>CM077157.1:22048632-22178987 GCA_039583875.1 Platanthera guangdongensis | reverse complement strand
GCTCACCCAACCCCAGGCCGCCGACTCACACCAGTCTGCCGAGCTCACCCAAGTCCGCCGAGCTCCCTAGCCGCCGAGCTCACCCATTCCGCCGAGCTCACCCAGTCCCCGAGCTCACCCAGTCCGCCGAGCTCACCCAGCCCCAGGCCACTGAGCTCACCCAGCCCAGGCCGCCGAGCTCACCCAGCCCAGGCCGCCGACTCGCCCCTTGCCACCTGCTCGCCCGCTCGAGGGCTGCCCCTGGAGGACTGCATTTAGCTGTTTAGAACAACGAGATTTGGCTGTTGGCAGGCCAATCCGGGGGCATTCCAGTAATTTTCATAGCAGTGGAGGTTGGTTATTTGCGGCCATTCCCAGAAAAACTATAAATAGACCCCCTTGGGTGCCCTTGGAGGGGACTTTTCCTTGCTTCCTCCTCCCTTAGCTTCTTCTTGGTAGAGTAGAGAGAGCTCCTCCAAGTCACCCTAGCTCGAGCATTGGCTAGGGAGGGAAGTGCCCAGGCAGCCTTCCGGGTGTGAGGTGGGACCTCCACGCTAGACCGAGGGTCTGTTTCTAGCTTCTTGATCTCGTCCGTGACGTTATTCCGGGTGCTGTAGGTGTGAGTTCACCCCTTTCTAGGGACCCCGAACTCCACAGAGACCAAATTTTTGGTTTCAACATTGGGTACCGATCTGCGGTATTCCACCGCTTATAATCTGTAGACTAATGGTCAACCAGAGAGAGTAAATCAGATTGTGGAAGATATGATAAGATGTTATATTTTAGACCACGGAGGAGTGTGGGACGAGCATTTGAGATTGATAAAGTTTGCATATAATAACAGTTATTAAGAAAGTTTGCAGATGACCCCGTTTGAGGCTCTGTATGGGAGGTGTTGCAGAACTCCCTTGTTTTGGGCCGAGGTTGGTGAGAGACCGTTGTTAGGTCCTAAAGTGTTAGAAGAAATGGATATTTCTGTAAAGCATATTCGAGAGAAGCTTCGGATAGCTCAAGAGCAATGTGAGAAGAACGTCAATCGGCGTAGGTCTGATTTGGAGTTTGTTGTAGGGGACATGGTATTTCTTAAAATTTCCCCGATGACTAGTGTTAAAAGGTTCGGTTATGATCATAAGTTGGACCCGAGGTATGCGGGACCGTTTGGAGTTATTGAGCGGGTTGGTGTGTCCGCGTATAGGCTGGATTTGCCCGCAAGTTTTCCCGGTGTGCACGATGTTTTCACGTGAGCCAATTGTTGACGCTCACTGGTGGAATTCTTCTAGAATGTTAATTACTTTGCTAAGCTGCTAGTTTTGCCTCTTTGTGGTTGTTTTTACTTGCTCTCTAGGGAATGTTTTATGCTCGTTACATGTTAGGTATTTTAACTTATAAAAGTATTGCTATTAGTATTTCATACATGCCATCTTTTTAAAATAAATATACTATTTTCTAAGCTAACGTAAAGACTATTGCTATACTTATAATAAATCTAGAGTCTTGCATGCCGCGGGTTATCCTTCGAGGATTTTTATGCTTGTGTAAGATGTTAAATCAACATAATCAAAGTATTTCTGCAACATATAACTATATTTTTACTCGTGGACTAGTTGATGCACCGTGCTGAGGGATACAACCATCTTAACTTAAAACCGGATTTTTTTCATAATGACTTATGAATTTCCTTTAAATAGTAGAGTTTGGAGTCTTGCTTGAGCGCCCGCAGTTATCCCCTGCTAATGTGACATCATGAAGCACATTTTCCCTTACTTTTATACATTGTTAAATACGGAGAAAATGCGAGTTGTGACAGCGGAAATAACTGTCATGTAACGAATGACAGAAGTTTACTAGTTGAGGTCAAGGTGGTCCAGTAGAAGGTGGAGAACTGCAATGGAGGAGAGACCAAGGAGACCCATACTGTTGAAGCCAAATATGACCCCAACTGAAGTTCGAAGAAAAAGGGGTGCAGCCAAAACCTACTTCTCCCAAGTCTCACCCCTTGACTGGATTCTAAAGACCTAAGACTGACCCAAAAGCCTCAGCAGGGAGGTCCCACCTCACACCCGGAAGATCTCTGAGAGCTTCCCCTCCAAAGCCAAAGCTGGGCTAGAGCTCCTCAGAAAGCACTGGAATTCGGGAGACAATGATAGCTTGCTTTCTAAGGAGCCCCTTATGGGTCTATTTATAGCATTTGGTTGTCCTGAATTTACTGAAAAGCCCCTGGTTGGTCTGCCAATAGCCAAATCCCGCTGTCTCTCTGAGGGTACTGAAGTAATTTCTCCTGAGGGCAATTAGGACATTCTTCCAAAGACCCTGGGCCCCACTCGGCGAGAGCCGGTGCCGAGACCTTTCGGCCCAGGCGTGGCGCGAACGTTCTCGCCCAGCGCAAGCGAGAACTCTTCGGGACTGAGGCTTGGTTTGGGCGAGAGCGCTTCCGCGCAGTCCGCGCTCCGCGCTGGCGCTCTCGGCCTACGGTTTCTCTTTATAGCATCCGGCGAGAGCGTTTCCGCCTTCTGTGGGCGAGATCCTCCTTAGGCGGGACCACTTCGGCTAACCCTCCTGTGACCATTGTGCCTCCTTGTCTGGCTCAGCGAATATGGGGTTGTACACAATCCCCGCTCTTTTTGAGCTAGCGCCGCGCTCGAAAAGACATGTTCAACCCAAAAATATTCGCTGAGCACGTGTCAACGTCAGGGAATCTTTCGGTGGGCCGTACGGCGCCTATAAATATGAGTGCCGATAGACGGTCATAACACTTCCCTCGAGCCGTCATTCTCCCCCTGAGCTCTCGCCCTCTCTCGCTATGCCTTCCAAGCGTGCCGATAAACCGCTTCCGCAGGATCTGCAGGACCGCATTAACGCGGCGCAGGCGCGAGCTAGGGCTAACAGTGCCCTGGTCGCCCCATGGCTAGCGAGACAGTCGTCAGTTGTTGAGCCTTCTCTGCCTAAGAAGAAGAAGAAGAAGGCGAAGGTGTTCAGCGGGACCTATCCCGCGAGAACAGGAGCCCGCCCACCCCGACCCCTAGTTGCGCGGACGGCACCTCGCCGCGGAAGGTAAGCTTGATATACCAATTAACAACCAGTTGCTCAATTGTTAACTTGATACCTCTCGCAGGAGACGGTTCCTGACGCTGCCGCGTCCCCGCGAGAACGTTTGGATCCACCCTCTAGCCATCACGATGATCAACCACAGGTTCCCGAGACGCCTCCTCCGCCAGACCCGAACACCGCTGGTAAAGGTTCCCTTCTGGTTTCGCCTGGTATTTTAAATGCTGACCTGATTCCTCGCAGCGTCAGTTTCCGCACCTCCAGATCTCGCCACCCGGGATGGTGGGGCGAGAACTGCGAATCAGTTTGCCCATGCGGTTGATTCCTCCCTACCGGCGAGAGGAAAAAATGTCGAGATCCCTGCGCCACCGCTAGACGCTAGCCCTCCAGCGGCTGAGGAGACCCGCTCCCCCGCTCTCGATCAGGCCGGGATCACCATCCGCAAAGTTTACCCCCCCCCCCCCGCCAAGGAAAGCCAATCCACCTCTCTTTGGAGGATGGGGGGGGGGGCTGGGCCTTCTCGCCCGCCGTCGACGGGGGGCCTCGTCACTCTGAAGGTATACGGCAATTTTATCGCTGCTATCCTTCAGCTTCCGCTAAAATGGATTCTTTCGACAGGGGACATGGACTCGCGGCCTGGCGCTGAGGTAGAGGAAGAAGAAGAGAAGAAGAAAGAAGAAGAAAGAGAGGGAGAAGATGGCGAGAGCTCTCCCTTCCCTTCATCTGACGAGATGGAGGAGATCCTGACCGGTGCCGGGAGCGCGAAAAGACGAGGAAGAAGGTTGCCGCCATTCTGTCGAAACTCATCCGGCGAGAACGGGTCCGCGACCTTGCGGCCAGAGAGTTTCGCCAGTCAGTGGAGAAGAGGCTGGAGTCCCTGGAGCGAGATTTCCTTCTAGGCGAGATGGACCGGCCCGGGGGAGCTACCGCCGGGTCCTCACCTGAGAGATGCATCGAGAGAATCCGGGATCTGTCTCGCCGGGTTGACCTGGGATGCAGCGTTCTGTCATCCTACTTCAACCCGCAGGCCCCCCCCGGACCAAGCTGCGGGACCGAGGCAAATGGCGTTGGGAGCAAGGGAAATGGCGCTGGGAGCCGTACTGAAGCGCGAGACCTCCCCTCCTCTTCCCCTGGCCTTCCCTTCTCTAATGTACCCTTATTTTTTCGCTTGGAGTTGAAACTAATGTTCCCGCACTTTATTCGCTTATTATTTTATCGCGTTCCCGCTCAGCGAGAGCAATAGCTCTGTCTTTAATATCTTTGTATGCGTATGAGTTATCTTCCCAGGTCTTTGGGGTGACGAGAGCCACTTTGCTTCCGCCTGCCTTACCGGCCGTATGACACTTCGCAACGTTTGCGCCAGCTGCTTAGTTAATCAGTCGCTGTCAGATTCGGCGGGAAAAAACGAAGCGCCGCTGACCTAGGACGCGCCGGCTGTACCCCGCCGCCTTTTTGAAAACAGCCATCATTACCACGATTTTCTATAAATAGGAGGCTCACCTACCACATTCATTTCTGATTCCAGTCTCTCTCCCCTTTGTTGTTGTTCTCGCGGTCTTCGCAAAGCTCTCGCCCGTCTCACCCTTCCACTTCCGTTCTCGCACCGTTCTCGCTCTCGCCTTCTCCTCGTAGATCTCGCCCTCAAACCTTATTGTGATGCCGGGCGGTGGTGAAGGACGATCCAACTGCGCGGAAGCCTTCCAAAAGCATCTCTTCCTTCCTGCACTCTCACTCTAGACGAGTTCAATCTGATCAAGACCCAGCACGTTCCCGACGGCTTCGTCGCGCGGCCCCCGGGCAGTCATGACAAAGTCAACACTGCAGGAGAGGGGGAGCTCGCATCCCTATCGAACACTTCGAGGTGGGCTTCCGCCTTCCGCTGTGGCCTGAGATGCGGCAGGCTCTCCGGTACTACGGGGTGGTTCCCGCGCAGCTGAACCCTAACTCCGTGGCGATCCTCATGGCCTTCATATGCTATATGCGGTCGGAGAGGATTGAGTTTAGCTTGCCGATTTTCCGCAAGTTATTTACTTTCCGCGCGAAGGGAGGCGTGGTGTCTTCTCTGGTAACTGCTGAAAACGATCGGTCTCGCCAACAAGCACCATCACTGGGGAGAGGTTCATCTACGTTTCCGGCGACTTCGGGAACGTACCCCTCGCCCCCATCCAATACGAGGATGCCGCCTACAAGCCTCCGTCCTTGGGCTCCCGCGAGAGCGCCCTCCTTGAGTTCTTCGGAACCAAGGATTTCGACGTCCTCTACCTCCGGCGAGACGTCGATTCTCTTCATCCTGTACTTCCGGGAGAAGGTAAGATCTCGCCTGTATTTGCCTTCTTGCTTTTTCAAGGTTGGAATTTATCGCTATTGTTTTCGCAGGAGAGCGCGAGATCCCTCTCCGCCAGCCTTTCGACGAGGCTCGCGCCAGAGAGAGCCAACCTCCTAAGGACCCGCTGGCTCTCGCGAAAGCCGCCGCGCAGGCCTGCCGAAAAGAGCCGGGCCTCCCCCTCCAGCGGTGTTGTGAAGCGAAAGCCGGGTACTTCCGCACCTCAGCCAATCAAGAGGCCCAAGACCACGGATACCGAGAAGGGCAAGGCTGTTGTTGTACCGCCCGTCCAACCACTCCCCGCCGCCGCTCCTTCGAGAAGGTCCTGGAGGCAGTAAGCAGGATTGCGGCCACCAGGGCGCCCCGGGACTCCTGCCGAGAACCCTCGGACCCCTGGCGCCGCCGAGAGCGAGGGTGCCGCCGCGCGGGACCTCCGGCCAACCCCTGTCTGACGAGGTGCCGCGGGGTCATCGTAACTTTGGTCTCAGCGTGAGGTGTCTGGACGAGGAGAACAAGCCACTGCTGCAATGGGACCCTGACGCCAACAAGGTCACGATCTCGTCCCTTTTGCCGAGCTGGGCGGAGCGAGACGAGGTCACCGGCGAAGCTTTCGCCTTAGGCTATGGCCTCTACAGCCGGGAGGACGCTAGCGTCTACGACAGGATGTTGACCGGCTGTTGGCATACGACTCCACTCGCGCTTCAATGCGTGGGCTGGAGTTGCGCACATGTGCGCCCGGCGGATATTACGATAGACCGCAACTTCCAAGATATGTTCAAGGCGAGGGACGATGCGGTGGCCCAGGCGGCCTCTCTGGCCAAGGAGCTGGCCAAGACCCAGCAACTGTCATCCTCGCGCCAAGCGGAAGGGGTAAGCGAGACCTTCCACAATCACTTGTTCTCGCCTTCCTAACCCTTCTCTTTTGCTAACCTTCCGCTGTTCAGGATTCCGCTCAAGCCGCACTTCGCGAGGAGCTGTCTCAGGCCCGATATGACAACGTTCTCCTGCGGGAGCAGATCGCGCGCCTCGAGGCGAGTGCAGCCCCTCCGCTGGACGAGAGATTGAAAGCCAGTATTACTCGGCTTATGACATCGACAAGCTGCTCCAGGGGAACGCGCAAGCCACCGTAAAGTTGACGCTGGAGACGCTGCGCGACATCAACTGCTGGGACGGGAGGGGCAAAGACATCACCGCTCAACAACTTGTCCCATGGCTCTTCGAGCCCATTCCAAAGCCCCTGGGCGCCCCCGATACCCCTCCCTCGGATGTCTCAAAGTCCCCCGCGCGGGTGGCGAGACCTCAGGGGAGCTCCGGCGGAAGCTCCAGCGGGAGCTCCAGCGAGACTTCCGAGGGGTACAGTTTGTGCCCTTGAGTCCCCTTCTCGCTTTTGTTTTTCACCTCTCTGTAAGCGCGAGACGCTATCATTTTTGTACCCATATAGTATTATTAATGCAAATTTTTCTGTGAACATTTCATCTTGTTATTTGCGAATGTGTTTGATGTAATTGTCGTGGTTGAACGCTTTCGGCGTATGCTTCCGCCAAGGCCCTTGGCCTTCTTAGGAAATCCTTAGCGATGAATCAGCAAGAACCCGCGGTAACCGGCCAGCCGGAAGCGCGACTCTCGATCCTTAGGACGGGACCGTCCCCTCTAGACTGCGCGAGTCCCCACTGGCCCATCGCATAACGATCTCGCCTGATTGCTCGAGAACACTGAGAGGAACCTTTTTGGCGAAAGCCTCCCCACCTTGAGATCCCTTGACGGGGACTCTCCTGCCGAGATCTATCCCTGCCGAGATCTATCTCTGCCGAGATCTATCTCTGCCGAGATCTATCTCTGCCGAGATCTATCTCTGCCGAGATCTATCTCCTCTTTTTCACTTTTCATTTGGTATTCCCAACGTGCTTCCTGTCTTGCATTACCAAGCAACCAGACCAAACTATCTCCCACAGGCGAGCCTCCGACCTGCCAGCTAGATGAGGGCCTGCGCAGCGGGTCTCTGGGCCGAGCCGAGCTCGGGTGCCGATGAAGTCTCAACCACCAAACCTATCCCCCACAGGCGAGCCTTCGGACCTGCCAGCTAGATGAGAGCCTGCGCAGCGGGTCTACCTGGGGCCGAGCCGAGCTCGGGTGCCGATGAAGATCTCAAACCAACCAAACCTATCCCCCACAGACGAGCCTTCGGACCTGCCAGCTAGATTAGAGCCTGCACCGTCTACCTGGGCCGAGCCGAGCTCGGGTGCCGATGAAGATCTCAAACCAACAAACCTATCCCCCACAGGCGAGCCTTCGGACCTGCCAGCTAGATGAGCCTGCGAGCGGGTCTACCGGGGCCGAGCCGAGGGGGAGCGAGCTCGCGATGAAGGTCTCAAACCAACCAAACCTATCCCCCACAGGCGAGCCTTCGGACCTGCCAGCTAGATGAGAGCCTGCGCAGCGGGTCTACCTGGGCCGAGCCGAGCTCGGGGTGCCGATGAAGATCTCAAACCAACCAAACATATCCCCCACAGGCGAGCCTTCGGACCTGCCACTAGTGAGAGCCTGCGCAGCGGGTCTACCTGGGGCCGAGCCGAGCTCGGGGTGCCGATGAAGATCTCAAACCAACCAAACCTATCCCCCACAGGCGAGCCTTCGGACCTGCCAGCTAGATGAGAGCCTGCGCAGCGGGTCTACCTGGGGCCGAGCCGAGCTCGGGTGCCGATGAAGGTCTCAAACCAACCAAACATATCCCCCACAGGCGAGCCTTCGGACCTGCCAGCTAGATGAGAGCCTGCGCAGCGGGTCTACCTGGGGCCGAGCCGAGCTCGGGGTGCCGATGAAGATCTCAAACCAACCAAACCTATCCCCCACAGGCGAGCCTTCGGACCTGCCAGCTAGATGAGAGCCTGCGCAGCGGGTCTACCTGGGGCCGAGCCGAGCTCGGGGTGCCGATGAAGTCTCAAACCAACCAAACCTATCCCCCCAGGCGAGCCTTCGGACCTGCCAGCTAGATGAGAGCCTGCGCAGCGGGTCTACCTGGGGCCGAGCTGAGCTCGGGGTGCCGATGAAGATCTCAAACCAACCAAACCTATCCCCCACAGGCGAGCGCTTCGGACCTGCCAGCTAGATGATAGAGCCTGCGCACGGGTCTACCTGGGGCCGAGCCGAGCTCGGGGTGCCGATGAAGATCTCAAACCAACCAAACCTATCCCCCACAGGCGAGCCTTCGGACCTGCCAGCTAGATGAGAGCCTGCGCAGCGGTCTACCTGGGGCCGAGCCGAGCTCGGGTGCCGATGAAGATCTCAAACCAACCAAACCTATCCCCACAGGCGAGCCTTGACCTGCCAGCTAGATGAGAGCCTGCGCAGCGGTCTACCTGGGGCCGAGCCGAGCTCGGGGTGCCGATGAAGATCTCAAACCAACAACAAACCTATCCCCCACAGGCGAGCCTCGGACCTGCCAGCTAGATGAGAGCCTGCGCAGCGGGTCTACCTGGGCCGAGCCGAGCTCGGGTGCCGATGAAATCTCAAACCAACCAAACCTATCCCCCACAGGCGAGCCTTCGGACCTGCCAGCTAGATGAGAGCCTGCGCAGCGGGTCTACCTGGGCCGAGCCGAGCTCGGGGTATCACAAACATTCAACTATGTTATGCCATGAAAAATTCGACACTAGTTAAAGGAGAATCAATCGTATAATATAACAAGTTTATTTTTGAGATACATGGTTACATCCCTTCCCCTCAGGGGTAGAAGCGCTTTAGATCATCACACCACTCCAAGTGTGGCTTAGGGCTCTTCCCTCCACGTCCTGGAGGTAGTATCCCCCTGTTCCGAGGACTTCCTTCACAATGTATGGACCTTCCCAGTTCGGTGGAGCTTACCCACGGGAGCCGATCTTCCCGCCGCGTCCCTTTCTCAGCACCAGATCCCCTTCTGCGAACTGCTTGACCCTGACATGCTTATCAAAATGCTTGGCCATCCGTCGCTTGATTTCTTCTTGCCTGATAGCCGCCACGTCTCGCAGTTCCTCCACATATCTAACGAGAGCGCTGCCCCTCTTCATTCTCCACCCTCCAAGTCTCGTCACCTTCGCCCGCGGTTATGACTCGCGGTGACCGGACCTCGAACTCCACTGGTAGGACGGCCTCACACCCATGAGAGAGCTTGAAGGGGGTCTCCCCGGTGGCCGTGTTCGGGTCGTTCGTAGTGCCCATAAGACCGACGGAGCTGCTCCACCCAATTACCTTTTAGGTTCTCCACCTTTTTCTTCAGTAGGTTCACAATGATTTTGTTTGCTGCTTCCACTTGGCCGTTACTCCGAGGGTGATGGACGGAGAAACCGGAGATCTATTCCCAGTTGAGCGCAGAAGCTGATGAACTCCTCGCTGGCAAACTGGGGGCCGTTATCGGTCACTATTGCTTGGGGCAACCCATGTCTACAAATGATCTCCCCCCAGATGAAATTCCTTATACCTGCGAGGTGACCTTGGCTAAGGCTTTTAACCTCTAGCCACTTCGAGAAATAATCAATCATGACCAAAAGAACCTCCTCTGTCCACTAGCCGAGGAAAGGGCCCAACTAAGTCCATTCCCCAGATAGCAAATGGCCATGGTGCCGTGATACTCCGGAGTCTTTGAGCTGCCAAGAGTTGAAGGGGGCGTAGAGCTGACATTTTTGACACCTCCTTGCAAACTCCATGCATCCTTCCTTAGGGTGGGCCAGAAGTACCCATGTCTGACCACCCTAGCCTCCAGTGTCCTTCCTCCAGAGTGACTGCCGCACTCGCCCGAATGCACCTCCCTTAAAATCTTCGGGATTTCTTCTTCGGTCGCACATCTGGCTAGGAGCCCTGACAACATCTTACGACGCAGACCTCCCTCTATCATCAAGTAGTGAGCCGCTTTACGCTTGAAACTTCTCCCGACCTTGGTCCCCTCAGGCAGTTTCACCGTGGACAGGAAAGTCACAAATGGATCCACCCACGAGGGTTGCCGATCCACCAGCATCAATTCTCCTTCATCTATAGCTGGTCGGAATAGCTCCGCCAAGGTTCCCCCCCCCCCCCCCCGCGAGGTCCGAACTTGGCTAGTCGATCGCGGCTACACTTTCTTCCCTGGAACATGTTGAATCGAGAATGATCGGAAACCTCCGATGATCGCCCTTACCTTGGAGTAGGTACTTGATGAGTAGGCTCCCGAGCTTCAAGTTCTCCCCGGATCTGCGATGCTACTACCTTTGAATCAGTGAAGACTTCCACGTCCTGAATCTCTAGCTCCTTTGCCAGACGAAGGCCGGCGATCACGCCTCATACTCCGCTTGTGTTGGTCACTGGGAAATGTAAAATAACTGCCTGCTCTATGGTTACCCCCTGGGGACTTGTCAACACCACCCCCGCTCCTAGGGAGTGCCTTCCTGAGGCCCCATCAACCATCAACTTCCATGCTTCTCGCGGTTGTTGCTCTTCCCCTCAACCTCAACAACATAGTCTGCTAGAAGTCCGCCACTGCCTGTACCTTGATGGAGAGTCTTGGTACAAAGGAGATGTCGAACTCGCTTAGCTCAATGGACCACTTAGCCAGCCTCCCCTAGTGCTCCACTCCTTCGAAGATCTTGCGAAGAGGTGGTCGGTCACCACCCTAATCGAATGCGCTTGAAAGTACGGCCGGAGCTTTCTGGCCGAGATGACCAAGGCATAAGCGAGCTTTTCCAGGATGGGGTAGCGAAGCTCTGCTTTTCTCAATATCCGGCTGACATAATAGATGGGAAGCTGCTTCTTTCCTTCTTCCCTTACTAGGACGGAGCTCACCGCCTCCGCCCCTACTCCGAGGTACAAGGTCAGGTCTTCCCCATCTTTTGGGCTCTGAAGGAGGGGAGCCTGAGAGAGTTGTCTTTTCAGCCCTTGGAAGGCCTCTTCGCACTCGGCCGTCCATTCGAACCTTTGATTCCCCCGCAACACCTTAAAGAATGAAGAACACTTGTCTCCTGCCCTGGAGAGGAACCTGCTTAGCCCAGCCAGCTTGCCTGTCAAGCGCTGGACCTCCTTGGTGTCACGTGGTGACTCCAGATCCAGATGGCCTTGACCTTGTCCGGGTTGGGCTCCACCCCTGCCGGAGTCAGAAGATGCCGAGGAACTTCCCGCGGCTGGCCCCGAAGACACACTTTAAGGGATTCAGCCTCATTTAAAACTTCTCAGGGTGGAGAAAGTTTCCTCGAGGTCTTGCAGGTGTGAAACTATGCTCTTGCTTTTGATCATTAGGTCGTCGACGTAGACCTCCAAGTTCCTCCCCCTCTGATCCGGAAGACCCGATCCATCATGCGCTGATAGGTAGCCCCTGCGTTCTTTAACCCAAAGGGCATCATCTTGTAACTGAAGCATCCATCCCTCGTGATGAAGGAAACATCCTTGGTGTCAGGAGGTGCATCCGGATCTGGTGATAACCTGAAAAAGCATCTAAAAAACTCATGACAGAAAAACCGACAGCTGAATCAACCAGCGCGTCGATCCGAGGCAGGAGATAGCAATCCTTGGGGCATGATTTATTCAACAAAGAAAAGTCAACACACATCCTCCATTTACCACATCCTTTCTTCATCATTACCACATTGGAGATCCAGCCTGGATACTGGATCTCTGAGATGAAGCCCGCCTCCAGGAGCTTCTTGACCTCCTGCGAATGGGCTCCTCCAGCTTTGTAGCGATGGTTCTCATCTTCTGACGGATGGGGCGGGCGCGGGGATCCAGGTTCAGGCGGTGGCAGGCTACGTCGGCGTCGATGCCCGGCATGTCCGCCGCGCTCCAAGCGAAGATGTCAACGTTGCTTTGAATGCAAGCTCGCACCTGCTCCCGGGCCTCGAGACTCAACCCCTCGCTGACCCGTCCCTTTGTTCTTTTCCTGCTCTGGTGAAGACCTCCACCTCCACCACTTCTTCATCCGGCTCCAGCCGCGACTGCTCCCAACCGTCCTTGCCTCTTCCTCCAGCTCCAGTTCTCCTTTTTCCTCCTCCTCAATCTCCATCGCTTCTACCCCCTCTGTTGCTGCTGCTCGGCCGCTATGCCTCCCGGCCTCTCCCTCGACTTCTCCGCCTGCCTGCTCTTTTACTTCCACTGCCCCTTCCGGGCTTTCCTGCCCATCGCTCCTCCGTACCACCTGCACATCCCCTCGCATCTTCTCTGTCTCTTCCTCCCGGCTTCCTCTCCAGCTTCCTTTCTTACCTCCTCAAGGACCATCTCCTCTTCCTCCACAACCTCCTCTAGGGCCGTCATCTCTATTTCCAACTCTTCCGCCTCCGCCATCCACGAAATGGTGTTGACTGCCATAACGTAACATTGCCTTGCCACCTTCGGTCTCCCCTGACCCTGACCTGCACCCCCCATTGTTGAACTTGAGGAACTGATGGAACGAGGAGGGGACGCAGCGAAAGGCGCTGATGAGGGACGCCCAAAGATGGCGTTATAGCTGCTCGGGGCGTCCACGATCACGAACCTGCAGTTCCGCGACACGCCCCCCAACCTTACGTGCAACCCTACTCCTCCTTCTACCTCCTTCCTCTCCCCGGAGAACCCGAACAGAGGTCCATCCGATGCCAAGACCCTCTTCTCTTCAACCCTCATCTCATCAAAAGCTTTCTTGAAGATGACATTAACCGAGCTCCCGTTATCTACCAGTATCCTTGAAACGGTATAGTTCTCCACCGCCGTCTGGATCACCAGGGCGTCGCAGAATGGATCTTCATAGTTTGGCATGTCCGCTGATGAGAAAGTAATCTTTTCTTCTGGTGGAGGAACCTGGGAGGTTGAGGCCACCCCTCTCCGGTACACGGTTTGAAGGCTCCCCTTACGGGTTGCCTCAATCCCCACTCCTCCATGAATCACCCCGATTCCTCCCCGGGTCCCTACATCCACCCGGTCTTCGCACCTGTCCTCCGCTTCGCCCTGCTGCACCTCCACTATCCTCATCGGTGGATCCTGACTCCCTGCTCCTCTAGCCTCCCTCAGCTCTAAGAACTCTGGCAGGTGGCCGTTGCGTGACCCTCCTCCTGGTGGAAGTCACAAAAGAGCAACGCCTCCCCGCCCCTTCTCCCGTCTCCCCTTCCTCTTCTTCCTCCTCGAGCTCCCCTGGCTGCTCCTCTCCCCCTTCCTACTTCCATGCCTCCTGCGGTGGTGGGGGACGATCCCTCGGCTCCTGCCTCCATGCCGGTCGATCGAAGCTCCGGGGCTCCCGCAGGTTATCTCTCCCCCGAAAGCCTTCTCCTGGGCCTTGGGGGCGACCCTCCTGGGGCCTCCAACCCAACCGGTTGACTGGCTCCCGGGCCCCCCAACCCTGCTGCTGCCCAAACCTTCGGGGCTCCTCCTTCTCCTTTCTTCCCTCAGCTCCCTCTGCTCTCTCGACTCCTTCTGTCTTCCCGCTGCTGGTTCCTTCCCGTCATCCTCTACTAGCTTGGCCAACTTCCTGGCGAATGCTGGGTTTGCTCTCTCGAAATCAATCTCCTTTGTCGCCCTCTCCATAAGCTCCTCAAAGGAGAGGGGGGCACCCTCTTCAACTCCATGCTAAAGAATCCCGGTCTCAGCCCCAGGGTGAAGGCCAGCATCAGAGCGTACCCTGGGACCTCCTGGACCAAAAGGATCTCCTCCTGGAACCGGTCAACATAGTGACCCCAGCGTTTCATCTGGCCTCTGCCTCACCGCAAACAGACACTCCGCTTCCTTCTTCGCTTCTTCGAGGTAGAGAACCTCAACAGAAACTTCTCCGCAGATCCTCAAAACTGTAGATCGATCTCGCTGGCAACTGGTGGAACCAGTCCCGAGCCTTCTCCTTCAACGTGATGGCGAACAGCCGACACTTGAAGGCATCTGTCATCTGCCTTATTGACACAACGTCTTCAAACCACTGTACGTGTTGCATCGGGTCATCCTTCCCTGAGTAATAGGACATGTCGGGCTCCCGGAACCCCTCCGGTACCGGAGCCGAGATAATGAGCTCGCTAAATGGGCTCTCGCCTCCTGCCTGGCGAGAAGGCACGTCTCGCGGCCTCGGCTGGCTTGCCCAATCCGCGAGACCGAGCCCTGGGAAGAGTTCCCGCACCGCCGCCTCCTTCTCGCCTGGCTCTGTCAGCGCCTCCTTGCCCTGGCGCTGGCTCTGTCCAGGGAATAGCTCCCGCGCCGCCATATCTCTCTCGCCAGCCTCTCCCGGGACCTCCTTTCCTGGCGCTGCCCTGGGCGTTCTCGCCCAAGAGCGGAACCTCTTCTATCGGGACCTGAGGGGTGGCCCACTCGCCTCTCGCCGAGAAGGCCAAGCTGATCGTCTACAGAACCTCTCGCCTGAACTCATCCAGCATCCTCTTCGTCGCTTCCTCTCCCGGGTGGGGGAGCCTCCAGAACCTGACCCTTCCCCTTCACCTCCAGCCATGGGACAAAACTTAAGGCTTTCTTGAATCGGCTGCCTTCCACGCTCACCGCACCAGAACTGTTGAAGCCAAATATGACCCCAACTGAAGTTCGAAGAAAAAGGAGTGCAGCCAAAAACCTCTCTCTCAAGTCTCACCCCTTGACTGGATTCTAAAGACCTAAGACTGACCAAAAGCCTCAGCAGGGAGGTCCCACCTCACACCCGGAAGATCTCTGAGAGCTTCCCCTCCAAAGCCAAAGCTGGGCTAGGAGCTCCTCAGAAAGCGCTGGAATTCGGGAGACAATGATAGCTTGCTTTCTAAGGAGCCCTTATGGGTCTATTTATAGCCTTTGGTGTCCTGGAATTACTGAAAAGCCCCTGGTTGGTCTGCCAATAGCCAAATCCCGCGGTCTCTCTGAGGGTACTGAAGTAATTTCTCCTGAGGGCAATTAGGACATTCTTCCAAAGACCCTGGGCCCCACTCGGCGAGAGCCGGTGCCGAGACCTTTCGGCCCAGGGCGTGGGCGAACGTTCTCGCCCAGCGCAAGCGAGAACTCTCCGGACTGAGGCTTGGTTTGGGCGAGAGCGCTTCCGCGCAGTCCGCGCTTGGCGCTCTCGGCCTACGGTTCTCTTTTATAGCATCCGGCGAGAGCGTTTCCGCCTTCTGTGGCGCGAGATCCTCCTTAGGGCGGGACCACTTCGGCTAACCTCTGTGACCATGCATTGTGCCTCCTTGTCTGGCTCAGCGAATATGGGGTTGTACACATACTAGGACAGCCGAGCTGGTCCTCTCATCAGGTAATATTTTATTTTTAAACAATGTTTAGTAGTTCCTACATTGACTGAAAATCTGATTTCTATGAGTCTATTTGATAAGGATGGGATGTCCTCCACAACTCAAAATGGTAGAATGACCTTAACGGTAAATTCACATTATTTTTGGTGTGCGTACCTGATTAACGAAATGTATAGACTTAGCTTAAATTATGATAACATTAACTAAATAAGTTCGAAACTTATTGATTCTAAGTTGTTACATAAAAGACTTGGACATGTGAACTATAGGAAAATGCTAAATCTAGCGTAAAGTCATAACATCCCCTTAAATTTGTCTATTCGATTTGACAAGTGTAAAATGTGCGCTCAAACTAAAATAATGAGAAAGCCTTTCAAATCAGTTTATAGAAGCACAAAACTCTTTGAATTGATACATTTAGACCTCTGTGATTTTCGTAGTCATGTCACTAGAGGGAGAAGGAAGTATCTAATTACTTTTATAGACGATTTTTCTAGATATTATCATGTGTATCTGTTAAAATCGAAAGATGAAGCTTTTGAGACATTCGAGAGCTTCAAGTCTCGTGTGGAAAATTAGTTAAACCTGAAAGTTAAAAGATTCTGAAGTGATCTGGGAGGAGAATATTCTGTTACTGGGTTCAAGGAATTTTGTGCCTCTAAGAGAATAATTCTTGAAACCACAGCTCATTACTCACCCCAGTCAAATGGTGTTACCAAGCGTAAGAATAAAACTTTGACAGAGATGTTGAATTCTATGCTCCTAACAGCTGACATACCTAATTCCTTTTGGGGAGAAGCAATTCGTATTGCAAACCACATTCTGAATAGAGTGCCTCATTCTCAGCTCACTTCTACCCCATATGAGTCATGACACGGTCATCCTTATAGGTATGATACTCTAAAGACTTGGAGTTGTATTGTCTATGTATGTATACAAAACCTTTAGAGGCCTAAGATGAGACCTAGAAAAACGACATGTGTCTATTTGGGTAATACAGAAGATAGTGCAGCCGACAGATTTCTCGATCTATCCACGAATACCGTGATAAAGTTTAGAGATGTCATATTCTTTGAAAATAAATTTATCAAGGATCATGCTTTGTCTGTCTCGAGATCTAATGATATGATTTCAAAATCTATCGCAGAACCTAAAATTAGCCCCGCTGGCACTGCTCGATAACCTTTAGGGGTGGAATCGGTTTCACTTAGATTATCTACAAGAGAGAAGATCCCTAAGAACTTTGGTGATAATTTCGTCATCTATCACTTAGAGGATGATTCATTCTCCTATCAGGAAGCAATGAGATCGAGAGATTCGTTGTTGTGGGTCGAAGCCATTGATGATGAAATGGACTTACTGCTACGTAACAATACTTGACATCTAGTTGAGTTGTCGAAAGGTGCTAAAGTCTTAGGATGCAAGTGGTGTTGAAGAAGAAACTACAAAGTGATGGGTCTATAGCCAGGTATAAAGCTCGTCTCGTAGCTAAATGTTGTAAACAATGGGGGGAAATAGACTATTTTGATGTTTATTTACATGTGTGTCACATATCGACTATCAGAATTCTTCTAGCCCTAGCGCCTATCGAGAACTTTATAGTTCGTCAGATAGATGTGAAAACAATCTTCTTAAAAAGAGAGTTTGATGAAGAGATCTACATGACATAACCTGAAGGTTATGTGCAGAAAAATCTAAAAATAAAGTGTATAAATTGGATAAATCAATCTATGGGCTTAAACAAGAGCTTAAGATGTGGCACATGAAGTTTGACCGGATGGTAAAGAGCCTTGGATTTTAGTCCAGTCTCTCTGACAAATGCTTATATCACCGCTCAATGTCGAATCAAACAGTCATCATATGTTTATATGTGGATGACATGTTAATTTTGGGGTCTAATCTTGCTGTAGTCATGGATATTAAACCCACTATAGCAGAAGTTTTTGACATGAAGGACCTTGGTCCTATGGATACCCTATTAGGTATGAAAGTTAGAGTTGACAAGGGTCGGGTTACTCTTAGTCAGACTCATTATATTGAGCAACTTCTTTATACCTGGGGATATGATAACTATAGGCCGACTGAGACACCGTTTGATCATAATGTCAAGTTGAGTGCTAATGAAGAGACCAACATTAATCAAGTTAAGTATTCCAAAATAATGGGCATTCTCATGTATGCCACAAGTTGTACAAGACCAGACATTGCTTTTTTGGTTAACATGTTGAACCGCTTTACCAGTGATCTAGGCAAAAACATTGGGAAACCCTAGACAGGCTGTTTAGATATCTGAGAGGTACTAAAGATCATGCTCTGTGCTACACTGGTACCCACCTACTATGGAAGGACATTCTAATGCCTTATGGTGTTCAGAAGCCGGGAACAACAAGTCTACCAGTGGATATATATTCACCTTGGGTGGAGCTGCTATCATTTGAAAATCCAAAAGATAGACCTGTATAACATTGTCGTCTATGGAAGCTGAGTTATTTGCCTTATATTCGGCTGGTGAAGAGGCAGATTGGATTAGGAACTTGACATTAGACATTTCCTTGTCTAAGTTACAAGTCAACTCGTTGAGCTTGTATTATGATAATCAAGCAACAATTCAAATTGTTAAGAATGCCCTCTATAATACTAAGAGGAGATATGCACGACTGAGACATGTCTTATTGAATTTTCTAAAAGAACAAGAAATTATCACTTTGATCGATGTACGTTCAAAGGATAACCTGACTAATCCACTGATGAAAGGAATGCCCAAGAACTATTAATCAAAATAGTGGGGGAAATGAGATTAAAGACGATTTAGTTCAGCATTAGTTCAGCATCAGGCGATTTAGTTCAGTCTTTGTTCAAACATTTTGATTATTCTGATTTTTTTTGTCAAAGAAAACATGTTATGCTCCGTCGATGCTCTTGGTTACTGAGTTCGGATCTGCTAAGTTGTTTTATTCAAAACTTGATGCTAACAACTTCACCTGGATTCGGCTGTTGCCTTGAAAGAGAGTGTTATTACAAACTTGATAACACAATCTGACTTGGCTTGTCTTTTCTTCGGATAATTGGTTCCATTCCAAACTTGATGAGTTTTAATAAACTTTAGAAGGGAAGTAACCACGACATTCCATATAGGAACATAAATATAGCTGCGGTGTCCAGAAGTCTGTAAATCGTTTCGTTTGTAAATAGATAACAGATTTTGAGATCAATCTATGAGTCACTGTGATGATATCTCTGTTCAGAGCAATGTTTAGCTCTTGTGCACTTGTTTATTTGGACTTTATGATCTCTGTCTGATGTGAGACGCTAGGCCTTTAGGGCATGCACTTTTATTGTACCTGAGATTTTTCTTTATTGCAGCTGAGTTTTGTTTTACTTATGCGTGCATATTGTTTGTGTTTAAGTCCAATATGTGTGAACAGATATTGGACACGGTTGTGAATGATTCAAATTTGGATTGAACGTTGTACAAATCACCCTTTATTTGAAGTCAGGGTTCACGACGAACATAAGAGGAGATTGTTAGATATATTAGTATATGTTCGCACGTGTCGAGACTGACTCGGAGCGTGTCAATGGGTTCATATCGTTCTAGGGTTAGGCTCCACGCTGGAAGTACTATATGTTTGGTACATTGGTCACAATGTACTTGATTTTAAGAAGCCCTTTCACCTCAATAATATACAAATAGTTGTATTTGATGAATGTTAAGTTCTTATGTGCAGGCAAATAAAGCTAAGTACAAAAGTGTCGAGACACTGGGCAAGTGTCGACACCTTTGTCAAAGATGTGCTGAGACAAGAAGTAGCTGTGTCGACATTCAGGACTAGTGTTGACACACTTAAACAAGAAGTGCTGAGTCAATGAGAAAGTTGTGTCGACACCCAGGACTTGGGGTCGACACTATGATACAAGAAAGTAACTGTGTCGACACTCAGGACTAGTATTGACACACACTACACAAGTTGTGTCGAGACAAAGAACAACTGTGTCGACACTAAGGACAAGTGTCGACACACTCTATACAAGCAATGTCGAGACAGGAGACAATTGTGTCGACACTCACGACTAGTGTCGACACATTCTACATCAGCTGTGTCGAGACAAGGTGAAGGTTGTGTCGACACATTCAGAAGCATGTCGACATCACTACAAGAGTAGTGTCGATACCCAGGACTGGTGTCGACACATCCAACAGTTAAGTTTCAACACTTCAAGCAGAATTGTTTCCTAAGTACAAAAATAAAGGCAGAGGTTCTGATAACTATCAGAACTGTCAGATGTCAGTTATTAAGCGGATCAACCGGTTACCTTTGACAGAGCCTATATAAAGAGATCAACTCTATAGAAGGTGATTAGAAGAGTAGTAAAAAATTTGGAGAAGCCAGATCTAAAAATAATCTGCTAGAATTCAGAAGGTGGAGAGAAGCCAGATCAAGAAACGACTTCAACATTCTCCAGCCTAGATCTATCCTAATTTCAACTTCAAGAAGTTTTGAAAAGCTAAGAAGGGTCTGATCAAATCCATTACAACAAGGATCAAGGGAAGCTGACTTATCAAGATCAGTTCAAGAAGCAGTCACCCGTTTCTCTCTTGCTGGGTGACTAATTCAGAATTCATTTCTTTTATCATTATTAATTTTGTAAGATCTACTTGTAAATCTGAGTGTAGGAGAATCAATTTATCTGAGTTGTAAGCATGTATTATAAAGGCTGAGGTAGGACAGAAATTGCCTATGGTAGGAGAAGTGAGTATTTCTCTGAGTTGTAGGAACTGTATGTTCTAAGGTGTAGGACAGGATTTGTCTAAAGAGTTGGAGTGTGGATTCACTCTGAGGTAGAGTTCTTGAAAAGAACTTGAGGTGTAGGATTTGGTGATCTGAGTGGTAAGCCTTGTATAGTCTGAGTTGTAGGAGCCAGCTGGACTCTGAGCTGTAAGATCTGAGGATCTGAGTAAAGAAAGAAGACGGAGTTTGACCGAATCTATTTCATTGCTAGATAGGCGAAGAGGGAAAATAGATATACTCATAAATTGAGAAACCACTATAAAACTGTGTACTGTGTTGTGATTATTTTAATTGCTAAATAGTTTTCGTGTTTCATCTGACTGGGGTAATAAACATAGAAAAATAAATCTCAGAATTTAAAAAATAGCCAAGATTTAAATTGGACCTATTCACCCTCTCCCCCTCTAGGTCACAGAGGCGATGAGCTGATTTTTTTATATAAAAAATTTATTTAAGAATGAATAAGATATTAAAATGATGGTACAAAATCTTAATTAAAATTCTGTATATTTTTTATAAAAAAATTTGTTGAAATCATTTTTTTATACACAACACCTACAATTCACACAGTAAATTTTAGTAATGTTGAGTGTATATAAGGATGATACACTTAATACAAAATTTTGGTTAGAATTTTTATTTTTTAGTAAATAAATTTAGAAATATTGAATTTTTTATTTTTATGCTTATTTTAAGTATTGATATGTATATGATTTTTTTTTTTGAAAAATGCATTTGTTAAAAAGTGATTCAGATATAACCGTAATCAAAACTGAAAATACATTTCAATTGTGATAGTAATTGTAGTGTAATTTAAGTTTCATTTGGCGCGGCGTTTGGATGCCATGTTTGCGGCAAACGGCGCATGAAGGCTGGTAACCAAACGCCCGGCGGCGGCATTTGTTGCGTCTCCATCGCCGCGCCACGAGAAATAGAGAAAAATGTGGTGTTTCAAACGCGGCCTCCCCCCTCCGATTCGAGCGGCGGCCCGGCTTCTCCCACCCCGTCTCCAAACACCTTACCAAATGTAGTCTTAAACTGAAAACATAACCCCCACAATTTATATATTTACTGAGTGTATTTAAAATTCTCTCATTGCACATGAAATGTGTTAAAAGAGTACCAAAACGGCAAAACCTTTGCCCCTGGCCGTCCATTCTTTACAACTTCATTATTTATTCTTTGGGGCATCTTGATCAACGGTTCAGATGATTTGGACTAGCGGCCAGCATGCTGAGAAATCTCATTAATCTCCAAAACCCCCAAAGAAAATTCCCACTGAAGCTTCTCTGCTGCTTCCCCCCATCACCCGCCTTCTCCTCCATCCACCATGACCTTTACACGTTCGATGAAATGCCCCAAAGAGCTTCCTTGGAATTCAAACTTCACGGCCTCCTCAAAACCAAGCCGGCCGACCCACTCGTCGTCGCTGCCGTTCACTCCCTTTCCATTAAATCCAGCACTCTCCTCGACATCGTCTTCCAGACTTCGCTCCTCGCGGCGTACGCACGATCCACCGACCTGAACTCTTCTCTGTTTCTCTTTGACGAGATTGTGTCCCCTGATGCTATCGCTTGGAACGCCGTCATCAACGCCTGCCTCATCAACCATGAACTTCAACTTTGCGTCGAACTCTTCAACGAGATGGTGAATGCATTGCAAGTCGATTCCACGACAATGGTGATTGTTCTCACGGTCGCCGCCCGTTCGCGCGACCTGAAACAGGGCGAGGTTCTCCACGGCGCCGTCATTAAACGATGCTTCAACTCCAATTCGCAAATTTGCAATGCATTGATGAATATGTATGCGAAATGCGGCGATCTGGCCTCCGCCGAGTTCATATTTGAAGATTTGGAGGCCAAGGAGGCAACTTCATGGAATTCCATGATTAATGGCAGTTTATACAATGGCTTTCCGAGAAAATCTGCATCTCTTTTCCGGCAAATGGTTCGCTCTGTTGTTCGTCCCGATCGAATCAGTCTCTCTTCTGTGATCTCTGCTTGCTCTTGTTCAGAGGAGCTTCATGGCCTAGGCGTGACGATACATGGCTTGGTGATAAAGCTCTGTTATCAAGGGATGCTCGACTGTTCCATTGAAAATTCTCTGATATTGTTTTACTCGAGCAATGGAGATGTTGAATCTGCAAAGGAAGTGTTTCATGAAGTTCTTCACAAAAACATCGTCTCTTGGAATTCAATGATTTATGGCTTAGTCGAGAACCATGGATTCGAAGAAGCTCTGCGGCTTTTTCGCAGTCTGTTATGGAAGATGACACCCCGACCCAATGCAGTGACTTTTATAGCCGTTATTCCCGCTTGCCACAAACTCAATTTACTTTCTCAAGGGAAATCGATTCATGGGTTCTCAATTAGAACTCAGATGGAGCTCTCGAATCCCTCGTTGTCGAATTGTTTGCTTGATATGTACCTAAATTGTGAAGATTTCGTCTCTGCCGATCTCCTTTTCAGAACCATGGCGGCCAAGGATTTAGTCTCTTGGAACACCATGATCTCGGGCTGCTCGCAGAATGCTAGAGCTCTGTTCTACGAATTGCTCCGGCGAGATTTGAGGTGCAGTTTGGCGACATTCCTGGCCATTCTGCCTTCCTGCGCTGATGCCCGGGATCTGAAGTTTGGGAATTCACTCCATTGCTGGGGGATAAAGATTGGATTTTTATCCGATATTCAGGCATTGAACGCCCTCATGCTGATGTACATACACTGTGGAGATATGTTGGCTTCATCCTTTGTTTTGAAAAGCATTCTACCCGCCCCGGATATCGTTTCGCTGAACACGATTATAGTAGGATATGCTCATCATGATCTTCATGAGGAAGTAATGGAAACATTTCATTCTATGCGGCATTTCTTCGATCTCCGGCCGGACTCGATCACATTCGTAAGCGCCTTATCGGCCTCCGGTAATCTGAGATTACTCCACATTGGTAGATCAATTCACGCGCTCATGGAAAAAAGTCAATCAGGCCTCGATCTCATTGCTAGGAATGCTTTAATTACCATGTATTTTCGATGCGGGAGAGCCAGCGATTCCGAGCTTGTTTTTCGCACCGACGAAGATCGAAATTTATGCTCCTGGAGCTGCATGATCTCTGGTTTTGCTCAGAACAGGAATGGCTGTAAAGCTCTGCAATATTTCAGGGAGATGGGAAGCTGTAGAGCAAATGAATTCTCCCTTGTAGGAGGGCTCTGCGCCTGTTCTCAGCTGGGAAATCTCAGATATGGAAGGGAAATCCATGGCCACGCGATCAAATCCGAACATTCCGCAAACGGATTCGTATCATCGGCTCTCCTGGACATGTATGGCAAGTGCGGGAGACTCGACATTTCGATCCGAGTATTCGAGAATTCCCCGTCGAAATCGATTGCATCTTGGAACTCCATGATCTCTGCATTTGGGCTTCATGGCCATGGCCTGCAGGCCATCAATGTCTTCTCCTCCATGTCTCATTTAGGCATCCAGCCTACCAAAAGCACCTTCATTTCCATTCTCCACGCGTGCAGCCACTCCGGGCTGGTCGACGAGGGATGCAGGCTTTACGAGCTCATGAAGGATGAGTTCGGTGTGGCTCCGGGGATCGAGCACGATGTCTGTCTGGTCGATATGCTTGGCAGGGCCGGGAGAATCGGGGATGCTCACAATTTTGTTTGGAGATCGTCCTCCTCGGCCGGAGTTTGGGGAGCTGTTCTAAGTTCTTGCGCAGATCATGGTGATCTCGAGGCCGGGAAATCTGTTGCAGAGCATTTGTTTGGATTAGAACCAGATAATATTGGATATTATGTGACTCTGTCCAATCTGTATGCTTGCCATGGAATGTGGAGGGAGGCAGAGGAGGTTAGAAGTCTGGTTTGCGATCGAGGATTGATGAAGCCATCAGGTCTCAGTTTGATCTGCCTTTGAGGATTTTATATTGAGGAAGATCAGTGATCCGCGATCCGGTGATCCTCCGGTGATCAGGCGGATCCAGGTGGCCCATTGTTCTACTTGGGAATGGATGATGCTGGCGGGAGCTGAAAAAGATGAAATTTTGAATTCTTGCAAGACTTGTGAGAAGATTTTTTGTTTGTATTTATAATACTATAACTAAAAAATAATTGTTTAGGTTAACAGTAATTTATATATAAAGATATATGAATGACATGAAATAAAAAATCATTGAAATATTATCAGGCATCAGTTTTTTTTCTTATATACTTATCAACCATTGATATTTTTCTGATTAAACAATTAAAATTATGTAGATTTCCTAAAGCTACTGTCATTGAGGCTAGGCTAGAAGAGAGAGAGGGAGGCTGAGAGTGGCGGCGGTGGAATTTTATTATATATCTTAATATATAAAACAATATAGGTATTTGGAGGCATACCATAGATCAAATAAGAGTCATTGGATCATGAGAGAGAGTATGAGATGAGGGGAGAGAGTTGGGAGAGAGAGAGGAGGGAGGGAGAGAAAGAGAGAGGGGGAGGAGAGAGAGAGAGAGAGAAAGGGAGAGAGATGGTTGAAGGGAGAGGAGAGAGGGGGAGGAGATAGAGGGAGAGAGAAAGTGAGAGAGATGGGGAAGGGAGAGAAAGAAGAGGGAGAGAAATTGCGTGAAATTAAATTTTTTACGACAAAATGTAATTTTTTTTATAAAATAAAAATTGTAATATTGATTTATATTTTTTTTACGGTCATTTTGAGTACTCATATGTATACAAGCAGTCGTGCACGGGGGACCCCGTGCGGGCAACATTTGTCGTGACTGCGACATTTGTCAAGGGTGCACCATTTGTCGAGAGAACGACATTTGGTTGAGGCGGCAACATTGGTCGTGGGTGCGACATTTGTCGAGGGGGCGACATTTGTCGTGGGAGCGACATTTATCTTGGGGGCGACATTTGTCGTGGGAGCGACATTCGTTCTCAAAATCTACCATCTGTCGAACAGGGTGACTAAATCAGACTGAATCATTTTTGTCGTCTGCGAGTTGGGTGATCTTCGACCGCATCTATAAGAAGAGTTCTCAAAGTATAAGAAGAAATGACTTAAAAGACCACTCAAGATCCGGCTCAAACAAATAAAAAGGAGGGGAGAGCTCTTGGGTGGTCTTCGGACTCATCTTGGCGCGCTTCGCCCGCCTCCGCACGGGCTTCGTCTGTGCTATATGTGTCGCTGCGGGCTACGCCCGCAACATATACATATGAGTACTCAAAATGACCGTAAAAAAATCTAAATCACGATTATATTTTTTACTTTGTAAAAAAACATATGTTTTCACATACAAAAACACCCAAATAAATGAAAAGGAGAATTGATTATATGAGGGGTATTTAGGGAATAAATGTTATACCATTATGGAGGGTATTTTGGGCATCCAAATGTTACACCATGCTCTTTTGCTCTTTGCTTATAGTATAAAGATATTGCGTGAACTGCCCGTCTTGATGTGGGTGCATCTCAGTTCGATTCAGGCGCATCCCGCAACGACGCATCGAGCACGGGAGAAGACCGTTCAGAGCCGGGCGAAGCCCGTTCGGAGCCGGGCGAAGCCCGCCTGCATGCGGCCGAAGGCCGCCCGAGAGCATCGAGCACGGGCGTAACCCGTGCGAAAATGCTCGTATTATATAATATATATTAATATGCATGATTGAATTGAAGAGAGAGATAGAAGGGAGAGAAAGAGGGGGGGGAGGGTCGGGGAGAGAAAATAATCATTTTAGTTGAATACGTATATTTTTTTGCAAAATAAAAATTGTAATAATGATTTATATTTTTTTGCGGTCATTCTGAATACTCATATGTATACGTTGCGGACGCTGCCCGCAAACGCAATGAGCACGGATGAAGCATGTGCGGAGGCGGGCAGGCGAAGCCCCCGTCGCTAATCGAGTACTGTCGCGCTTGGCCGTAGGGGCGGAGCCCCGTGTCGGGCACTCGTGTGTGTGTGCGTGTTGCATGTATAAGCTCAAGTTTTTTTTAACAATAAAAAAATTTGAGCTGATTCCAACAATACATGTCGGAATTAAACAAATAATATTTGCATTTTATAGACAAGAATAAGATCTAAAACTTTCATGTTGAACATTTTTTAAAATTTGCACGGTTTTGCCGGAATCTCGCCCAAAAGATTGCTGGCTTGAAATAAATATAATAATAATAAATTTCAAAATTTGAGTCAGCAACTTTTCGGGCCAGATTCTTACAAAATCATGCAGATTTTGGAAAAAAAATTTAACATGAAAATTGTATATCTCATTCTTGGCTACAACATGTATATATTATTTGTCTAATTCCGACATGTATTGGGGAAGAAACAGCTTAAGTTGTAGATGTGAAGACCCAAAATCTCAGACTTCCCAAATGATTTCAAGGATCGAACATTGTTTCAATAAAAAGAGTCATAACATTAAAAACAACATAGTACAAAGATCGTTTTTATTCATGCATTATTTATTTACATTCTTCGATATAGAAATTATTAGTGCATTTATTTATACTCAATACAAAAGTCACAATAAAGGTCTCTACAAGAGGCTTTATGGCTTTCCTGAGCCTCACCAATGCCTACATATATTTTCAGTCATACCTTCGCTAATTTTTTTGGTGAAATTCTCTTTGGTGCACGGAGAGAAGCACCCGATGGCTTAAAAAAATAAATTCACAAAGAGTTAGTCATAATTTTTTTGACAATGTGAGAAAAATATTTTGTGAATAGTCATACATGCAACTAAGCGGAGATAACAATATGCATACATTACAATAAAGCAGTTATTTCATTTGTTTTTCATACTGATTCTTAAATTACCCCTTAATTTTAGTTACATAAAATAAAAAATGCTCAAGTATGCAAACTTGAATTTGTCACACCCCCAAAGGGTGAAATTTTAGGCTCACCCCTACTGTACAACCCCGTATTCGCAGAGTAAGGTCCCATCGGCATGCGCAAGTTCAGATTTGTATTTTTAAGTTTTTGGATTGTTTTGACACTCTAGGTAGTCAATTTAGGTCTAGCCCTTGGAATATACTAATAGGGGGAGAAAAAATCATCCTTCCCATTCCCCTCTTTTTTAGGGGGGCAGTTGCGGCACGTTGGTCGACACCCGCCCCAGCTTGCTAAGTTCGAGGTAGGTGCAGCGAGACCGGCCTGCGGGCAGGGTCTCGCCCAGGAGTCGTGTTTGGCGGGCGAGATCGGCCTGCGGGCAGGGGGTCGCCCCAGCGGCCTGCATGGCGGGCGAGACCGGCCTGCGGGCAGGGTCTCGCCCAGGCGGCCTGCCTGGCGGGCGAGACCGGCCTGCGGGCAGGGTTCTCCCAGGCGGCCTGCCTGGCGGGCGAGACCGGCCTGCGGGCAGGGTCTCGCCCCGGCGGCCTGCCTGGCGGGCGAGACGGCCGGCGGCCTGGTCTCGCCCCGGCGGCCTGCCTAGCGGGCGGCCTGGCTCTCGCCCCGGCTTTAGGTTCCTTCGCGGGGTTTACCCGTTCGCCTCTGGTGTCCGGTGGGATAGGGGAATGCTTTTACCATTATACCCCCAATGGCGGAGTTACCTCTTTGCCCCCCGATGTGGATGTTTTCTATTGGCCCAAGGCCTATTTGTCGTAGGGGTATTTCTGACATTTTTGGTACATGGGATTGGGAAAACTATAAATAGACCCTTGAGGGTGCCTTGGAGAGCATTGCATTCCAGCCACAAAAATCCCTTTGTTTTCTTCCTCGAAGGCACCTAGCTCAACATTGGCTAGGGAGGGGGAGACTTTAAATGTCTTCCGGGTGTGAGGTGGGACCTCCGCGCTAGAGCCGAGGGTATGTTCTTAGCTTCTCGATCTTTTGTCCTGTGACGTTCTCCTGAGTGTAGTAAGTGTGAGGTCACCCCTCTTTTGGTACCCCGAACTCCACAAAGGTCAATTTTTGGCTTCAACACTTTTGGTGTGGTGAGCGTGGAGAGTGACCAGCATAGAAGATCTCGAGAGAGTGTCATGGCTGGAGGTCAGGGAGGTAGTGATGATCTCGGCGAGCTCCCCTGCCCAGGACCCTTTGTGGGGATGCATGAGTTCATGGCCTCCATCCAGGCCATCATGGAGATGCTGCGAAGCATTGCTCCTCAGGGTGACAGCTCCACCCCGACCCCCCAGGAGCTAGCTCCCCCCTCTTGACGAGTTGACTCCCAGGGGTCTAGGCGAGATGACCCCAGCAGAAGGAGAGAGGAGCAGATAGCTCAGGGGCTCCAGGGACCTCAAGAAGGTCCGGAGCCAGGTTGGAGGCAACAGAGAGGACCCGTTCAGGGTCCAGGAAGAGGTCTCATCCAAGGTGGGGGGATCTTCAAGGAGGCCAAGGGAGGTTCAACTTCCAAAGGCAAGCCCCTAGGTAGCTTCTACCCCCACCACAACAAGCGATGGAGATTGGTCGAATGGAGAGGAGGAGCCGCCAGGGAAGGAAAAGAGTCAGGGTAGAGTTACCCTACTGTGACTTCCACCATTTGGAAGGTCACGCCACGACTACTTGCCCCGAGTTCCTAGAGCTGACAAGGACAAGAGCTCCAGCACCACAACCTCATCAGCCTCAACAAGCGCAAGATCCGGTGCGGATTGAAGAAGTCCAACCTGAGGAGGAAGATTCCGCTGTCAGGCTCTCACTAGCTGGCAGGGCAGGTTGATCTTTCGGAGGGTGGGGTAGGACTCACCTCGAGATGGATTTCGCTGTCAGGCTCTCACTAGCTGGCAGGGCAAGTTGATCTCTCGGATGGTGGGGTAGGTCTCACCTCGAGATGGATTTCGCTAACAGGCTCTCACTAGCTGGCAAGGCAGGTTGATCTCTCGGAGGGTGGGGTAGGTCTCACCTCGAGATGGATTCCGCTGCCAGGCTCTCACTAGCTGGCAAGGCAGGTTGATCTCTCGGAGGGTGGGGTAGGTCTCACCTCGAGATGGATTCCGCTACCAGGCTCTCACTAGATGGCAGGGCAAGTTGATCTCTCGGAGGGTGGTACAGGTCTCACCACGAGATGGATTCCGCTGCCAGACTCTCACTAGCTGGCAGGGCAGGTTGATCTCTAGGAGGGTGGGGTAGGTCTCACCTCGTGATGGATTCTGCTGCCAGACCCTCACTAGCTGGCAGGGCAGGTTGATCTCTCGGAGGGTGGGGTAGGTCTCACTTCGAGATGGTTTCCGCTGTCAGGCTCTCACTAGCTGGCAGGGCAGGTTGATCTCTCGGAGGGTGGGGTAGGTCTCACCTCGAGACGGTCCCGCTGTCCAGGCTCTCACTAGCTGGGCAGGGCCGGTGGTACCTCTCGTGGATGCCCAGTTCTCTTTGCTCTGAGACGGTCCCGTTGTCCAGGCTCTCACTAGCTGGGCAGGGCCCGTGGTACCTCTCGTGGAGGACAAGTGTTTTTTACCCCGAGGTCGTCTCGTCACCCAGACTCCCATTAGCTGGCATGACAGGTTGACCCCTCGGGGGAGGCCAAGTGTTTTTTACCCCGAGACCGTCTCGTCACCCAGGCTCCCATTAGCTGGCATGACAGGTTGACCCCTCGGGGGAGGCCAAGTGTTTTTTACCACGAGGTCGTCTCGTCACCCAGGCTCCCATTAGCTTGCATGACAGGTTGACCCCTCGGGAAGGCCAAGTAATTTCGGCTCTAAGAAGGCCACTCAGCGAATTCGTTGGGTTGGATGTTTCTTTCCGAGCGTGGAACTCGCTCGAAAAGAGTGGGGATCGTGTACAACCCCGTATTCACAGAGTAGGGTCCCCTCGGCAGGCGCAAGACCAGCTTTGTATTTTTAAGCTTTTGAAGTGGTTTGACACTCTTGATAGTCAATTTAAGTCTAGTCCTTGGAATATACTAATAGGGGGAGGAAAAATCCTCCTCACCCTTCCCCTATTTTTTAGGGGGGAGGGTGCAACACGTTGGTCGGCACCCGCCCCAGCTTGCTAAGTTCGAGGTAGGTGCAGCGAGACCGGCCTGCGGGCAGGGTCTCGCCCAGGCGGCCTGCCTGGAGGGCGAGACCGGCCTGCGGGCAGGGTCTCGCCCACGGCCTGCCTGGAGGGCGAGACCGGCCTGCGGGCAGGGTCTCGCCCAGGCGGCCTGCCTAGCGGGCGAGACCGGACTACGTGCAGGGTCTCACCCAGGCGGCCTGCTTGGCGGGCGAGACCGGCCTGCGGGCAGGGTCTCGCCCAGGCATCCTGCCTGGCGGGCGAGACCGACCGGCGGCCTGGTCTCGCCCCGGCGGCCTGCCTGGCGGGCAAGACGGCCGACGGCCTGGTCTCGCCCCAGCGGCCTGCCTGGCGGGCGGCCTGGCTCTCGCCCCCGGCTTTAGGTGCCTCCGCGGGGTTTACCCGTTAGCCTCGGGTGTCCGGTGGGGTAGGGGCATGCTTTTACCATTATACCCCCAAGGGCGGAGTTACCTCTTTGCCCCCTAGTATGGATGTTTTCTATTGGCCCAAGGCATATTTGTCGCAGGGGTATTTTTGACATTTTGGTCCATGAGATTGAGAAAATTATAAATAGACCCTTGATGGTGCCTTGGAGAGCATTGCATTCCAGCCACAAAAATCCAATTGCTTTCTTCCTCCAAGGCACCTAGCTTAGCATTGGCTAGGGAGGGGGAGACTTCAAAGGTCTTCCGGGTGTGAGGTGGGACCTCCGCGCTAGAGCCGATGGTCTGTTCCTAGCTTCTCGATCTTTTGGCTTGTGGCGTTCTCCTGAGTGTAGTAAGTGTGAGGTCACCCCCCTTTTGGGACCCCGAACTCCACAGAGGTCAATTTTTGGCTTCAACACTTACTGATGAATTCATCAGTAGATGTCTCAACATCATAAGATTGAATCCTTCACATTTCTCTATGTAGAGTTTTAAGTTTATTCTTATTTTGATCGTAATTTTCGTGAAAACAAGAGTTTTTAATAAAACAATCCCCTCAGAAATATATATCGCTTTTATGTTTTTTTCTCGCCCACATTTTATTTCATATCGATATATCATTGAGTTAAACTCATATGCACAACAAAAATATAAAATTACTTGAATAAAATTTAATTCAAGAAATAAGAAATTCACCACGGCCTTGTCTTTATCCGCATTCTTGTTTTCATTGTCGCTACGGTTATTTTGTGACACCATCCTCTTATTTTTGGGTCTCGGGAACTACCAAAATTGTACGCACTTTTTATTTGAGTTGCGTCACTTGATATTCGAGCCTTTATGTTTTTAAAAAGGCGTTTAAAATTCGTTAAAATTCGAAAGTTAAAATAAATGTCAAAAAATGTCTATAAGAGTTGTCCAACCAAAACAGTGCTCAACCGGGACTGTGAATCTCAACTTTAGTCGTCCAAATGACACAAAGTAGCCAAAACGGCTTGTAAGTAGTTCAAAAACAACGTCAAAATAGCGTGAAAACAATAATTAAATAGCTCAAATTCAATTTCCAAAAATAGCTCAAAAACTAGCTCAAAAACTAGCTTTCAATCAGTACAAAATCGACACAAAAACAGCCTTAAAATGGTTGTCCAGAATATTCAAGAAAAATAAAATGGCTGTCTAACACATATCAGCTCCCAAAATTTGTGTCAATTAACTTAGTAAAGAAATTCAGCACTCCAACACCTCAAAAGCCCAAACGGTTAAACAAAATAGCCAACTAGGGCAATAATAGCCAAACCAGTAAAGGGAAAGAGAAGAAATTTCCTTATAGCAAGAGGGGAGAAGAGAAGGGCACAGTATAGCAGCTACACAGAAGTAGCTCGGGAACAACAACAAGGAGTAATAGTAGCTCGGGAGTAGCAGCAAGGAGCTGCAGCAGCTCGAGAGCGGCAATAGCTGCACAGGAGCAGCTCGGGAGCGGCAGCAAGCCCTAAACCAGAGAGAAGAGGCAACAACATGAGAACAACAAAGGCAAGGAGTAGCAGAGGGAAGTACAACAGAGAATGGCAGAGGGAAATAGTAGCAGCAGCCCTAAGCGGCACAGCAGAGCAACAGCAAGCCCTAAACGGCACGACAGAACCGTTGACACAGAAGAAAAGGCGATACAGCAGAATCGACGACACAGTAGGGTCGACGGCACAGCAAAGTCGACAGCGCAGTAGCAGCGTTAGCTTAGAAGCAGTGACGACTTAGAAGCACAGAGAAAAAGTCAGGAAGAAGAAGAAGAGCAGAGCAGCGGCAGGAAGTAGTCGCAGGAGCAGAGTAGCGGCAGAGAGACGACACAGAGACGGAAGAGGAAGTGCGGGAGAAGCAGCGACTCAGGCTCGTTTTTATAACGGAAGAGTAAGCGGCTAGCGACAGAAAGAAGCCAAACGTGTAACAGGTGCCACCCAAATAAGCCCAAAGCTCCATCTAGCCAACACTTAAACAGCCAGCACATCACAATAAATCCAGCCAGCACACCTATTTCAGCCAGCCCACTTACACAAGCCCATTATTAAATGGCAGCCTACTACTCAAAATACTCAAGCCCACATAATAATTATAATGTTGGCTTTTGCTACCCACAAAAAGAACTTAACGCAAATTTAACAAGTATAATGAAACGGAAAAACGCGAAAAATATTTGGAAAAGAATTTTGATTTGCCTTTTGATCCTCATCGGGGAATAATTAATTTTCATTAGCGCATTCTTTGGGGTCACAGTAGATCTCATTTTTGTAGAAGCGGGCCCCTCTTCCACACGATTCACCGGCTTAGCGCCGCAACCCCCACACGTGGTCCCCCTGAAGCCCTTGCGGAGGCGAGCGAAATCCGCCTGGATGCGACCGAAGGCCGCTCGAGAGCTTCGAGCACGGGCGTAGCCCGTGCAAAGAAGCTCGTGTCAAATGGGGTTTTTTGGCGCATTGCACTCCAAATTTGCTCTTGTTTGTCACTTTGCATCTCAAATTTGTTTGAATATGACAATTTGCACCCCCATCTCATTTGTATTTATTTTGGCACTTATTTTTAATAGGTATTTTCGCTGTAGATGAGGTCAATTTTTTGGCATTTTGCACCTCATGCTTAACTTCATGTTTTTTAAGAAGTTATGAAGGTTGAATATGCGCCGGTTTAACGGGGATCTGGGGGTGGTAAAGTGCACCCCTGCATTTTACCATAAAGCACGGACATCCAACGGTCCGCATTGGATGTCCGCACATATCTCAAAGTGTGCGGAGATGTGCTCACTTTGAGATGCGTGCGGGCATCCATACGAGCTGTTGGATGCCCCCACTTTACCGTAAAGTGTACGGGTGCACTTTACTCTCCCTGAGTCCATTTGACGGGCCCCTGGGCACGAATCTTGGATTAAGGAATTTGGCAACATAAGGGCATTTTGGGCATTGCATAAAATTACATTAAATTAAAACCTCAGTTTTTAATAAATGGGTTTCCTCCGTCGGATTTACTTGGTATATCCAACGGTCAAATGACGCCAAATTTGAAAATCGGACGAGATTTCCTAAACAGCTATTATTAACCCTACCCGACCGTTGGTAGCTCGGCCTCTCGCTCTCTTCTCCTCACCGTAAAACACTCTTTCCTCCTCCTCCTCCTCCTCTCCTCTCTCCCTCTCTCTCTCACAGCCTTCGTCTTCTTCACCTCTCTCTCTGCTCTCGCTCTTCTCCCTCACCTTCTGGTTCTCTCCATCTGCCGCCCGCTCCACTGCGTTCGTCTCGAACAGATCAGGGAGATCTGCAGCGGGAGAAGCGTCTCGTTTCTCAGCCTCATTCCGCAGTCAGTCGCTCACGCATTCGCTCCCTAATCGCTTCCACTGGACGGCGACTAGCGTCTAGCTAAGCCGCGAAGCCTTGTCTGCTTTGCCGGATTCCAGATCTCCTCCCGTCTCCAGGTTTCCGTGAGGTCTGAGGCATATGGATCAGTCGATCAGAGGAGGTGATTCCATTTTCATTTTTCGTGCCCTAATATCTGTAGATCTTGGGAAGGAGGGAGGAGATCTGAGATAACATTGTTTTCTCTGTTTTTTTTACTGCAAATATGTTAGATTTCTTTTCTTTTTCTCTTTTTACTTTGATTACTAGAGGAACATCACATCTTAAATCTTTGATTCATGGTAACTTCTCTTGTTGGGTAGTTTAGTTCATCTTTATCTTTGATTAACTGGAAGCCAAAATTTCATACTTCTTCAAATCAGATTCTGTTGTTCTTTCATATAATTCAACATTGGGGCTGAAGCTTTTTGCAAATCATGTTCGATTGATATGGATTTCAATTGTAATGGTTCAATAAAAAGAACAAGAAGGTTATGCATGATGCCCTTGTTCTGATGATATTGTTGTTCCGGGGTTTAGGCATGAAGTGATAAATGTTGCTCGTTTTTTTCCCTAAAACAAGATTATTTTTGGTGAAATTAAATGTCTAATCTCATTTAGTTTTTTATGCCGTGTATGATTATTGATCAAATTGAGGGAATACGTTTTGTATGCTTTGCTCTTTTGATTATATTAGAACTGAATTGTTGAATTGAGCATCTTGTTGAATTCTAGATTATTCATACTTTGGATACGGAGAAATTAATCATAGATAAAAGAAAGTCAGAAAGATTTCTTAACCATAGATAAAAATTTAACAAACTAAACAAAAATATTCTTGAAGGAAAATGTGTGCTATATGACTCAAAGTATAGCAATTAGGAAAGCAAAATTCTATGTTTTGCACAACAGAAAAGTTTGTCATTCTGAGGATTTCATAGCCCTAACTCATGAAATTTGTAGTTTAAAATGAATTCTAGATTTTTTGAAATTTTATTGAGTTTTTAAGCTATTTCCAACTTATTCTAGGCTCTTCTCCTAATTCATGTAATTTGTGAATTAAAGTTTATGTCTAACAAACTTACTGTTTATACTCACAACCGTAAAACCTGATATAAGACTTCTCTGTCTTTTCCACTCCAGATCGAGCCCTAGAAACTCCAATGGATAGAGGCTCTCCTACCTCTGATCGAGCTACAACTAACTCTCCTCATTTTGATTCCCCTGTTAGAAGCCCTTTCAAGGAATTACAAATCCCAGTACCAGGCTTGGGATATCTTTCTGTTAACTCCAATGACGAAAGGATTCAAGATAATGGTTCATTTCTCAAACTATTGGGTTTCCTCTTTTTAAAATTGTAATTCTGTAGGCTTCTAATAGTTCTTTTGCCGCCTTCTTCTCAGATCCGGGACAGAACCTTATTTCCCCTGAAGAAATTTGTGAAAACTACACACTGGACCAGGTAAAGATCAGTTCTTTCTTGATCCTTGTCTATCCTTATGATTTCTCCAAAACCCAGTGGGTAAAATAGGATGTCTCATTTCAGGGACAGAACCATATTTCCCCTGAAGAAATTTGTGAAAACTACACACTGGACCAGGTAATGATAAGTTCATTCTTGATCCTTAACTATCCTTTTGATTTCTCCAAAATCCAGCTGGTAAGATATGATGTCTCATTTCAGTTATTTAAAGATGATTGTTTTATTCCCTCTCCTGCGCTTAAGAGTGCATCGAAGTTATCCTTCTTTGGACCTGATCTCGCTTCTGCAGTTCAAAAAATTGGTATTGTTGATCAGCTTAGTTCACTTTCTTAATATTTTCTTATGTTTGATCTCATCTTACTTGTTTCTTAGGTTTAAAAAATTTACTTCTTTTTCTTTCTTGTTCCACAATTTAGGCATAAAATACAACAGCTTATTGGAGAAGCATCAGGTTAAGAAGTCTGAAGCTGAGATCTTGCTACAAAAGTGTGAAACCCTTGGCATCAAATGTCTTCAAGAATGCGAACCCAAATATGAGAAGCTGAAGGGGCTTTTAGCCGTAGAAATTGCCGAGAGGAAGCGCCTCTACAATGAATTGATTGAACTGAGAGGGAACATCAGGGTTTTTTGCAGATGCAGGCCGCTCAGTACAGATGAGATTTCCAAGGGTAGTAATTCCGTTATAGAGTTTGATTCATCCAAGGACACAGAGCTGCAGATCACCTGTGCTGATTCCTCGAGAAAGTTATTTAAATTCGATCACATTTTTAATCCAAAAGATGAGCAAGGTAATGTCTTTTTAACATTCCATTAAACTATTAATATACTGGAATGTGAAATATTATGATATTTTAATTCCTTGTTTTTGTGATCACATCATAGAGACTGTATTCTCCGAGACTTCGCCGGTTGTGAAATCCGTGATGGATGGTTTCAATGTGTGCATATTTGCGTATGGACAGACCGGAACGGGGAAGACCTTCACTATGGAGGGGACCCCTGAGTGTAGAGGTGTGAATTATAGGGCATTGGAAGAACTTTTCAGGATTACAAATCAAAGAATAGCGTTTATGCGATATGAATTTTCGTTTAGCATGTTGGAGGTGTATAATGAGAAAATCAGGGATCTTTTAGCAGATACCTCAGATATATGTGGCAGGAAGTATGGCTTCGAATTTTTTCAATACAATTTAGGGTTCTTAGGATTTTGGTTACTAACTTTTTGATTGTTTATGAAGGTTGGATATAAAGCAAACTGCAGAAGGAACCCAGGAAATTCCTGGCCTGGCTGAAGTTCAATTCTGCAGCATAGATGAGGTGTGGGAGTTGCTCAAATCAGGAGGCAGACACAGATCGGTTGGTTCAACCAATGCTAATGAGCTCAGTAGTCGCTCTCATTCGTGTGTATCCCATCTCTCTTTCTTATTCAATCTTTTTGAAACCATAACAAATTATATCTTCTTTATTTGAGAAACATGTAAACTTGTTTAGAATATTTATGACTTGATAAGCATTGACTTTTTCGCTCTCAGCTTGGTTCGTGTGACTGTCAAGGGAGAGAACTTATTGAATGGGGAGAGGAGAAAAAGCTTCTTATGGTTGGTGGATTTAGCTGGCAGCGAGCGTGTTGGAAAGATTGAAGCCGAAGGGGAAAGGCTAAAGGAATCACAGTTCATAAACAAGTCTCTTTCCTCTCTCGGTGATGTTATATCCGCACTCGCCTCCAAAAATTCTCACATTCCTTATAGGTACCTTTTGGAATTTGAAGTAGCTTTCTAGAATCATCTCTGTCGAGGGATTCAAATCTTCGCGGACTCTCAAAAACTTAAGCTATGGATGAAATTTAATGCCTTTCTTTAACTCAATTTCAGGAACTCAAAGCTCACTCATTTGCTGCAAAGCTCTTTGGGTGAGTCTTCTAGCATCTCTATTACAATCTTTCCCGTTTTTTTTATTCGAGTAAAACTCTGATTGTTCTTCTAATTGCATCATCTTCTAGAACTGCTGTTTGATATCTAATTCAGTGGAACAATTTGATCTTCAGAGTCACTGATTTCCTGTTTATTTCAAATAAAATAGGTGGAGACTGCAAGACTCTGATGTTTGCACAGATTAGCCCGAGCTTAACGGATTTAGGAGAAACCCTCTGTACTCTTAATTTCGCCAGTAGAGTGCGTGGAGTTGAGCACGGTCCAGCCAAGAAGCAGTCTGATCCTATTGATAGCTTCAAGCTGAAACAGATGGTAAATATATATAAAGAAACCTTTCTTGTATTTGGTTTTGATAGTCTTTCCAATCAGTATTGAGGTGACTTTTGTATATAGTCCGAAAAGCTCCGGATTGAAGAGAAGGAAGTGAGCAAACTCAACCAAAGCTTGCAGTTGATGCACATGAGATGCGCATCGCGAGAGAATTCCTACAGGACTCTTCAGGAAAAGGTATATCCACCATCAATGAAAATCTTATGAGAATCATTTGATTCTGAGGTGTTCTTGAGGAATTGTAAGTAAGAAAACCATTTGATTCTTGGGAGTCCTCTTAATTTATGATGCCCACTCTCTAACACAAGTCATTTTACACTTCATTGAATGGTTCTTCCTTCTCTTCATTGAATGCTGAATAGTTCTTCTGATTATCAAAACAGATCCGAGAATTCGAGCAAACATGTAAGAAATATCAACAAAAGGTACGTCTTTTTTTCGTTGATCAGAAAATGCGAGCGGGAAGTTTGATGACCCGATTTGCTTTCAATTTGATATCTTAATTGTGTTATGATTATAACATTAGAGTCTATGCATTCAACCTAAAGTCAATTGATTGTCTGTGGATGAGCCTAAGATAAGTGCACAAGCTACACGGGTTTACCCAATGCCCCGCCCCCACATCACATGTCTAAGAAAGGTTCCATGCTACACTCTAATGACCCTACATGTTAAGGGCTTGTTGAGAATGCATTGAGAAATTAATGCATTCAACCTAAAATCAATTGGTTGTTTGCGAATGTCCAAAGATAGGTGCACAAGCTACATGGGTTTGCCCCCCCCCCCCACCCCCCCCCCCCCCCCCCCCCCCCCCCCCCCCCCCCCCCCCCCCCCCCCCCCCCACCCCCCACCCCCCCCCCCCCCACCCCCCCCCCCCCCCCCCCACCCCACACACACACACACACATCATATGTTAAGGGCTTGTTTAGAGTACATTGAGAAATTAATGCATTCAACTTAAAATCAATTGATTGTCTATGGTTGACCCTAAGATAAGTGCACAAGCTACTTGGGTTTACCCAATGCCCCACCCCCCACATCATATGTTAAGGGCTTGTTTAGAATACATTGAGAAATTAATGCATTCAACTCAAAATCAATTGACTGTCTATGGTTGACCCTAACCTAAGATAAGTGCACAAGCTACTTGGGTTTACCCAATGCTCCATCATCCCTCACATAACCTGTCTAAAAAAGGTCTACATTCTAATGACCCTACATGTTAAAGGACTAATTGAGAATAAGTCACACATTGAGAAACTAATGCATTCAACCTAAAATCAATTGGTTTTCTGTGGATGAGCCCAATGACCCCACCCCACATCACTTGTCCAATGACCCTACATGTTAAGGGCTTGCTGAGAATGTGGTCACACAATGAGAAACCAATGCAGCCTTGCTCACTTAGGCTTCATTTGGTTTAGCGGTGGCGGTTCGATCCGGCGGGTGGAAACGGAGCAAACGCCGCCGGAGATTCATTTGTATACCCTCATTCCGGCGGCGTTTATCCAAAACGGAGTAGCGAAACACCCAAACAAATAGAGCCTTAATATAGATACCAGGCCCCTCCATCAGCCTACCAATTGGAAAAATAATATCACGTGTTAGTGGCAAAAAAAACTCTCAGACCGCGTTTCACAATACTAAAATTTTCCCATGTTCAGAATACAATTGTGTGTTTGAAGAAAAATTTAATGAACTCCTCACAATAATACATCAATCCCATTCCCTGTGTGTTAAAGTCCTTAAATTGTTTCCCTTGCATCAAAAGGTGAAAGACCTGGAGAACCAGCTCCAGCTCGCGGCCCCAAAGGAAACATTTAGATCTCTCCGGCCGCCGCTCGCTCCGGCGAAGGAAAGACCGCCGCTTGCCGGACTGACGAACCGCCTCCCGCATTTCCCGCCACGCCACACGACCGCGAAAACGAACCACCAGAACAAGGAGAATTTCTCCCACCACACGATCAAAGATGCTCCCGGCTTCCCCCGCAAGCCTCTGGGAAGAGCCAGAAGGATCTCATTGTCCCCTGTTATCTGCAACATATCACAAACCAGGAGAAGGGCCACCCTTGCTACTGAAATAGAAACGCTGCCGCAGTTCCAGCAAAAGCAGCAGCATTTCAGCCATGTCGCCGGAAAACTATCTCAGGCGAGGAGATCCATGGCCACCGCCGCATGCCCACCTCTGCAAGAAACTCCCAAAGTTCAGGGAGAATTGACGAACAGATTCAATTTCTCGAGCCCTTCGCAACCGGCAATGTGGAGAACCACCAGGCTTTCAGGACTTCCTTCTCCGTCCCAGGGGAGTCAGATTTTATCCGGCGGCCGGAGAAGCAGCGCTCAGTCTCAGAACAAGCTGTGCTACAGCATCCAGAAGAACGTGACTGTGGTGGGATCGACGAGGCATCTGGAAACCAGATTCAATGAGGAAGCTCTTCGCGCGAAGGAGATTGTGGGCAGGTATGGATTTGCGCAGAGAGTTCTGAATAGAAACAGGAGGAAGACTCTCGTGTAGGAGGAAAAGAACGATCTTTTTCACTTCGTTTTTGATCTAGTTATCGTCTGAATGTAGAAGATTATTATAGTCGTGCGGCCATTGAAATGATCATCTTCTTCATCCTCCATGCTCTCTGTGTTTCTCAAGTAATCGCCATTTTAATGACACTTGTTTCTGTTTTTCTTTTTTTTAAATGTTTGCTGAGCAGCCTGAGCTCTAATAAATTGTTTTGCTTTAAAGAAGTTTCATTTATATATTTTTTTAAGAATGAATTTTTAGTTAAATGAAGTGTAGTTTATTAAATGTTGTAAAAAAGCAATGAAACTTCATATATTTTTCTTTAATGTTGTGTGGACTCGAGTGTATTTATTAATTTTAACATCCTTTTTGAGTCATTAAAATTTATTTATTTTGCTTTAACATCCAAAATCTTGCTCCCTTCCGTAGGGTGAAAGAAGAGCGTGACACATGTCAATGAGCGACGAAAAGTGCGCTTTCTAATCGATCTCCCAAGGAGATCAAAGATTTCTAAAGCGCGATTTTCGTCCCTGATTGACTCGTGTTGATTTCGAAACGAAGCCCGGTCGTAATAATTTCTCCCATTTGATGCCGAAAAAAGGCTTGGATGTAGAGGAGAAATTATTGTGCTCACATCCAGGGGAAATTTCATGTTGTAAACACAAATTCAAGTGTTTCTAAACTTGTATGAAATATATATACTTTCTTTGTAATAAAACAAAATCAAATTAACTCAGTTGTGTTGATCATTGCGACGAATATGATCCTTCATGAACCTTGAAGGATCATGTTTCATTTCATGCTGGATGCTTTCATCTTTCTACACTTGAATTTGTGTTTACAAAGAGTATAAAATGGATGAATAAAGTATAGCTCTAAACAAATTTAAACACAAAATCATGCAACATATCATACATAACCTCCGGTGTGGATGACTAACGCTATTTGGCATGGTGGTGTCAGTGGTAAACGAATGGGTTAAACCGTCATTTGTTAAGGATCACCTAACAAACTTCATCCGTTTGAACATAAAATGGATGAAATTTCTTAGGTGAGCATTAAGGAATGACAATTTAACACACAATCGTGCCAAACGGAGCCTAATCCTCCTAGGGAAAGATGAACTCGGAGCATAAAGAAGTGTTTTGGTCATCAAGTTTAGCGCCTTCAACATCTCCCGAGTACTTCCTACCATAGACGAGTATAAGACGAACTCGGAGCATAAAAACATATTTGTTCATCAAGATTAGCGCTTTCAGCATCTCCGAGTACGTCCGATATCGGCAAATATAAGATAAGCAAGGAGCATGAAAGACAAAAGGTTACAAATGAAGGGCAAAACACTTCTCATTTGCAGTGCAAAATAGTTCTCTTCAGCTGTTATATACAATTGCCTTCCTTTTGTTTAGGGCTTTGGTGTTAGGACCGGGTTAGCACAATGGAACTTCTAATCGATCCAAAACAAATTATTACCGTTTCCTTCTCTTGCGCTTAAGCGAAGGCATGGCACTCAGGCGAATCATGGCCACCCCACCATCAGTCTCCGGCTCCCGACCCAAATCTTCGAGCACATGCATACCCTCAACAGCAGTTTCATCATGCCTTTTTGAAGAATTGCCCGCACCTGCGGATGGTTCGCTACATTAAGCCTCTCCAGCAATATTTCCGCTTCAGGATCACTTTCATCGACGCAGAATCCTCCTCCGTTTCGCTCCGGCGAATGTGTCGTTGAAATAGTGACCAAGGGGGATCGTTTCTCCGGGATCACGTCATTCTCTTCCAGGCAGAAACCGCCGCCAATGTGCAGGTAATCGTGCGGCATGGCTTGGTCGAAACTGTCGGAATCATTGCCAAATGATGCTGATTTTGTTACCGATTGGATGTGCTCCAACGGAGCAGAGTCGGCGGCTGCATCAGGAACATGAAGCTCTGTAACTCCAGCATTATCTTCGGCGTAGTTGACCTGCTTGCGGCGCCGGGTTGACTGTAAGAAATTAAGGTCAAAAAAGGACGAAATTTGTGGTTATGGAGTAAGTAAAAGAAAATTGGGAAACTTTGAAAGAATATGAAATATTGATACAAGTTAATCAAACATAAAATAGATTAAATTTCTGTATTAATTATTTGATTAGGATAATTCATTTTGTTTACAACATAATGCCATTTCTCTTTTACTGCATTATAGAATTGTGTTCCTTTTCTCACTGAGGAGATCATCAAATCAAAACCCTTGGGAAAATGGCATGCTTACATGAAATCAATCATAAATGTATATTCTCCATTCAACTTCTGTTCTCTAATTTCAATCTTTTCAATCATAGTTTTTCTCTCCCGATCCCAATCTCGCCCCGGCCAAATCTAAGGAATTGCATACATGCGATCCAATCCGCACGCCATGCTGATGTGGGCCTACACACATAAGTGAATGTAAATATTTATGTTTACTTTGAAGTGTAGCGCGCTTATTAGTTCGTCTTGGAGACGGAAAGAAAGAATAAGGTTTATGGATCGAAGGCCGTGAATTTTCCATATCCTTATCAAATATCTTATCCCAACTATCCGAGGGCCACTAAATCTACAGTGGTAAAAGCTATGGATCTAAGGCTCCATTTGAGAGAGCTACGGTGTTTGAACTGTAGTTGTGTTTGCCCTAAAAATATCACTTTCAAAAATAATGCTCACGATCACACATACATAAATGCAACCTGCATTTTTCATAACTATGTTCATAACAACCACTACTCTCCCACCACTTTCCCAAGCAGTGCCCAAGTTAAAGAAGGCAAAATGCATTCATTCAACATAGAAAACCATGTGAAGAACTATGAAAACGAGTAAAAACATACCCGGCGGGTTTCTGGCAAAGAATCCATAGTCATGGTGGATCTTTGGATTTCGCTTGCGCTGTCTTCATCAACAGAAGTTGATTCTGTGGATTCCTCGTCAAAAGGTTCACCTCCTTTTACCTTTCCTCTTCCACTTCCTCTTCCTCTTGCATTGACCACAGGTCTCCTTTTTATGCCTCCTCCAACTTCTTTGGAGGATTCTGCGGACGCATGAGGTGGTGGACTTCGTCCCTTGACCGTCTTTCGAGATTGCTTTGAAGATTTCCTTTTTGCAGTTGTAGACTGATCAGCGTCGTTCTCAAGAAGTGAACGTTCATTCTTACGAATGGTCATACCTCTGCCTTTTTTGGAGCTGGATCCACTGTCAGTAATATCAGTCAACTCGGAAGAAGAAATCCCGGCGATACCTTTGACAGCCTTTTTAATACGTTGACTTCGTATTTTAGCAAACCTTTCATTAAATGAATAAAATGCTTCCATCCTGAGCTGAGTCTGACCAAAGGAAAAAGAAAAAAAAACCCAAATTATAATATTAGCGCCAACCTAATCTAACAAAGTTGATAGGGAGGAAAGAAAGCAAATATGCACCATCTCTTCTACAAGTTCAATAGAAAAACAAAAAACAGAGAAAAAGAATAAACTGGAGAACAGAACTTCTCTTTTCATCATCTTGAGCAAACAAGTTCCCGTCGGACATTATACGAGTCCGAGATGGGTAATTGTAGGAAACTAATCTCCCTCGTTATTAGAAACACACGAAATATGGAAGTAAAAAAGGAATCGGTATGGATAAAACTGAATTTGCAACAAAAAGAGAATAATTCAAATCTTTCAAAAAACAAAACCTCGTGTTTGTTGTACTCCTTCAAAACAGGCACAAGCAGTTCATCTGCCTTTTGAATCGGCCAACCAAATTTTTCCCAGCACATCCTATGAAATTATAGAATTGGAATAAGAAAATGGAATCAAACCTAACAATTAAACAACTGATTTCCAAGAAATGAATCACATCAGGACAATGGAAACTTTAAAAGTCAAACCGAGACACTTGACCATTGAAATTATCAATGAGTATTAGCTTCATTTTTTCCCACATAAAATTAAACGTTAAAGAATTATACAAGAAAAGTTGGAATGGTCTAAATTTGTTTCTCGGATGCTGCAATCTATTATGGGCTCCTGTTACAATACGGTCGTAATTAGATCAAGAAAACGAAGAACATTGCATTAAACGGCAAGGATACAATCGAGACAAATCTCGCCAAGCATCCGTAGGCTGGGTCCTCGGCGCTCCACTCTCCAAGAGAGCCAAAACACTCAAGACTCAAAGATAAGAAAGACTCTACCCCTAGGGCTCCTTATATACATGAAGCCCCTTACTATAAGACAAAACATTAAAATAATACAATAAAGAAACGCACGATAATCCCCATGGGGCTACACGGACTCATAACAGTGTGTGGTGACCGCGTCGTATCAACATGCCCCGCCCGAAAAATGACATTGTCCTCAAGGTCGAGGGCCAAAGGGGTCGTCTGAAAGCGTCAGCAGATCTAATTCCCCGGAGTCCGGATCAGTATCTTCAGATCCCACCATCATACATAGAGGAACTGAAAGGGCAGACGTGGGTGGGAGAGTAGGGTTGCTCGCAGCGAAAACAGAGGCTCTTGCGACGGAGCTTGGCTTGCTGTTGGTAAGACAGATGATGAGGTCGCCAGGGGGCCTGTGGACGTGGAGCTGGCGGCTGCGGAGGTGGAAGCGGTAGCTGACGCCCAGGTGGGGCAGAGGGTCCACGTGCAGAAGAGGTGACGGTGATGGCCGCGGCGGTTGGGCCGGCCGGATGAAGGAGGGTGGTGGAGCTGAGTCGAGTTCCGCGTCGAGATACCTAGCCTGCTCCATTGTGCGCAAAAGAGTAGTCGGATTGTGTACCCGAAGGCACGCACGGTGGTGGGGGTGCAAACCCACCAGGAAATAATCCAAGTAGTGGTTGGGGGCCAGACCGGGAACATGCGTAGCGACCGCGATGAATTCATCGATGTAGGTTGCCATAGAGTGAGACTGGCAGACGGAGCTGAGGCGCTCAAAGGCATTACCTGCCTGGTGGCTATCATAGTGGCGGAGGAGTTCCTCCTTCAATGTGGGTCAGGACATGTCAGGTGTCTGTCGGCGCATCCAACGCACCCAATGGAGCGTCGAGCCTTCCATATAGATAGTGGCGAGGGGGACTTTCTGGTCGGCGGGGGTGCCCAGCAAGTCGAAATACTGCTCGGCGCGGGCAATCCACCCCAGAGGATCGATGTCATCGAACACCAGAATCTCAATTCGGCAGAAGTGGGCCGGGGTACAGTCTGTCGTAGTGTGCAAAAACCTCATGTGGTCGGGAGCGGTTGGAATTGGTGGCGGCGGAGGAGGGGTCGGGGGTCGATTAACTGCCGCGATAAGCCCTCGAAGGAGGAGTGTGAGGTCCACCAGCTGGTCTTTGATGCAATCCATGCTCTGAGAGTCTGACGACGCCGTGGTGGAGGTGTTCTCGTCGGCGTGGAGGGCCATGACCCAAGTCTTGGGCATGAACCGCTGCTAGGAGTAGCGGCAAGGGGCTCCAGAAGGCTGCAATAGCTGTAGGGGGTGGCCCGACACGACGAAAGGAAGGAAGAAGGGTACGTGACCGCTGGATGGCCGTCGAAGCCGCAGGAGGGCCTCCGGAAGTCGGGAAAAAGGATGGAAGGCCGCTTGAAGCTGATGTAAGGTGGGCTGGAGCCGTGGTAGAGCAAAGAGGGCGCTGGCGGAGGTTGACGGTGCTGGATTTGCTGGAGGAGTTGGTCAAGTGGTCGATCTGGGGAAAACGCAGCTGGAGGTGGAGGCCGGATCGCTGTTGTAACAGTCGGCGGTGAAGAGCAATGGGAAGGCTCCTGCAGCAGTCGGCGGAATGGCAGAAGCCGGCGCTGCGGGCGACGACGGACTCGACGAGCCGTCGGATGGAGTCGTATCGGAGGTGACGCGTGTGTGGCTTGCGGAATCGAGCACGCTGGAGCAGAGTTACGGTGTCGCCGACGCGAAAGCGGCCAGGAATCTCGCGGAAACGGAAGAGGGAGGCGGCGAATCGTGCCTCGGGAAGGAAGGGAGTCGGGTTATTAGGGTTCGGAAGAACCCTAATCAAGGCAGGTCGGACCAATTTGTTACAATACGGTCGTAATTAGATCAAGAAAACGAAGAACATTGCATTAAACGACAAGGGTACAATCGAGACAAGTCTCGCCAATCATCCGGAGGTTGGGCCCTCCTCGACGCTCCACTCTCCAAGCAAGCCAAAACACTCGAGACTCAAAGATAAGAAAGACTCTACCCCTAGGGCTCCCTATATACATGAAGCCCCTTACTACAAAACAAAACATTAAAATAATACAATAAAGAAATGTACGATAATGCCCATAGGGCTACACAGACTCATAACAGTGTGTGGTGGTCGCGTCGTATCAGCTCCGGATTGACATCTTGTGTGCAGTCGAGATAGAGAGAAATTTCGAAGATCAGAGTTCCCTTCCCAAAGCAAGGCGGAACTATGGTATAATCCGTGTGGAGGAAGCCTCACAGGAGGAGTGAAAAAGGATGGGGCAAGGGGAGCCGAGCTCAAATCGTCACTATCGGGAAGAGAGACAGGGAGGAAGAGAGAAGGGAAATATGAGATTAATTCTTGCATAACATTCCACTTTCTTTGCCAAGCACAAGTAGGGCAAAGGACGAAGTTCACATAATTTTTAAAATGCACATCACAAAACCTAACAAATTGTGAGTAAATGCGAAGGTCTTAAGCATAGAAAATAAGAAGCAAAAATATAAACAGTCGTATTAATCCTTGCACAGCTTCCATCAGTGATAAGTAGTGCCCCAACGTGGGCCATAAGAATCAATTACATGCAATACTTTCTCATTATGAAAATTGAGTGATTCAATAATTGAACAAGGCTAAAAAATAATAAAAGGAAATTATGACGTAGAATAAAGTGAAGGTCGTGGTGTGAATATGCACTAAGAGAACTCTAATGAATGAATGCACGTGTAGTGGTGCAGGAAGACCTAGATAAATGTGATGCTCATGCAATAGTCCAACATTTCCTTGCATCAGTTTTGAAATTATAAAGGGAATGAACAAACACGCACAATAGAGATTAGACTTTAAGTAAGACAAGCAAATTATAAAGCGAACTTTTACAAAATTTTCATCCGAAAAAAAATGTTTTCCAACACTAAATTCAGCACCAAGTAAAAAAACTTCCAATTAAGATTTTGCATAAGCAATTGAATCTCAATGAGAGTGTATGTTTGCTGGATCCGGGCTAGGGCAGCGGATTTGGACTCCCAGCATGGATGGTAACAGTGCGAGAGTCCTGGGTTAGTTGATCGAATGATGTAGAGGATGGCCGGCTGAAAGGGGAAAGTTAAAAACCCTTCAGGATAATGACTGGCAGACGCAACTATACAATAATTCCCATCCTAGGTCAGGGGAGATCAAATAGCGGGCTGGAAGGTAGTTCCTGTGCGTAGAAACTGTCACCAACTGAGCTGACGGTCAGACGCCCACCAAAATATCTCTGGGAGATGATCGACACCTACAATTATAGCGTGAGACAGGAGTTTTGCCCCCAAAGTGATCGACTAGCGGGAGGGAATATGGGTTCCTGTGTATGGAAGCAAATCTCCCTTCTCGCTTAGTTGCAGAAACAAAAGCCGGCTTCTGATGCCTGTCGGAGTCTTCGTGAGTCCTCGACAAGGCTGGAATTCAACACAGTGACTGTCGTTCTCGTCCAGGAAGGAGTCAACAGAGATCAAAAAGTCAAGCCCGATGGTCCACAACAATTTATGAGTGGTTGTTAACTTGTTAAGATGTGTGGACAGAAATCAGTAGTTGCAAGCAGTTACAGAAGGTATCGAGGGGTTTTTGTGGAAACAAGGAAGAGTTCACCCATGGATTAACAGGGAGAAGAGTGTGAGGTGATCGGCTAGATGGAAAGGTGGCTATGGATTAGGTTTCAGCACCTAATGTCCCACGGAATTGGCATCTTGAATGATTACAAAAATTTGAAGTTCTCAAAATTTTGTAATGCCCACAAAAGAACTCCATAAACATATCTATAGGCTAGAAATACAGAACGAACGGTTGTGATTGTCCGTCAATAAATACAAAAACATACATAAATAATGTGCGAAAAATAGAGCCAACGCATAGAAATTATCACATCGACGCTCCGAACGCGATGACGGGCTCGGATCGTCCATATGACGACCCTAACCCCTCCTCGTATGAGTGCAAACCCAAACGAGGTGCGATACAGGTCGACTCACCCATGAACTATGATCCCCATCAAATTATTTCTCAATTTTGATAAGGATGTTGAAACCCGGAAGTTTCTAAGGAACATACAATAAAAATTACAGACATGCCTACTATGTTTTCCACAGTCGCCGTCCTTGCCATTGCCGAGCCCCCTCCTGTCATCATCTAGCATATCAATTCCTCTCCAAATAGCGCCCCCCCCCCCCCCCCCCCCCCCCCCTCAAGCCCCAGATAGCGCCAATGAGGCCTTCCACAAAAAAATCATCCTCCATTCATCCGCCATTGATTGCCTATCCCAAAACAACCTCCATGTCATATGTCATAGTCAAGCCCACTCCACTCTCCACACCTCTTTCCCACAGCCACCAAGGCTGCGTTTGAGAAGCAGTTTTGGTTTCAGCCCGGTGAGGCTGAACCGGTGCAGAGGTGTTTGGCAAACACCAGTTGAAAATGGCCAGCCTGAAAAGGCAAAAAACGATCGTTTTCTGGCTGGACGCTCAAGCTCCAGCTGAGGGCTGCCGTTTCAGACCGTCTTCGAGCAGTGCTAAAGCGGGGGTTCTTCTCCTTCAAAGGTTGATGCAGAGCACATCAACCCTCGACGAACATCTATCTCTGCCGTTCATGGAGCTTGCAAATTGAGCAGCAATAATGGCGGAGTTTCTGCTGCGGTGAAGAAGATGAATAGGAACATATAAAGTAATATAATAAAAGTAAATTATATTACTTTGTGAGATAATTTAAGTGATATAATATGAGGGATAATTAATAATATAAAGTAATAATTAATATAATATAAGTGATAATTAATAATAAGAAGTGATAATTTAAATATAAGAGGTGATAATTTAAATATAAGAGGAGTGATCATTTTCGATATAATTCTTAAACCGCCATCAAACTAAAGGTTACCCAAACAGATCCTTGGTTTTGAAAATATTGTTTTGAATCTCCTTTTTGAACTGCTCCCTTTTAAAGCGGTATTGGTATCCCAAACAGAGCCCAAGAGCCTTCTCCCTCACCGCTCAGCCTACATAAACCTCCTCTCTATCCAACCAGCGACCACTTACTCATATTTTAGTGCCAAATTGAGACCACTACATTTCCAATAGCCGCCACCTCCACCAAAATCCCCCAACAATTACAAAACCCAATCTCCAAGAAATGAATCACATCAGGCAGAGGAAACATTAAAAGTCAAACTGAGACACTTGACCATAAAACTATCATAACCATTTACTTCAAAAAATTTCAGCAAAAAATTAAATGTTAAAGAAAAGAAGCGTTGGAAGAGTCTAATTTTGTTTTTCGGATGTAAGAATCTATTATGGGCCCCAAATTGAGATCTTATGTGCGGTCTAGATAGAGAGAAATCTTGGATAAGATGAGAGACCCCTTCCCAGAGCAGGGTGGGCCTATGGTGGAGACCGGGTGGGGGAGCCTCGCCGGAGTAAGTGAAGGAGGATGGGAGAAGGGGAGTCAAGCACAACTCGTTTCAAAGGAGGGATTGGGTGCGACCTATCCGATCACTTTCGGCCTTTCGGGGAGAGAGAAGAGGAAGAGAAAAGGGAAATATGAGATTAATTCTTGCATAACATTCCACTTTTTTTTGCATGGCGCAAGTAGAGCAAAGGATGAAGTTCACATAATTTTTGAAATGGCCCTCACAACACCTAACAAAATGTGAGTAAATGCGAAGGTAGTAAACATAGAATATACGAGCAAAAATATAAACAGTCGTATTGACCCTTGCACAACTTCCATCACTAATTAGTTCCCCAATGTGGGTTGTAAGAATCAACTGCATTTAATACTTTCTCAAAATGAAAATTAAGTGATTCAATAACTGAAGACGACTAAAAGATAATAAAATGGAATTATTTCTCAAATTTGATAAGAATATTGAAACTTGGAAGTTCCTTTTACTGGAAGTAGAGTTATTTACTTGTCTAAGGGCAGCCCGACACACAAAGGCATTCCCGCGCAGCGAGGGTCCAAGGAAGGGTCCCACCACAAGGGCGAAATATAGGCAAAATGTCCTGTGCATTTTTGTAAGAGGCTGCTTCCTGGATTGGAACCTGTGACCTCAAGTTCACACAACAACACCTCAACCGGTGTGCCAAGGCTCCCCTTCTAGAGTTATTTACTTTCCTAATTAAACAAAAAGGAATATACAATAGAAATTACTGGCATGCCTACTACCTTTGCATCATGGGTAAATTTAATTGGACTAGCATTTGCCGAGTGTCTCTCTCTAAAAAAATAGTGCTCTGAGTTTACACTACAGATCTCACTCTTGAATAGAATAAATTTATATAATACTAAAGATAAAAAATGGCAAACATGAACATAAAATTTATTGTGAAATGAAAATGAGGGCACAAAAATATGTTCATTGATGGGGAACGGCGACGCAGGCCCACAGGGAAGGACGAGTTTTGGGTCCGTTCGGGGCCGATTGGCCACCTACCATATATAACGACTCCGGATCGACAATCTGACTCTGTGGATGCATTCGGATCGACGTTTCAATATTTTCATGCATTTATTTTAATTGTGTTTTATTTAGTGAGATTGGACAACCATCGTGTACGACCAATCATAGGCGTCCAAGATGGTTGCCCTAAGTCATTTTTATTATAAATAGGAGGATAGGAACAACCGTCATAGCCATTGCAGATTATGGAGAAGCTATTCCCAGATGGTTGCCGGGTAGGGGCAACCGTCATAACCATCGTGTACGACCAATCATAGACGTCCAAGATGGTTGCCCAAGGTGACGACTCCCGGGTGATTTTCCACATCCCAAGGGTATTCCCCACCATAACCTTCATCATATAGCAAATCACCATCAAACCCCTCCACTTTCCCACCCACCCCTGCAAGATCCCTAACCAGCGGCCATCTACAGGAAAAAAAACACTCCTCACCAACCTCTGCCACAGTCCAATTCATCCAGTGAGAATCAGTCCTTGCTGCTACCCAATCCAGCCCACAAAACCCCCCATCTACCTTCAGGGATAGCCCAAACTGCTGGCCATTTTTCTCCTGAAATCCCACCCATAACCCCCAACAGTTTCACGTCCCTAGCCTTCTAAAAATATACCCATCCCTAAGCCGAAATCCTTTAATCCCCTAAAAAAACCACGTCACAACACCCAAAATTTCCCATTTCCTCCAGGAACTTCACGCTTACCCCCTCTGAACAGCAGCCCTCCACGAAAACCTTAAAATCCTTCCCATAATGCTCGCCCTGCTTCCACCGAAACCCTCTCTTACAGGAAACCCTTCCTTCCAACAGCTCAAGGTTCATTTCCAGGAGCCCCTCCTTCCAGCAGCCCAACCCCGCCAATTCCACCTCATCCTCCCTAGCCTCCATCCAACATATAAAGCCGTAACCGTCACTCTACCGTCTCCACCAGTCCCGGCACTGCAGCTCCACATCTCCGTCTACCGGCTCTCCATCTCACAACATCCCCAACTACTTAGTGAGTATCTTTGTTTGTACGGGTCTACATCCTCTTTATTAGTGTACGGCGTCGTGAACTCATGGCGTCGTGAACTCATATGGCGTCGTGAACTCATATTCTTGTGGATCCATAGTGTTGTGGAACTTTGTTCTAGATTGTCTTGAGATTTGAATGAATTATTCGTCGTGCGCTCTCGCTTTGGCCCTCCACGCGGACGAAAGCCAAAACTTGTTTTGCTTAAAGAAATAATTTTGCTTGGGTTAAATTATCTAAGTGCAATTTAATTATTTATTGCTTTTGTCCGGTTTGCATGCTACATATAAGAGAGTTACTTATTTGCACATTATTTATGGTTGCTTGTTAGTCTTGAACCCACATATCCAATCCAACCCTTCATTAGACGGCATTTAAATTCATTGCATTCGTTGCATGATTACTTGGGTTAGAACCTCGCTTATCCGCCACCTATAGATTCGTCATGCGTCATTCATATTGACAATTTTGATGGAGAAAAGAAATTTACAAAAAAAATTATTTCTGTTCTCATTTTCCTGTAGGTACATTTTTATCTAAAATATATTGAAATAAATGATTCAATATTAGAACACTTTGATAATAAGAACTAAAAGCATAACATATCACTATCCATTGCATGGGTTGATGTTAGACTGACAATCCATTGCAAAACCACTTCAAAACAAATGAATGATCCAAATTTGAATTGTAATAATGTTGGGATGTTATTTCGGACCGGTTCAAAATCACTTTTACCTATTGAAGGTTATAGGATCGTCATATGGACTTCTGAAGTCCGAGGATGACTATGACTGGCATTTTCATTTTTAATGCATTTTACTTCAATTTTTCTGGGTGTTATTTTGAGAATTAGGGTTAATGATTCAATCGGAATCTCTGAGCCGTTAGATTCATCTAACATCTTCCGCCTATTTATACCTGTGGAGAAAAACCCAAACTTGTAAATACTTTCTCTATATTCAAATACAAAGTATGAATACATATTTATAGGAGGGAAAACGAGAGAAAAGAGACATATACATGATGTGGGATTAAAGAAGAGAGAGAAAAATAAACAAATACATGGGCTTTTCTAACACTCCCCCGCAAGCTGGAGCGTACAAGTCGTATGCACCAAGCTTGGACAAAAACTGATAGAATGAGGTATTTGGTAGAGCCTTTGGGAGGATATCAGCAACTTATTCAGTGCTCGGAACATGCTTCAATTCTATCTTCTTCGTTTGAACCTTTTCCCGGATAAAATGACAGTCTACTTCAATATGCTTCGTTCTTTCATGGAAAACTGGATTCTTTGCAATGTGTATAGTTGCTTGGTTGTCACATAGCAGGAGGGCAGGTGAGGGAAGTTTTACCCCGAGGTCGACAAGAAGATTTTCAAGCCAAGTTAGCTCAGAGACAACCGACGTCATTGATCGGTATTCTGCTTCTGCTGAGGATCGAGCCACAACTGTTTGCTTCTTACTTCACCAGGTAATGAGATGACCACCAAAGTAGGTACAAAACCCACTGGTTGATCGACGATCATCCAAGGAACCAGCATAATCAACATCAGAATATGCAACTAATCTTGGAGTAGAGGATGAGGTCTTGTAGACCAATCCTTGACCCGGAGATGTTTTAAGGTATCTGAGGATGCGTTCAATGCCTTGAAGGTGAGAAGTTCGCGGGGCATGCATAAACCTGCGAATCACTCCAACAGCGAAGGATATATCCGTTCTTATAACTGTTAGATAGATCAATTTCTCAACAAGTCGTCGATAGTATTCCGGATTTTGAAGAGAAAGATCTGTGTCGGACGCGTGAGAACACAATTTATGATTTGCATCCATTGAAGTAGTAGTAGGCTTGCATCCAGAGTAACCAGCATCTTGAAGGAGATCCAGACAGTACTTTCTCTAGGACAGGACAAGGTCATCTGGTCGCCTTGCGATCTCAAGGCCAAGGAAGTACCGAAAGTGACCCAGATCTTTCGTTTGGAAGACCGAGCTAAGGTGCTGTTTAACCGCATGGATGCCCTTTGAATCGTCTCCAGTGATCAGGATGTCATCAACATATACCAGCAGAAGAACCATTCTCGTTGCTCGGTGCCGTGTAAAGAGAGAAAAATCTGCTGAACTTCGAGTAAAACCGACTTCCCGAACAGCCTTACAGAACTTGTCAAACCATGTCCGAGGAGATTGTTAGAGACCATAAATGGATTTCTTCAGATGACAAACTCGGGACTCCCCTGTGGTCTCAAACCCGGGAGGTTGTTGCATGTACACTGTTTCCTGGAGGTCGTCCATTTAGAAAAGAATTTTTGATGTCCAGTTAGTGTAATGGCCATTGGCGATGAACCGCCATTGAGAGAAGGACACGAACGGTATTAAGCTTTGCTACTGGAGAGAAGGTTTCCTCGTAATCAAGACCGTGTTGTTGGGTGAAGCCACAAGCCACCAGGAGGGCCTTTAAACGGTCAATTGTCACATCCTGTGCATGTTTGATTACAAAAACCCACTTACACCCAACGGGTCTCTGACCGAGGGGGAAGAGGTACCAGGTGCCCGGTCTGGTTCGCCCAGAGAGCCGTCATTTCTTCTTCCATGGCCGCCAGCCAGCCCAGATGTTGGAGAGCCTCCTGCACAGTGTTAGGTACAAAAATAGAGGATAATGAAGTGGCAAAAGTGTGGAGTGGTGGAGATAGGCGATGGAAGGATACATAATTCGTCATGGGATAAGCGGTAGAGTCTGGTGCCGGATCAGCAGAACGCGGAGCGTCAGAGGTCGAAGCCGACTGCAGTGGGGCAACGGAGGCAGGATGGAGACGATTGTAAACACGTATAACCGGTGGCTTGGAAACAGGGGGAGCCTTGTCGGGAATTGGTGTAGGTGAAGGAGTGGTAACGGGAATGGCAGGACGTACGACCGTTGGTGGTAGAGGTGTAGGATCTGAGGTAGAGAAGAAAAGGAGATCCTCCCGAAAGGTCACATCAGCAGATAAAGTCACTTTTCGGGTAGCCGGAGAGTAGCATACGTAGCCTTTTTGGGTCCGAGAATAGCCAACAAAGATATGTTTGGCCGTCCGGGGATCCAACTTGTCCATGGATGGACCAAGAGTGTGGACATAGCAAACACATCCAAAGATGCGGGGGGTGAGGGAGAATGGCGGAGTAGAAGGGAACTGGAGGCTGAATGGAGTGACATTGTGGATTACGGGAGAAGGAAGACGGTTGATCAAGTAACAAGCCGTGGAGAGGGCGAAGTTCCAATAAGATTTGGGAACTTGCATCTGAAGCATGATAGAGCGAGCCATATCGAGGAGATGTCGATTCTTACGTTCAGCGGTTCCGTTTCGTTGCGGGGTATAGGCACATGAAGTTTGGTGAATAACCCTGAATTCAGAGCAGAGGTTTGCAAATTCGTGGTCAGTGTATTCACGGGCATTGTCCGTGCGAATAATTTTGATGGTTGTGGAGAATTGTGTGCGGGTCTCAAGGAGGAAAGCAAGAAAGAACCGGGGAATCTCAGAGCGATCACGAAGTAAGTAGAGTCATGTCATTCGGGAGTAATCATCAATAAAGCTTAGGAAATAACGATAACCAGAAATGTTATTAACTTTGTACGGTCCCCAAATATCGGAGTGTACTAAAATAAAAGGAGCAGTGCTCCGGGTACAATGAGACGGAAAAGATGAACGCGACTGCTTGCCGTAAATACATGATTCACACTGAAAAGAGGGTAAAGATACATCGGGAAGAGCCTACTGGAGGACAGGCAAAGGGGCATGCCCAAGACGGCGATGCCAATCGACGGAGGAGACAGAAGACAGGATAGCTGGAGGGGCATCAAGGAAGTAGAGTCTGTTCTGCAGCCGCCCTTTACCAATAATAATCCGTGTTCGTTGATCCTGTATCAGAAAAGAAGAAGAAGTAAAGGTTACTGAGCAGTTTAAATCAGTAGTAAGACGACCAACAGAAAGCAAATTAAATGGGGAGCCCGGAACGTGAAGAGCCGAGCGAAGAGAGAGAGATGAAGTGAGAGGGATATCAGCCGAGCCGGAGACAGGAACAGTGTCCTCATTAGCCACTGTAATACACTTGGGATGAGTAGTCAGGTATTGTTGTGGTCGCAGAGAGGTGATGTGATGAGTAGCACCGGAATCCACTATCCAACGTGGACTGGTAGAGAGATAAGCGATACCTTCATGTGAGATGAAGGAAACAAAAGCAACCGAGGCAGGTGGGCGAGTGAGCAGACCATGGAGTTGTTGCAGCTGATGGCGAACCTCTTCAAGGTCAGTACGAGCGGAGGAGTCTGTGGCAGCAACAGTGGCCTGCGGGCGAGGGGGAAACCCATGCTTCCGAAAGCAAACAGCCTCAAGGTGGTCGTCCTTCCCGCAGAAGGAACACTTTGGGCGAGGCCGAGCTCCCCGACCTCGGCCCCGGGAGCCAGAACGTCCCCCACGAGCAGGAGGGGGAAGAGGTAGTAAGGGCGTCGAAGCCTGTTGTAGGAGAGCCGGTGATGGGGGAGCAGAACAGTCAGGAGGAGGCGAAACCTTGAGCAACATGACACACACACCAGATAGGGATGGGGTAGCCGCAGAGGAGAGAATCTGTGTCTGAATGCTTTGAAGATGATGCGGTACACGAGCCATCATCATGGCCACACCGACAACTTCTTTCTGAGCACGTTGTGCAGCGAGATCCAGCGTAGGAGGTTGATGCTGGATCTATGCTTCGACCAGAGTCTTGGCGCGAGCAACAAAGGACGTGAGGTCAAAGGCCCTGCCAACATCGAGATTCTAAAGATCAGTGATGATGTCGTAGAGGTGTTGGAGACTATCTTTGCCATAATAGAGGGCCTGGAGCTCATCCCACATGGCCTTAGCGATTTCATGATACATGGTCATGCGGTATGGTTCATTATCCAGAAAGTTGAGGAGCCACGTCCGGACCCGACCGTCATTGTGTAGTCAATCATCAGTGGGAGGAACGGGAGCGGCCTGGGTCGGATGATGAAGAAAGTCTTTCGATTGAAGCACACGGTGAACCGAGTGCACCCACTCCGTAAAGTTCTTCCCGGTCAAAGAGATAGTAGTAATCCGCAATTCATCACGAATTTCGGGGGCAAGAACTGGGCGGTCAGCAGATGAAGCCGCCGGTTCGGCAGAGTTAATAGAGGACCCCATGACCAGGCGGGCAGAGGACTAGGCCGTCGAGAGGTCAAGCAGCGGATAGACGGGGAGACCGCACGGGAAGACCAGAATCAGACAGCAGGCAGGCCGCACGGTCTGGGTGATAAGCCACCAGCGGCAAGAAGCCTCGACCACGATGCTAAGCCCGGAGCGGTTAGGGAGACCGCTGCGATTAACCGACCTGAAGGACGTACGAGAAAGAAGCTGGACACAAGAAATTTGCACGGTCAAAGTGAGTACACCAGCGGCAGGGGAAGATGCCACGACCAAGTGTGGAAATCGTCGCGGATAGAGAAGCCGCGGGAAGAGAGGAAGCCGCACGGTTAGAAGAAGTCGCCGCGAGGGAAAAGAACCGCGAGTAGAGGGGGTCGCCGCGAGTAGAAGAGGAAGTCCGCGCGAGTAGAGAAAAGTCGCGCGAGTAGAAGAGGAAGCCGCGCGAGGAGAAGAGGTCACGAGTAGAGAGAAAGCCGCGCGAGTAGAAGAGGAAAATAACAGGGAGAGGTCGCGAGCTAAGAGAGGAGCTTTTGCGAGAAGAAAGAAACAAGCCGCGCGGGTAGAGAGGAAACCGCGCGGGTAGAGAAGAAGTGGGAGAGGGCCCCACTAGAGAGAGAACTCCTATAAAGGATAGAGAGTAGAGAGAAAGAAGGTGGAGGTCACGGGATAGGAGGAGGGGAAGAGAGAGAGGCGGGTAGAGAGATCTTAGCCGCGCGCCTTGTGCGAGAAGGGAAGGCCGCCCGGTTAGAAAAACAGAGACCGCGCCTAGCTCAAGCAGAGGAAGGTCGGGCGGTTAGCAGAGAAATAGCTGTAGGGAGTGACCGAGTCGCTCTGATAGCATGTGGAGAAAAACCCAAACTTGTAAATACTTTATCTATATTCAAATACAAAGTATGAATACATATTTAAGAAGGGAAAAGGAGAGAAAAGAGTCATATACATGATGTGGGACTAAAGAAGAGAAAGAAAAAAAACAAATACATGGGCTATATGAGCCCCTTTACATGGGCTTTTCTAACAATACCAAATTTTTTAAACCAAAGGAGTATCGAGAGTTAAGGTTAATTAAAGTAGCCGCTCGGTGTGACGACCAAGGCCCGGCTCCAATCGGGACCACGCCCACCGAGGGAGACCCAGCGGGACCCAACTGGCGTCGTCCGAGCTGCAGCCCAACCCATCTGCATGCCCACAGGCGGGTTGTTGGAGGGTGCAATCTTCCTTTGATGAGCGAACTCGACAGTTAAGTTGGGCCCTACGGGGAGTTCCCAGAAGGTCACACATCTCAGTATTTCTCTCGCTCAAGCATGTTTAACTATAAAGTTCTTTCACATTTCATCACCAATTGAGCTGCACTTAACTATCAAGTTCGCCCATCTAAGGGAAGTTGCGCCCTCCAACAACCCGTCTGTAGGCATGAAGATGGGTTGGGTGCTTGGGTTGTAGTCCGGACGACGCCAACTGGGTCCCGCTGGGTCTCCCTCGGTGGATGTGATCCCGATTGGAGCCGAGTCTGGGTCATCACAAAAAAGTGCAATTTTTATTGTAACGACCCTAGCCGATCCAACGGGACAATGCCACGACTCTGCTCTAGGCAACGTTACCGGGCTGCAGCCCAAGACCCCAACCCCTCTCCAACCCACTGACGGGTTATTAGTGGTCACAACCTCCCTACGATGAACGAATCTCTCCGATTAAGCGGGCAACACGAGGACTTCCCAGGAGGTCACTCATCTCAGTACTACTCCAACCCGAGCATGTTTATCCTAGTGAGTGCTTTCTCGACTAATTCTGATCCTAAATCCTAAGGCTAATCTTTTTAGAAAAATATTTTTGTATGGTCTCGTTATTCCAGAGACTCGCGGACACCCGAGCGTAGTCGTGCTTGAGGTGGTCGCGAATCACGTAGAGTGGGCACTTGCGACCCCTCTCCCCAAGACTCAAGACGCAACACCCTCGTTACAATATACTAGTGTGTGCGCTCAAAATAACTACGAGCGCGCGACAATAAAATTAATAATAATGCGCGTTGTCAAAATACGGGATCGTGCGTGATAAACGATATCGAATTGCGCAGAAGAGCTAACGGGTCGTACGATGGAATTGATGGTGACCGTGCACTTGAGTAAAGCAGGATGCATGCGACGAAGACACTCAGTGGAGATTCTGGTTTTTGGAATGCTCTGTCGAGCTAGGTTGGATATGTGGAAGTGACACCGCAAGCGCTGCCCGATTCGATATAAATGGTCAACACCGTACTATGGTCACATCGCCGACCTTGTGCGTAGAATACCCCAAATCCTATTTAGGGTTGGGGATGAGTTAGGTCCCCTACTGGAATGCGCTCGCGCACCTAAAATATGTATTAAATAATAATTCATCTAAATGAATTTTATGGTTTGGTGGAGGCGAGAGTTATATTGGATAGAGTAGCAAGTAGAGCGCCTCCCCTTTTGTGTACACTATTGGTAGGTACTCCTGCCTGTTGAGATATTGATGTGCATGCGTGTACGTGGCGGATTGTCTGGGTCTACCGGCGGCACACTCAGGATGGTTAGTACAGCGACTCTAGGATAGCGTCATGGGCGAACGTCAGCGTGCGCCCTAGCCTAGTTTGTTGTTTGTGTAGGTGTTAGCCACCAGAAGTTCGACCTGAGTTATGCCTCGGTTCCTTCTTTACACTGAGTACGGGCTCGGATAGCCGTGCGTAAGTCCTAGGGATGATAGTGCTTAAACACCCTAGAAGTGGCCAGGACGTGCCACTACCACCGTTGGGCCATGACGGTGGTGTCCGTGGGCTTAGCTACCCCACGAATCAAGTGTCCGGTCGTTAGTTTGTACTTGATTTCGACCGAGTACTTGTGTCTCGACATTGTGTGTTGTTAAGTCTATTCGACATAGAAATCAAGTGCACTTGTGATGATGTGTAGTTTTGTGGAGTTTTTACTTATTTACTAGCATGTTCTCTTCTTTGATAACATTATATTATTGTATTAGCTTGCATCGTAGGGTGCGTGAGTGTGGACATCGCTGGGTTCAAAACAATAGTTTGTACTTACTGTTTAATCTTGTATACTCTTATATATATACATTGCTAGATGCACTTACCCTTTGTTACTATATTTATTAGTATTATTGTTTGTTATTATTGAATATATATTGTTTGCCACTTTCTGCAGCGCGGTATTCCCCTTCCTTTGAGCGTTAAGGCTTGGGGGGACCGGGAAGATTCACTGATCCTAGTTTGATTGATGCATTCGCGCCCACCATTTTGGGTGGAGACCACGGCAGCGACGCAACAGGAGCACCAGGAGTAGGGCATACAAACAGAGCCCCAGGGGCATGATGCACAGACAGGACTTAGGGTGGTGACCTCTGTACCTCTACAGGAGGTTGTTAGAACTTTTACTTTTAGTTTTTCATTAGTACTATAATGGGACTGTATGATCCATTGTAGGCAAATGCCTCGGATCTATTTTTTTGGAATATACGGACCATCGCGCCCTCTTTGTTTATTTGCACTGTCATCTCTTTTTTATATAGCCTGTGGTATAGCTTTTGTCTTCCACATTTATTTTCGTTTTATATACGTTTGGTTGAATGATGTTTATTTATTCACTTAGCACAGTGTCTAGATCGGGTGTTAGGAGTGGGTGGCGGAGGAATGGGTGAGACATTCGTCGAGCACGATGTGCGATAAGGCCCACTTCCGTGCCGATTTCAGAAGGCGGGGGTCTTACACTTGGTCTCGAGGAAGCGCGCTATGTCAAAGTCGTGCACCTCTAACGTTGGTGGTGCCAAAGCCAATCATTGCCACAATTGCCATCTCTACCACTGTCGAGCCCCCTCTAGTGATCTAGCATCACTTCCTCTACCACTAGTAATCTCACTCCCTTAGAAGCAAATACACAGCAGTTACCCTAGACAACACCAATGAGGCCTTCCACCAAAAATTTCATCCTGCACTCATCAACCATCGACAACCCATCCCAAAACAACCCCCGTTTTGTTTGTCATAGTAAAGCCCACCCTACTCTCCATACCTCCCACAACCATTCCATCCCCTCACAACCACCACAAGCCTACTTCCTCACCGCTCAGCCATCACAAACCTACTCTCCTTCTCCACCAGGGAACACTTACACATTTTTTGATCCCTAATTAAGACCTCCCCGACTCCATTTCCAATAGCCACGACCTCCACCAAATCCCCCAACTTCCCAAAACCCTAAAACCCTCATATCCTCCACAGTGATCTTATATCAATTAAATATCAAAAAAATATTCCTCCATGATGATCTTACAGAACAAGTATATTTTGAGCAACCACCTGATTTTCTTGCTTATGAGAAATCCGGTCATCTCGTCTATAAACTACAGAAATCTCTATATGGTCTCAAACAATCTCCACATGTTTGGTTTGAATAATTTAGTTCAACTCTTCAAGAACTTGGAATGATATGAAGTGGAGCAAATCACGTCTTCTACAAACACCTTTCTAATGATCGCATTACTTATCTTCTGGTTTATGTTAATCAAATTGTCATTACATAACATAATCATGAAGAAATTATGAAGCTCAAACAACAACTATTTCATAAATTCCAAACCAAAGATCTTGATCGATTACGCTATTTCCTCGAAATTGAAGTGGCTCAATCAAAATATGGAATAACCATATCTCAAAGGAAGTATGCCCTTGATATTCTGAAACAAATCGAGTGGACAAATTGTAAGCACACTGACGTGCCAATGGACCCAAATATTAAACTTGTACCATAACAGGGAATGACATTCTCTGATCCAAGAAGATATGGACAGTAGTTGAAAATTTGAATTATCTAACTATATCAAGACTTCGTAGTTCCTTTGTTGTTAGTGTTATGAGTCAATTCCTTAACTCACCATACGATAGTCATTGGGATGTTGTTGTTCGAACATTATGATATCTCAAAGGATCTAAAAGAACTGTCTATGCAAAATGAGGACACTTCGACTTGCTTACACTGATGTTGAGTGGGCTGATAGTCCAAGAGGTTGATGATCGACTTCTGGATATTGTATATTAATCGAAGGAACTCTCATTTCATGAAAAAGCAAGAAGTAAAATATTGCCACTAGATCTAGTGTTGAAGCAAGGTATCTATCCATTGCAGTAATCGCATGTGAACTTATGTGGTTAAAATAGCTTATCTCCTAATTAAAGTTCTGCAATATCAACTCTGTCACTTGTGTGATAATCAAGAAGCCTTATACATTGCATTGAACCTTGTATTTCACGAACGGACAAAGCATATAGAAGTTGTTTGTCATTTTATTCGTAAAAAGGTTATGTCCGATGAAATAACTAGATTCACGAAATCAAATGATCAGCTTGCTCATATCATCACCAAATTACTCATAATACCTAAGATATCTTAAATCAATTTGTTGATATTTCGTCTCTTTGTATTTATGCTTGAACATTGGGTATTTTGTAATTCGGACTCTCCTTCTCATACACATATAGAAGGGTTATGTTGTATAGTTGTAATTAATTATTAAAGGAAATTAGCTCCTTTTATTTCACACTTATTATGAGCAATTATAGATTTTGGAGAAAATTTCAAGAGTTGTTGTATCATTCACGATGCAGAAGTTGTGAACCCTAGGTGCTAATTCATGGGGTTTTATCCTTTGTTTTGTTGTTCTCCACCTCCTCCTTATATTTGTTGATGTCCATGCCCTCCCTACCATCTGACTACACCTAACAGTTCAATCCCGAGCAGACCCTTCCAACAAATCTCTTCCTCCGCTACAACTCTCCTACTGACACCCCGACAAGTCCCCCTCCTTGCACCCTAACTCCACTTCTTCCATCAGGCCTGTCTATGTCGTTTGGTTCCCTCTACTCAGCGCATAGTTATTAAAGACTCAAGGCGCATCAAACACAAAATAGTCCTGGAGCCGGGGCGCAAGGCTCAAAGTGCATGCGTGTGCCTAACGAGGGAAGACACAACCACATATCATTTTAAATAACCATCAACAAGCATCATTTCATCTTCTTGATCAGATTCTTTATTCATATCATCTATAGCTCTTAAGAAAGGGGATCGATGTGATCACTTGCATTATGTCGATGCCTCAACAGTCCATTATGTTTCACAAATAATAATCACTCAAACTTTGTTGAGTTATTACATTATTTCTTTCTTTGGTTAAAAATTGTTTGCAATAAAGATGTCATGTAAGCGCTCCTTTAATGCCCCAAAGGCACAAAAAAGGCAGACAAAAATGTGAATCTTTGAATCTTGTGAGCATTGAGCCTCAAGTGTGCCTGAGGCTCGACTTTAACAATATAGATTCAGTGTTTGACAACCCACTCCAACTGTCAACCACCTTGCCTCCCAGAACCCTTTCACCCTCGGCACAGCCACCGCAATCCTCCTCCCTTGTCGGATACTTCCTATCGCATGAGAGAATCGTCAACTTTACCCCCCCCCCCCCTCCCTACTCCACATCAGCCTTACCACCACATACTTCCATCACATCGCCTCTCTTACATCCTTCACAGCGACGTTGTCATCTTCAGTACCATCACTTTACAGGTTCCTTATGAACATTTAACATTTTGAGTTTTTGTATCTCTTTCCATTGTACGGATTAATCCTACGTCATAGTGATACTTGTTTGGAACTTTTTTCTCTTTGAATTCTGGTGCATTGGAGGGCTAAGATAGCTACACTTACTTTAAACGCTCTCGTGACGCACAAACTACTCACTTGCACGTTATTTCAAAATTATAGTTTTTCAAACGTGGTCGCATTGTGATAGCTCATTGATTTTTTTTACTGTATAATTTTATGTCAGAATTAATTGTGTGTTGCATCATTGCTGGACCGCATTCAAGTCTCACCCTGTCACCCACCATTGAATTGTAGATTGCCCTAAACCACTCACTTGCAAGTTATTTCAAAATTATAGTTTTTCAATCATGGTCGCATTGTGATAGCTCATTGATTTCTTTACTGTGTAATTTTATGTCAGAATTTATTGTGTTGCATCATTGCAGGACCGCACTCAAGTCTCACCCACCATTGAATTGTAGATTCCCAATAGGTTGCCACTACACACACTACCTTCCCCCACGTCAACAAGTCATGTTGTTAGAATCAAAATTTGAGCCACCCTATAATCAAAACCGGATAAGTTTAATAATAATCAAAACTGGATCAGTTTGATATCAAATCATATGATTTCGAGATGACCTTATGTCGAGGTCAAATGGTCTCATTTTTTGTAACTATCCATTCAGCTAGGATTTCTTTTTTGAAACATTCTAGAAAAGACGAAAGCACAGGGATCTAGAATAAAGTACCATGTCAGCATATAATAATTGAATATATGAAGGTTTGCATCAACTCACTGGCGAAGTAAAGGCAAATCTGGTTTTCCCCATCCAAAAGGCTCAGTGGACTCGTCAACTTGCGGACAAATATAGGCAGTAATTACCGACTCACTAGGAAATGATGGTGGAAAATGCCAGTTCTTGCTCACGTTTCTCTGCAATATAACAAACTATTAGAGGCATACTAACAAGAAAAGAAAACAATGTTGAAACCAAGTTGTTCGAGAAAGAGTACTAACATGTTTATCCATGAAAATTTCTTTTTCTTTAGTATCAGGACTGGTACTGTCAGATGATTGATCCCCTCCTAGAAAACCCTCTTTCGACTCTGGAAACTCTTTTTTACCTAAATTTCCTCCATGCTGAGAACCCCGTATTCCAAGAATCGCGGGATCAGGAGATTCAACCCAATTCTTAAATTTTAGAAGGCCGTCTTTCTCAGGAAATGCATTGATAACTTCAATGGCATTCACAATTCCAATCCCGCTGCAAAGTTAAATGTTCCCAGTTTTAACACCACTATGGAAACAATGTAACTATCAAGTTGGATGGTTTTCAACTAAAATCATATAATGAACACCAAATCACTAGCTGTCAAACATTTGTTTATTTTCTCCACAATATTAAGAAAGATTTAAGGCAACAAGGAACAAACAGCAACAGGAAGACTGAAAAGTGAGACTGAACTTCTTTCACTGTTTTAATAATAAGATATTATGATATAAACAAGGGGGGTATGAGAATGAAAAGGGTATCAGTGCATGATAGGACAATTAAATTATTCACTATTACAGCTTATGTTCATGTAAATGGCTCGTCATTTGACTCTGCATGTGTATATACTATGGATAATCAGAAGTTATGTCAATTCCATACAAAATGGAACAGCTATTTTAGTCAATTAATAGGAGTCCTATAAAATATTCATAAGATTACTTAACGGAAAAGAAAAGCTTACAGACATGAAATTTACAAAGAACTAGTGATTCTCAGATGAAATTTACAGAATTTCATAATAACTTTTGTGAGAATATCACAAGAACTGAGTCACCCAGAGGCGAGCATATCATTTAATAAGCTTGCTACACCTAGAAATATAGGTCATTCCCCTCCAGGATTTGATATGAAGTGGAAAATTTAAAAAGGGCTCGGCAAGAGTTCGGCAGCTCTCCTAATCTCTGTGCACTTCATCTCCATTCTTCAAGCACTAAAATGGTATCGGAGCTTGGAATTTGAGGAGACTAGTTCATTGTTTGACGACACCGCGTCTGGGATCGGATGTTGGGATCAACGGAGCATCGACTGTTCGATAGAGTCATAGTTCGTCTGTGCACCCTGTGAGCACTATTTTAAATATCCTCCGACGGGTTCGACATATTTGCCGACTTGTCATTTTCAGGGTAAAAAAATATTTTTTTCCCAAAAAAATAGATTGTCCTTTTGTAAAAAACAGGCCGAAATATTCGATTTTTTTGAATATATTGGCCGACAATTTTTGAATATATCATCCGCTATTTTATTTTGTAGGGGATTGTATTGAAATTCATCGTGTATTATTTTTCGTACTTCCCTTTCCAGTATTTTGTACTCTTATATATTAAGGAGTATTGAATAAGTATTCAATTCTAATTTGCAACATGGTATAATAGCCAGCGCAAACCTAATCCTTCTGACGCTCGTTCTGATCCCCCGCACCCCTCAAGACCTTGTTTGACTCGGCCGCTCCCGGCGCTCGTGATTTCTTATTTTGTAATACAAAAATTACTAAAACATTTGACACATTTATTAGTAGATTATTTTTAATATAAATTTGTTAAGGAAGAAACAACTTGTAATCAATCAAACATATTTAGCTTTAAAATCTATTTTTTGCAATAATACTTGCAATATCTAAAAACATTATTATACAATATTAAATATAATTTATAATGTATCTACTTGTACTTATTAATAGTAGTCCTAGTGTGTTACTAATATTTTATTTGGGAATACTCTTTGAAGATATTTTGGGATATACATGAATGTGTTAGAATGTATAATTATACTTAATATACATCAAAATATTAGGAAATTCATTATTTTAAATATCTCTGTCATGTCTCCGACTTCCGATATTTGATACTTTAAAACTCAATACAACATGTCGCCGACTTATGATATTTACAGCCTTGTCTGCAATGTTTGGAGGAACATGAGTCGGACTCGACGTGGATCGACGCATGTTCCTTTTTCCTGGAACTCGGTAGTGACATAGCTTCTTGTTCAGTTGTTCCTTCGTTCCTTTGCGTTAAGACGTCGTATTTCATTGTTCAATGCTGCCTTGGGCAGCAACCCACATCAGTGTTGCACAGTTGGACATATTCAGGAGATTGTTGTTTCCATGGACAACCTTTAGTAAGGAGTTGCTTTGTACCACCAGCTATCAAGAGGACCATCTACTAGATTGATTGCTACATGTTTCTGCTCAGACCATCTACAGAGCTGATTGCGTGGCTTATTGTGATGATTGATTTCCTTCATCAATATGAGATTGAATCATAATAGAGAAGGGTCAAAACGTACTATGGTTTCAAGCATTAGTGATATGATGCTTACCCAATTGACTAATCAGAAGCTCAATGAGAAGAACTACCTCGTATGGAAGAATGCAGTGATGATGAGCCTGAAGGGTAGAGGAAAGACTGATCATCTCAATTCACACCCTCCTGAAACTTCTACAAAGGGGTATGGAGTGGCACATGTGATATGTGATGTAGGGTAGGCTGTGGAGTGAATTCTAAATGCACACTAGTGAAGAGTGGGGTCGATCCCTAACGATTCAATGCCTACAATACACGCGGTTCGGCGCAAGGATTAATATTAGCAGCAAAGTATTATAAGATAACGCACAAATTTTCATAAGCAAAGATAAACAATTTCTTAAAGCTTGAGACGTGGTTTTCCTCCGCAAGGAGGGCTATAGCGAGCGCGCGGCGAATCAATCCGTTCTGCAGTCAGAGATTTTCACAAAACAAATAATAATGAACTTTTAATTCCACAAGCACAAGATTACCACAGCGCGACAAAGTGTAATACCATCAACTAGTACAAAGCACCACAAAATCTGAAATAAAATTAGGGCTGCAGTAATCCTAGGTAAATCTGAAATTTTGGAGGCGAGGTGGAGTTTTCCGGATGGTGAAAGACTAGATCGGGTGAGGGGAAGTGGTTCCACGGAAGGGGGAAGGATGGCAGCAAAGGGGACTTGACGGGGTGGCTGGATCTGGCTGGAGGAGTCCAGATCTGGACTGGTTGAGGGAGAAAACAACCAAGGTGGTTGTTGGGGCAAGGCCGGGTGGTGGAGGCGGCTATGGAGGGGCGGTGGTGGCTGGATCTGGGCCAAAACAGGGAGGCGGGCCTGTTTTGGAGGTGGTCGGAGGAGCTAGGAGGGCGGCGGCATGAGGGGAGTGGGCTGCGGCGCTGGGAGGAGGGCTGCCGGCCGGCGGTTTGATGAAGGGGGCTGGCCGGCCAGTTGAGGGGGCTGGCCAGCAATAGGAGAGGGTGGCGGTGGAAGGGAAATCAAAAAAAACACAACTTACCCAAGGAGTCGTCACCAAGGGGATCCACGGCGTCGGCACCGCGGAGGAGATCACCGGAATGAAGGGATTTCTTCTCCAAACATTCAGCAATAAGAATTCCTGCAGCCCTAAGGATCTATTTATAAGAAAACAAAGTTAGGGCAACCGAAATCGACGGCTAAGATTGGTCGGCGGTTCCGATGTCATAACTACATGAAATAAAACTCAAAATACATAATGTTATCTATGAAAGTAAATCTAAACGACGAGTCGGACGCATCCGCGGTGGCGGATCGCCGGTTCGGTCAAGTCCGTCTGCGAGAATACACAAAGGTGGGGTCCGCCTTTCGCCGAGTTGCACCAGATGGTCCCCCATCAACTCCCCCCGACTGAAAAGCCTTCATCTCCGATGAATGGAGATGATCGTACTGTAGTCGAAGTCCAGGGGCGAGTCGATCAAGCTCTGCAGCAGCAATCCAGGTGTCGTCGGAGAAGGAACGTCCACGCCAGTGAACCAAGTAGCGGCACACGAGGCCACCCGTAGAGGGGACGTACTCATGCGCAATGATCTCGGTGATGTGCTCGTCGCTCAATGCTCGAGGAAGGAGATCCGGTGGAATCGGCGGTGCTGGAGAGGGAGCCAGTGGGGACGAGATCGTGGGTAAGTGGGGGTCAATGGCGAACTGGGTGTCGGGAGCGGGTAGGGGTGGTATAGGCCAAGTGGTGGGAACAGGCTGTGGCGGTACAGGCTCCGGGGTAATCAGAGTGGGGGTCAGGGTACTCCTGAGGTGCAAAGTATGGCGTCAGGTCCTCAACATTGAACACGGGGTGGATACCCATGCTCGCAGGAATATCTAGCTCATAAGCATTTGTCCCGATCCGTCTCAGGACTGAATAGGGACCGATTCGCCTGGCGCTTAGCTTCTTAGCAGACACCCGGGGGAGTCTCTCGGTGCGGACTCTCACCATCACCTGCTCGCCTATCTGAAAATGTTTTTCTCGTTTATGTCTATCTGCTTGTTCTTTGTAATATTCGTTGCTTAAATTAATTTTGCGTCGAACTGACTCATGCAACTCATGCAAATGACGTGTGAAGGACTCTGCGGACTCACTAGGCCGTGACTCAGTCGGGACAGGAATAAGGTCAATGGGCTTCCTAGGGTCGTAGCCTGACACTATATGAAACCAGCTTAGACCTGTCGACCTATTGATTGAGCTATTATATGCAAACTCCGCAACAGGGAGCACCGAATCCCAACTAGCTGTGTGGTCTCCCACAAGACACCTCAGTAGATTCTCTAAGCTCCTATTCACTACCTCAGTCTGACCATCCGTCTGAGGGTGATATGCAGATGAAAACTTCAGGGTCGTCCCGGTCTTTCGCCACAGGGTCTTCCAGAAATAACTAACGAACCGCACGTCTCTATCGGACACAATGGACTTTAGTAGACCGTGTAATCTAAAGACGCCCCTAATAAATAAGGCCGCGACGTGGGGTGCGTCCGCAGTCTTACTGCATGCAATGAAATGGGTCATCTTAGAGAACCGGTCAACTACCACAAATATAGAATCATGCTTCCTCTGAGTACGAGGAAGCCCAAGCACGAAGTCCATGTTGATGTCCTCCCAAGGGCGATGGGGAACGGGAAGGGGTGTGTATAAGCCAGTGTTCTGCTTCGTTCCCTTGGCCGTCTGACAAATCCGACAATGCCGCACGATACGAGCCACGTCCTTCTTCAGACTCGGCCAATAGAAACGATCCTCGGCAATAGCGATCGACTTATCCCGCCCAAAGTGACCAGCGGCACCTCCCGCGTGTAATTCCCAAACTAAATAGTCGCGGTACGAAGTGCTGGGTACACACAAGCGGGGACCCCAGAATAAATATCCATCGATAAGCCTATACCCCTCAATATCGTCGGGCGGGTCCCTCGACAGCGCGGCATATAAATCAGAGAAATCGCGACAAGTGGGGTAGTCTGCGATCAATCTCTCAAACCCATCCACCTGGGTCCTCAATGTGTGGAGGAACGAGACTCGGCGACTGAGTGCGTCAGCGGGTTTGTTCTCAACTTCGGCGCGGTGTTTGAGAACATAGGGAAAATCTTGTAAGTATTCGACCCACTTCGCATGCCGATGACTCAACTTCCTCTGGGAATCGAGGTATCGTAGGGCCTGGTGGTCCGAATAGAGGACAAACTCCCGAGGTAGAAGGTAGTGTCTCCAATACCGTAATGACTGGACAATAGCATAAAATTCTCGATCGTAGTTCGAGTACTTTTGCCTAGCTTCGTTCAATTTCTCACTGAAGTAAGAAACCGGGTGTCTCTCTTGACTCAACACGCCTCCAATACCAACACCAGATGCGTCACAGGCGACCTCGAAAGCTCTACTGAAATCCGGAAGTCGAAGAACAGAAGCGGACGTCAGCTTGTCCTTTATCTCCTCAAATGCGCGAGTGGCCGCGACGGTTCACTGAAAGTCGCCCTTGCGCAGGCAGCTAGTGAACGGGGCCATAATCGAGCTAAAACCCCTAACGAATCTCCTATAAAAGGTCGCAAGTCCGTGGAAGCTGCGGGCCTCGTGGATGTTCGATGGTGTGGGCCATTCGCGGATGGACTGGACCTTCTCAGGGTCTACGGACACGCCTGAGGAAGAGATGATGAAACCGAGGAAATGGACTGACTCGGACAAGAAAGAACACTTTTTCGTATTTATAAATAACTTCTCCTTCCGGAGGATGTCAAACAACAGTCGCAAGTGCCCGAGGTGGTCCGACTCAGTGTGACTATAAATCAGAATGTCGTCAAAGTATACGACGAGGAACTTACCCATGTAGGGTCGTAGAATCTGAGTCATGACTCGCATGAATGTGCTCGGGGCGTTCGACAGCCCAAATGGCATGACTAACCACTCATACAGACCATCTTTGGTCTTGAATGTCGTCTTCCACTCGTCCCCCTCTCTAACCCTGATCTGGTGGTAACCGCTACGGAGGTCGATCTTCGAGAAGATCTGGGCTCCCGTCATCGTGTCTAAAAGATTGTCCAGGCGAGGGATCGGGAAGCGGTACTTCACAGTAATCTTATTGATAGCCCGGCTATCGATACACATGCGCCAGCTGCCGTCCTTCTTAGGGGTGAGAAGGGCGGGGACTGCGCACGGGCTCAAACTCTCTCGGATGAACTGCTTTCGGAGAAGCTCGTCGACCTGTCTTTTGAGCTCAGCATGCTCAACGGGGTTCATGCGATAGTGCGGCAAATTTGGGAGTGAGGCCCCGGGACTAGATCGATAGCGTGCTGGATGTCTCGCAGAGGAGGTAACTCATCAGGGAGCTCCTCTGGCATAATATCTGCAAACTCACCTAATAGAGGTCGAACGGCAGGGTGAATCTCAGGTGTAGGGCAATCAGATGCCATAGTGGCTGCCACTACATACATAATGCCAGCATCAGTGTTGTCCCTCATAAACTCACTGCGCCTCAGGACGTGTACGGGTCTCGAGGCACTCGTACTAGTGGAAGGCTCAACCCGACCCTTGGGTCTCTCTCTGGGCTGGGTAGGGGATAAGGTGATCTTCCGCCCCTTGTCATAAAAAACACACGTGTTCGAGCAGCCGAAGCACGTGACGTCGCGATCAAAAAGCCAAGGGCGGCCCAATAGAACGTGGGCGACATCCATGGGTATGACGTCGCACCGGACTCGGTCCTCAAAGGAAGCGATGCTGATCGGTACGAGACATCGCTGGGTAACCTGTATCGCTGTCTTGTCTACCCAGATGACACGATAGGGGTGTGGGTGAGGCTTCGCCTTCACCTGCATACGGTCTAGACCCTTCTGGGCCACGATATTCACACAACTCCCACTATCGATGGCTAATTTGCAGGGTCCGCCTGCACTCGGGAAGTACGTGTAGAAGATGGTGGTGCGGCGTCAATCCTCATCAGCACGTGGGGTATGTAGGAGGCGCCTGACCACTCACACCTCTAATGAACGTTCAGCGTCGCTCTCCCTGCCCTCCTCAACGGCGGTAGTAATCTCCTCAGTCACCTCCTCATCTCCCTCTAAACCCTGCTCCTCATCCTCAACCAACAGATTCTGCGTGTGGCACTGCGCCGCCACGTGCCCTCTGCCAGAGCATCTAAAGCACTGGATACCCCCAGGCCTCTGGCCCTCAGTGGTGACGGCCTTACCCTTCATGTCAGTAGTGACCCGTGGGGGTGGGGCGGCTGTAGCAGTCTGGGGAAGAGCGGGCTTCCTGTATGTCGAAGAATCAGTCCGGGAGGGGAACTGCTTCGTACCAGACGTACGAAGATACTGTTCGTACTCTAGGGCGAGCTGGAATATCTGGTCGACAGTCTCGAGGCGATGGGGAATCAACTCTCTCCGGAGCTCCGAGTGAAGGCCAGCCTTAAATCGAGAGGCAGTGGCAATGGGCTCCTCCGAAATATCTCTCCTAACGACTAGCTCGTCGAATCGAGCCATGTACTCGGCTACCGTAAGCGTCCCCTGACGTAAGCTCTGTAGCTGATCAAGCAGCTGATCACGGTAAGAGGCAGGGAGATACTTATCCTTGAGTCTCTCCTTCATGTCCTCCCAATGGGTGAAGGGGTAGTAGTCGTCTCTCTCAACAGCTCTCTCCACGCTAATCCAGAATACCTTGGCCTGCCCGATCAACTTCATCTTCGCAAACCGGACACAACGCTCGTCACTCATATCGTACCAATCAAAGTAATGGTCCATGTCTAGAAGCCAGTCACTAAAGGCTTTCGGATCCAAACGGCCATCGAATGTCGGGGCGTCCAGGCGAATCCGACGAGTGATGTCAAAGGCGTGGTCACCTCTCCGCGGGTCAGGGTAATCATCAGGAGGATCGTCTCGGTCGTACTCGTGCCGAGCGGGTGGGGGTCCGCGCTCACGTCGACCCGGCGGGTAGTACTCATCTCGACGCTGGTCGTAGCGACCGTGTGGGGGTACTCGGTTCCTAGGGTCAGGCTGAAGTGGCATGCGGTATTCATCACGCTGAGGCGGGGGTCGGACACGCGCTGGCGGCGGGGTACCATGTGGTGCTCGAATGGGAGTATCACGACGATAGCGGTCTGCTGGCGGCGGATCATCTCTGAACCGCTGGCCGCGACGGGGGAAATCGTCAGGGTCGTCCGCGATCTCATCGTCATGCTGTGAGAAAGTATCCCTGGCGTTCTCTAACTGGTCGAGGCGGCGATTCACTGTGGCGATATCGTGACGCACGTTATCGAACTGGGTACCTAATGCATCAAAACGTTCTAGGATAAGGCGCTGAAAGTCAGTGGTAGCGGTGCTCGAATTTGAGCCCGCTGCCGGTCATTGGTGACTGGCGGATCTACCATGCTTCTAAATGCCCTACCACTACGGAGCATGCAAAATGGCCCAACCTGGCTCTGATACCAACTGATGTAGGGTAGGCTGTGGAGTGAATTCTAAATGCACACTATTGAAGAGTGGGGTCGATCCCTAACGGTTCAATGCCTACAACACACGCGGTTCGGCGCAAGGATTAATATTAGCAACAAAGTATTATAAGATAACGCACAAATTTTCATAAGCAAAGATAAGCAATTTCTTAAAGCTTAAGACGTGGTTTTCCTCCGCAAGGAGGGCTATAGCGGCGCGCGGCAAATCAATCCGTTCTGCAGTCAGAGATTTTCACAAAACAAATAATAATGAACTTTTAATTCCACAAGCACAAGATTACCACAGCGCGACAAAGTGTAATACCATCAACTAATACAAAGCACCACAAAATCTGAAATAAAATTAGGGCTGCAGTAATCCTAGGTAAATCTGAAATTTTGGAGGCGAGGTGGAGTTTTCCGGATGGTGAAAGACTAGATCGGGTGAGGGGAAGTGGTTCCACGGAAGGGGGAAGGATGGCAGCAAAGGGGACTTGACGGGGTGGCTGGATCTGGCTGGAGGAGTCCAGATCTGGACTGGTTAAGGGAGAAAACAGCCAAGGGGGCTGTTGGGACAAGGCCGGGTGGTGGAGGCGGCTATGGAGGGGCGGTGGTGGCTGGATCTGGGCCAAAACAGGGAGGCGGGCCTGTTTCGGAGGTGGTCGGAGGAGCTAGGAGGGCGGAGGCCTGAGGGGAGTGGGCTGCGCTGCTGGGAGGAGGGCTGCCGGCCGGCGGTTTGATGAAGGGGGCTGGCCGGCCAGTTGAGGGGGCTGGACAGCAATAGGAGAGGGTGGCGGTGGAAGGGAAATTAACAAAAAAAAAAAAACTTACCCAAAATAGGAGTCGTCACCAAGGGGATCCACGGCGTCGGCACCGCGGAGGATATCACCGAAATGAAGGGATTTCTTCTCCAAACATTCAGCAATAAGAATTCCTGCAGCCCTAAGGATCTATTTATAAGAAAACAAAGTTAGGGCAACCGAAATCGACGGCTAAGATTGGCCGGCGGTTCCGATGCCATAACTACATGAAATAAAACTCAAAATACATAATGTTATATATGAAACTAAATCTAAACGACGAGCCGGACGCATCCACGGTGGCGGATCGCCGGTTCGGTCAAGTCCGTCTGCGAGAATACACAAAGGTGGGGTCCGTCTTGCGCCGAGTTGCACCAGATGGTCCCCCATCAATATGCCAACTTGGTGAATCATATGTGGCATGGAGAACCGTGTGCCAGACTTAGTGTCTTATTGCATTATTGTCAAGCAGCTATGGAACTATATTGAAATGCTCTACTCTAGCAAGAATAATGCTAACATCATTTATGGATTCTCCTAAGCATGGAGTTGGTGTATCATGGGAATCACATTGTTTCCGAGTTCTTTCACAAATTCTCTAAATTGAATGAGGATTAAACTCATTACTTCCTGTGAGCAAAGACGTGATGCCTATGTAAGAGCAGAGAAAATTGTTAGCCTTGGACACTTGAGGTCGGAGTTCAATACTTCCCAATCTCAAATCCTAGGAGATCTCTCCGTGAAAACCTAATCTGAGGCTTATTCATGAGTTATGAGAGCTATGGGAGATGATACTAGAGCAAATTTCTCTATTAAGGGTATTATTAACCCTGCCATGTTGAGACATTGACGAGGAGATAGTGGGCCATTCGATGCAAATTTAGGCCGAAGCTTCATCCTAAATCCATCGAATGTCTATTTGTTGGGTATTCTAAAAGTCTGAAGGATATAAATGATAGTCTTATTGTCAGGCTCACCTTTATGTGCACAAATATGACATTTTTTTGAAACCACCTCTACTATAAGAATTTGTCTAGCATGACTAACCTGGACAAAGAAGTGCGTATCTCTGTTTTTCATACCCATGTTATCAGATCACCTAATATTACTATTGAGGAAATTTGTATTTCCACTGATCCTCTTGTTGAACCTCCCACTGAACTTGCTACAAGGACTACTATTTCTCTATTCCTCATAATAGTCCTAATCACCATGTGATTGGTGGTAGTATCCCTTTACTTCTCATGACACCCTTTACCCAAAATTTACCCAAGATGTCCCAAGGATATACTTGATGCTATCCACCTCTCCTACCGACTTGGATAACTTACCTCAAACCTCCTTAGACGACGGAACAGATTCCCATAAGGATTTGTTCATTGCTAAGAGAAAAGGTAAGAGAACCTTATACAACTATCCTATTTCAAATTATGTATCTTATGCATCCATATTCATAAATCTTCTTGCTTTTCTTACCAAACTTTCTTCAAACAATTCAAAAAATTTGAGAGACGTTACAGGTACTCCGAGTGGAAAGCTGATATGATTGAAGAGATGCATGCATTAGAGATAAATAGTACCAGTTCCCCTCCCTAAAGAGAAATTTGTTGTTGGGTGTAGATGGATATATGCTATCAAAATCAATCCGAAAGAGTATATTGTTTGATATAAAGCTCATTTAGTGGCCAAGGGATTTAGCAAAACATATTGACTATGGATAAATGTTCTCCACTGTTGCAAAAATGACCTCTATTAAGAATTACTAATGTCTTAATCATCAAATGTGGATGGAATTTATCTCAATTGGATATCTCAAATACTTTTCACAATGGTGATTTAGCTAAGAACATTTATAAGGAGCAACCACCAGAATTTATTTCTCAAGGGGAGTGTAGTTTGGTGTGCAAATTGAATAATTTCTTTTATTACTTGAAACAATCACTGAGGGCTTAGTTTGAAAAGTTTTCCTCTACTTTGTAAGGTTTTAGTCTCATCGAGTGTATGGTCGACCACTCTGTGTCTTATACTCATACTCAGTATGGGAGTACTATTCTTGTGGTGTATGTGGATGACATATTATTATATCAGGCAATAATAAGTATGAGACAAGACTTATCTAAGTAAACAATTTCAGACGAAAGTTTTTGACCAACTAAAATATTTTTGGGGTATTGAAGTGGCTAGATACAAAGAATTGATATGACTACTATAACATAAATACACCGTAGATTTTCCAAAATAATCTGAAATGCTTGGGTGTAAGCCCATGGAAAACCATATGGATCACTATGTGAAGCTTATGAAGGATGAAGTAGCTAGACACATTAATCCTAATGTAGAGAAATATAGAAGGTTGGTAGGTAAATTGAACTATCTTACTACCACTAGATCAGATATATCCTTTCAAGTTAATGCGGTAAATCAATTTATGTCCACTCCGAGTGTTCTTCAGATGGATATTGCTATTCACATTCTCAGATACCTAAAGGGCATATTCAATGTCTATTATTGTATAAGAATAAAAATCATATGAGAATAGAAGAATGCTATGACGCTGGCTAGGTTGGTCTTCTTATGACCGCAGAACCACTACTGGCTATTGCGCATTTTAATTGGAGGGCACATGATGTCATGGAAAAGTAAGAAGGAACATATCGCTACTAGATCTACTCTATGTTGTTAAAGACGCGCCTAAGGCTCAAGGTTCACTGGGCTCGGAGGTTAGCGCCTTTGGAGCATAAAAAGTGCGTCAGGGTATGATTTTTGTCGCAATTTTTTTCAAAATAAAGAAAGAAATAATGTAAAAACTCAATAATATTTGCATGGTTTAGTAATAAATATAATGTGAGTGACGACATTGATTTTATTTTTAAGAGATAAATTATAGTAATTGTTAGCAGATCTAGGTCCAGCGGGATTGGCGCGTGGGGAACTGGATATCCGTGGGACCCGATTTGGTTGTGTATGCCCTCGGTATTTCCCCAGCCCGGATTATCCCAGCGGTCCCGTGGTTAGATTAGCCTCACACTGCCTGCAGTGGGTGGTCCTTGGTGCATATGTACCCATGTCCCCTCTTCCTACGACCTTGATATTTTGGGAAGGACTTGGGGTGGGTGGGTTTCTACATGGTATCAGAGCCATCCCGCTGTGGGGGAGTGTTAGCGGATCTAGGCCCAAGGGATTGGCGCGTGGGATTGGATTTTTGTGGGACCCCATTTGGTTGTGTATGCCCTTGATATTTCCCCGGCCCAGATTATCCCCGCGGTCCCGTGGTTGGATTAGTCCCACACCGCTTGCAATGGGTGGTCCTTGGTGTTTATGTGCCCTTGTCCCCCTTCCTACTACCTTGAGCTTTTGGGAAGGACTTGAGGCGGGTGGGTTTTTACAATAATGAATGATTAATGAGTAAAATAGATGAAAACTTTAATCAACTAGATGAACTGATGTTTGATATTGATTATTTAAATTGGATGTGGTTGCGCCTTGCCATCGTCAGACATGCGCCAACACCTTGGGCCTAGGCTCCAAAACCCCTTTGCTCCTTGGTGCACCATGAGCCTTTAATAACTAAAGATCTACTGCAGAATTTGAATAAAAGGTTATGACTCAAAGCACTTGTGAGTTGGTTTGGATTAAACAATTTCTCACTAAATTAAACCAGGAAATCAATGGTCTTATAGAATTACTGCGTGAAAATGTTGTTATACATATAGCCTTTAACCGCATCTTTCATGAACAACGAAGCATGTCGAGATAAATTATCACTTTCTGAGAGAAAAAGTTGCAGATGAGACTATTCGTACCAAGTCGTCAAGATTGATAACAAATTTGTTGACATCTTTGCTAAGTCTTTGATTGGGATCAAGATTAAACATATAAGAGATAAGCTTGACACTGCTAACATCATTGCTTCTTCCATGTTGAAGTTTGAGGGAGAGTGTGAGAAGGTCATGAGAACTGAGTCACCGGGAGGTGACCATATCACTTAATAAGCCTGCTACACACATATATGCATCATTCTCCTCCAAAATTTGGCATGAAGTGGTAAACCTAAAAGGAGTTCGGCAAAGGCTCGACTACTTTAGGCTTCGTTTGGCGCAGAGGGAGGAGACGCCCGGCAGGTCTAAACGCTGCCGCTCGAACTGGAGGTTTGCTCCGGCGGTTCGAAAGCTCCGTTTTTGGCTTCGTTTCTCACGCGGGCGGGTGTAAACGCCATAAACGGGGACGGGATTCCATTTGTTTACCCGCCTCCTTGTTGTGTTTCCCCTAAACGCCACCCTCCACCGCTGCGCCAAATGCAGCCTTACTAATCTCCATGAATTTCATCTTCATTCATCGGGTAGTAAGAACTTTGCTTTTCAGAAAATAACTCTCCAAACACATGATAATCAAGATATTCACGAATGATAATTCGCCTGCTCAAAACAATAACATACATTTCAAGTATATGATTATAGTTACTTTGAAATGGCAGCCAATAAGTTACTCCACAGTCAATATCCTAATACCTAGTATCTTGCTAGTGATCATGCACCTCTCACCATTATTAAGAGAAGAATTAGAACATGAATAATAGGGTTTGTTGATGCCTCTCTTTAGTATGTCATGTGTTACGCAGGCACATTCACTCAAGTGGGCCCCTGCTACGCGGGCACTTTCACTCAAGCGGGCCCCTCTCATCGGAGTTCATGGAGAGCGCGTGTGGAAGCCGCCATGATATATTCAGGGCAAAATATAATATTAATTAGTTAATAATAATTAATTATCGTTTGTGTTGTATTGGCCTCCCTCATCTATATAAGGGGAAAGGGCATTAGTGTTGGGGAGCTTTTGGATATTGAAGTTTTGGACACTCTCTTTCTAACCCCCCCCCCCCCCCCCTCTCTAGGCCTTTTCCTCTCCCTTGGAGCTCTCATTTCTACCTTTCAAGCAATAATTGGTCCGACCTATCGCTTTCCGGCCGTAGTTCGCTTTGCCGGAATCTCATCATTGATCCCTTCGGCCAATGCTTGAAACACCTCCTATTCAACCATGCCCTCCACCGCCATCTCTTTTTGTGCACGCCTCGATCGACAAAACTGATATGCTCGCCAACCTCCTCGCCATGACACACCGTCTCCAAGCCAAAATCAATCGGCTCGGCGAACTTCCTCAATTCCGTGCAGGGCAACCCCCTTTTGTCCACTGCCCTCGCCGTTGTCGACCACCAGCTCCATCGTCAACCAAGGCGCATGGGTTCTGGGAGTCTCCCCAGTCGCAACCACAACCACGCCACCCAAGCCATCGACTCAAGAGTCCAACACCCTGTGACTCAACCGCACTGACACATACTCAAGCGACCAGCAGGCAACCCCCAATGGGCTCTCTTTCTTTATTAATGTATGAACACACATGCAAGGGTCCTCCTCTACTGCTGTCGATGGAAATGGACGTTTAATACCTCCCCCAACATCTTTCCCTGGCATTCCTGCCACTGACCCAGGCTGCCTGGTGTCTCTTCCATCCCTGAAGTCGTAGAGCGGCGCGCCGTTCCGGAGTCCGCATATGCAGCTACCGTTGGTCCAGCCTCCCACGACGCCGACTTCCTTCCTTACTATTGTCGATCCCCGCATCACCTCCAATGTGAGTTGCCATGAGTCGATCCATCCTCTCCTGTCCCTACAGCTTCTCTAGCTGCCCCTCGAATGCCACCTCTGCGGCTTCTCTGCATGCCATGTTGCACGTTACAAAAAAAAATGTGGGTGTTTTTGTTGCCTCCCCATACACGCATGTCGTGGATGGCAAAGGTTCAGAAATTTATTTCCCTCTCGGCATGGACCCCTTCCCACATATTTATTTTCCTTTTTCTCTTGTTGTGTGGACCCCACGGGGTTGCATTTGTTGTTTCCTTTGGCACAAGCCCACATGGCATATTTCTCCCCGCCTTTATCATCCGGCCCGACACACCTCATCCCCTTATTTTTCCATCCAAATAGCTACCATCCTATGCTTCACTAGCTGCCAAAATTCATTTTCTTCCTCACTTGTCTTGTCCCATCAACCTTTCTCCCCTCTTCACTTGTTTTTTTCTCAAAACGGACTCTCTTGTCATTTTCCCTAGTTGCTTTAGCCAGTCTTTTCTTTATACCCCTTTAACACTAAACTTCATCCATGCATCACCAACCACACTTGTTACCACATTAAACGATTCCCCTCATATTGGGTTTGCACCAACTTTTCATCTTTTCCATACACCCAATTCTCTCCAAGCGTATACCAAAAATTTAAAACCCCTCCTTTTTGCCACCATGAGTGCCTTCTCTCAGACACGAATTGTATGTTGCTCAAATTCTAAAAGACCCAAATAATTTTTTAAAAAAACTCGACCTTGGGGGCAAAATCGATTTTCAAAGGCAGTATAGTGTTATGCAGGAACATTCACACAAGCGATCCCCTATTGCGCAGGCACATTCACTAAATGCCCCCCCCCCCCCCCCACTGTAAGAGTTCATGGAGCACGCGCGTGGAAGCAGCTATGATATATTCAGAGCGAAATCTAATATTAATTAGTTAATAATAATTAATATTATACTAAATTAGTTATATTAATTATCGTTTGTGTTGTCTTATGGCCTCCCTCATCTATATAAGGGGAAAGAACATTAGTGTTGGGGAGCTTTTGGATATTGAAGTTTTGGACTCTCACTCTTTCTAAACTCTCTCTAGATCTCTTCCTCTCCCTTCGATCTCTCCTCATGTAACACCATGCCTAAATCCAACCTAAGTATCTAGATTAAGATTTACAAGATCATATCATATAAATTACTAGAAAAACAAATAGATGGATTTTTTTCTCACGGATGCACAACAGTCCTTAAGGTTGTCTCCGACTTCAGTTTACAAGGTAAATATACTAATTTCACTCTTGGCCAGCTATGATTGGCTTCATTAAAATTACAATCTGCAGGCTGCTGTATCAAATGAAAATAATGTGAGTATCAAATCTAAATCTAACATTCTCAAATATAACTGAGATGAGGAATCGACTACAACTGTTCTTAAAGTTTCTTTTTTTGACACATTCATTAACTTCTAAACCCTTACTAAGAGCTCAATTGATAAATTAAAGTTACAAAAATGTTTTATAAAAAAGTGAAATTTGTTAAATTTACTATTTAGATATAAGACGGTTATTAGATTCTAAACTCACTCCAAAATCATGTTTAAATTTATGAACATTAAACGAGTAAATAAAAATACTATTCTTGAAACATGATTTCATTCTGCAAGCAGAGAAATAAGCCCTTAAAAAATTAATTGGACTGAGTTCCGCAAAGTTGTGTTTACAATGGGATTCACCAACTTCTTTCTCAACTGGTCATTCACAATATATTTGTGTTAATGCGGGTGTCTGCCACAAGATGACAGATCATTGTAATTCTCCAGTTCTATAATTCAAATATGCATGCATGTTGAGGGAAGCACGGTATAAACCTAGTCAGTTAAAGCATGTCAACAAACATATGGATTCAATAGCATAGTTTAAATCATGAAGTACTTAGCAATGGCTCTCCGTAAATATCTAGTAATTACCTGACACCCTCAGTATAATCACTCCCAAGAAGCAATGCTGCGCGAATTAATTTATCCCTGCTAAGTCCAAGCTCATTCTCAATATCCTAATACAACAAAGAAGATAACTAAAAAGATGTCTCATAACATAAGCCATGTAAATATTTGTTAAAATGTTAATACTTAACTTTATAGAAAATGACGGTATCTTTAAAAGTAAAGAAAATATTTTAATGTGTGCTGCGCAGGATTACAATAAGCAATTACTGATATTAATAACAAATTGTTTGAATGCAGTTTTAAATATCTATCAAATTATCACTGTAACAACCTGATTTTAGTGGAAGTCTTATTCACTAAATGTGCTTTAAAAAAATAATCTTGAAGAGATTATAAAAAATATATGATTTTACCCATAAAAGTCAGAAAAGATATTAAAGGTGAGATGTAAAAAAATGAACTCTGTTGGAAAAGCCCACTTAACATTAGGCTCATTTGTATAGCATTTATTGCTTTTTCTCCCTCTCTTTAGTCCCACATTGTGTATAGGACTTTTCTCTCTCTTTCTCTCATCTATATATATGTACTCATTCTTTGTATTTGTATCAAGTGGACATATATACAAGGTTGGCTTTCTCCATTTCTACATGGTATCAGAGCCAGGTTCGACTCTCCTGCGGACTCCCTCTACTGTCCGTCCAGCAGCCTGCGGTCTCTGCGGCCTCCCTTGTCCAGTCCGCACCCTCTAGTCGCATCTCTCCTGCGGCCTCACTTTTCCTGTCCGCTTCCACTCCCGTGGATCCACTTCGTCCCCCCCCCCTCTCTCCCTTTCTCCTCAGGCCCCCCTCCTTTTATAGCCATCCTGTGGGGTCCACTGCTTCCCCTTGTCCGCTGCGGCCTCCCCCTGTCCGCCGCGACCTCGGCGACCTCTCTCCTTGGTCTCCTTCATCCGCCGTTCGCGCTGCGTTCGCCAGCTCGCCAGCTCGCCAGCTCGCCAGCTCGCCAGCTCGCCAGCCCGCCAGCCCGCCAGCTCGCAAGTCAGCCCCGGCGTGTCCTCTCTTATCAGTTCTCTCCTGTCCGCCGCGGTCTGACCCAGACCGCCGCGACCTGAACCAGCCCGCATCATCCTCCAGCTCGCCGCGACCTCATCCAGGTCGCCGCGTCCTCTCCCAGTCCGCTCTCTGTTTGCTTCCTCTAGCTGCTGCCTCCAGTCCGCTGCGGTCTCCTCCAGCTCGCTGCGACCTCCTCCCACTCGCTGCAGCCTCCTTCAGCTCGCTGCGGCCTCCAGCCCGCTGCGGTCTTCTCCAGCTCGCTGCGGCCTCCAGATCGATGCGGTCTTCTCCAGCTCGCTGCGGCCTCCAGCCCGCTGCGGTCTCATCCAACTCGCTGCGGCCTCCTTCCAGCTCGCTGCGGCCTCCTTCAAGCTCGCTGCGGCCTCCATGTCTACATCTGCAGACTCCGTCGGTACAGCAGTTCCTCCTGAACGCCCGGCCTCTCTACCAGAAGTCCGAGACGAGCTCCGGATCACCACAATTTCGCTCAATGGCAAGAAGAACTTTGTGGAATGGGCACACTCAGTTCGCCGAGTCCTTCAGTCCAAGGGATTCCTTCATCATCTGACCCAGACCGTTATTGGTGTCCCTACTGAGGAGTGGTTACGCAATGATGGGCGTGTGCAGACTTGGCTCCTCAACTCTCTTGATGGCGAATCTTATCGTCTGGCCATGTATCATGAGACGGCCAAAGGCATGTGGGACGAGCTACACACCCTCTACTCCGGCAAAGATAGTCTCCACCATCTCTATGATATCATCACCGCTCTCCAGGCCCTTGACAGCAGTGACGCCACCGACTTGACATCCTTTGTTGCTCAAGCCCGGTCTCTGGTTGAGGCTTGGATCCACCATCAGCCTCCCACTCTAGATCTCGCTGCTCAACGTACCCAGAAGGAAGCTGCGGGTATCGCCATGATGATGGCCCGGGTACCCCCTCATCTTCACAGTGTCCGGGCTCACATCCTCTCCTCTACTGTTACACCGTCCTTTTCCGACGTGTGCTCAATGCTTCTCAAAGTCTCCCCGCCTCCGGATGTTCCCGGACTTCCTTCTCCGGCTCTTGTTCAACAGGCACCTGCTCCCTTACTACCTCTTCCCCCCTCTGCCCGTGGTGGCCGCTCTGACTATCGCGGCCGGGGTCGCGGTGGCCGGTCTAGGCCTCAATGCTCGTTCTGTGGTAAAGTTGGTCATCTTGAGGCCACTTGCTTTCGCAAACATGGCCGTCCGCCTCGACCACATGCCTCTGCTGCTACTACCGACTCTGCCTCCTCTCGTACTGAGCTCGACGAGGTTCGTCTTCAGCTCCAGCACCTTCATGGCTTGCTCAGCCGTCCGCCTGCCTCGGTTGCCTCTGCTGCCTCTCTCTCCAATGAAGGTATCGTCTGCCTCTCCTCTGGCCCGCGCTGGATCCTTGATTCTGGTGCCACTCATCATATCACCTCTGTTAAGCCACCACAGTACTTGTCTTCACCTCACCCGAAGTACATTACTGTTGCTAATGGAGCGTCGGTTCTCGTATCTGGATGTGCTGATATTTCTCTCACCACTTCTCTCCTCCTACGCTCGGCTCTACATGTTCCGGGCTCTCCTTTCAATTTACTCTCTGTCGGTCGCCTTACTACTGATTCTAATTACTCAGTGACATTTACTTCTTCTTCTTTTCTCATACAGGATCAGCAGACGCAGACTATCATTGGTAGAGGACGACTGCAGAATGGGCTCTATCTCCTTGACGACTCTCCTACTGTCCTCGCATCTACCTCCTCTTCGGATTGGCATCGCCGTCTGGGACATGCTCCTCTTCCAGTCCTCCGGAAGGCCCTTCCTGATGTCACTCTCTCTGCTTTTCGTTGCGACACATGTATTTTGGGCAAACAGCCCCGTTCTTCTTTTCCCCCTCATTGTACTCGGAGCTCCGCTCCTTTTATTTTAGTACACTCCGATATATGGGGTCCGTACAAAGTTACTAGTATTTCTGGCTATCGCTATTTTCTTACTTTTATTGATGATTACTCTCGCATGACATGGTTATATCTCCTTCGGGATCGCTCTGAACTTCCCCGCGTATTCCGGGCTTTCATCCTCGAGACCCGCACTCAGTTCTCTGCGCCTATTCGCAATATTCGTACAGACAATGTGCGGGAGTACACCAGCCATACGTTTGCCACTCTCTGCTCTGAATTCGGCATTCTTCACCAAACCTCCTGTCCGTACACTCCACAACAGAATGGTGTCGCCGAGCGCAAGAATCGTCACCTTCTTGATGTCGCTCGCTCGCTTATGCTTCAAATGCAGGTCCCCAAACCGTACTGGAACTACGCTCTCTCCACGGCTTGCTTCCTCATCAACCGCCTCCCGTCTTCCGTCCTCCAGTATGCTACTCCCTTCAGCCTCCTCTTTCCCACAACTTCGCCTTTTCCTCTTCCGCCACGGGTGTTTGGGTGTACCTGCTACGTTCACCACCTCGGTCCCTCCACGGACAAGTTGGACCCTCGTGCCACCAAGCAGATCTTTGTCGGGTACTCGCGCACTCAGAAGGGTTATGTATGTTATTCGCCTACTACCCGCAAGGTTACTGTCTCGCCTGACGTAACTTTCCGTGAAGATCTTCCTTTCTTCCCTGCTCCGGATATCGCTCTGCCTCCCGCTCCCGTCGTTCGTCCTATCATTCCTGCTCCTCACTCCTCAGCCTCTCTCCCTTCACCACCTCCGGTCCGTCCACCACCCCCGGTTATCCGGGTCTATTCTCGTCGCTCTCCTCATTCTGTGGCTCCTCTGCAGTCGGCTTCGCCCTCTGGTGCTCTGCTCCCTGCTGCTCCGGCTCCCGTCTCCACCGCTCATCCGATGGCGAACTACGTCTCGCTCCATCGCCTCTCCCCCTCTCTTCTTCACCTTGCCACCTCCTTATCTTCTGTTTCAGTCCCTAACTCTTTGCAGGAGGCGCTTCACCATCCTGGCTGGCGGGCTGCCATGGACGAAGAAATGACGGCCCTTTGGGCCAACCAGACCTGGGTCTTGGTTCCCTTACCTCCCGGTCAGCACCCGGTTGGATGCAAATGGGTCTTCGTCATCAAGCATGCTCCGGATGGCACTATTGCCCGTCTGAAGGCCCGTCTTGTGGCCCGGGGCTTCACACAACAGGAGGGCCTCGACTATGAGGAAACATTCTCTCCGGTGGCCAAGCTTAACACTGTCCGCGTTCTTCTCTCCGTCGCGGTACACCGCCGCTGGCCTCTTCATCAACTTGATATCAAGAACGCCTTTTTGAATGGCGACCTTCAGGAAACTGTCTACATGCGCCAACCGCCCGGGTTTGAGACCACGGGGGAGTCTCGGGTCTGTCTTCTCAAAAAGTCAATTTATGGTCTCAAACAGTCCCCACGGGCGTGGTTTGACAAGTTTAGCAAGGTGGTTCGGGACATGGGGTTCACTCGGAGCTCTGCAGATTTCTCCCTCTTTACCCGACACCGGGCCACTGGCACCGTTCTTCTGTTGGTTTATGTTGACGACATCCTTCTCACTGGGGATGACTCAAATGGGATTCAAGACGTCAAACAACATCTGAGCACTGTTTTTCAGACTAAAGATCTGGGGAAACTTCGCTACTTCCTTGGTCTCGAGATCGCCCGGCGGCCGGACGGGTTGGTACTCTCCCAACGAAAGTACTGTCTCGATCTTCTCAAAGATGTTGGTCAGTCTGGTTGCAAGCCAGCATGTACCCCGATGGAGGCAAATCACAAATTATGCGCTCATGCTTCGGATGACGATTTGCTACTTCCGAACCCGGAATACTATCGACGCCTTGTGGGCAAGTTGATCTATCTAACAGTCACAAGGCCAGATATATCATTTGCAGTTGGGGTTGTCAGTAGGTTCATGCATGCCCCCCGGGCTTCTCATCTCCAAGCGGTTGAACGGATTCTCCGATACCTTAAGGGAGCTCCAGGCCAAGGGCTGGTTTACAAAACCTCCGACTCTGCTCCCGCATTGGTTGCCTATTCTGATGCCGACTATGCGGGTTCCCTGGACGATCGAAGGTCAACTAGTGGGTTCTGTACGTATTTTGGTGGGCATCTTATTACTTGGAAGAGTAAGAAACAAGCTGTGGTGGCTCGTTCCTCTGCAGAGGCTGAATACAGATCGATGGCCTCAGTTGTTTCAGAACTCACATGGCTTGAAAGTCTCCTCACTGACCTGGGAGTAAAACTCCCCTCCTCTGCTGTTCTATTTTGTGATAGTCAAGCCGCCATACACATCGCAAAGAATCCGGTCTTTCATGAGCGCACAAAACATATCGAGGTTGACTGTCACTTTGTTCGTGAAAAGGTTCAACTGAAGAAACTTGAATTAAAGCATGTTCCAGGAACTGATCAAGTTGCCGACATCCTCACAAAGGCCTTATCAAGCACTCTGTTCTACCAATGTTTGTCCAAGCTGGGTGCATATGACCTATACGCTCCAGCTTGCGGGGGAGTGTTGGAAAAGCCCACTTAACATTAGGCCCATTTGTATAGCATTTATTGCTTTTTCTCCCTCTCTTTAGTCCCACATTGTGTATAGGACTTTTCTCTCTCTTTCTCTCATCTATATATATGTACTCATTCTTTGTATTTGTATCAAGTGGACATATATACAAGGTTGGCTTTCTCCATTTCTACAAACTCAATATCAGTGATCAAAATGATGAAAATCCTTAAGTTTGAGAAAATTTAGTTGCAGTGAGCGGAGGCAGGCAATGGCATGGCAACGACGGCACTGCAGTGCTAGGCGGTAGCGGCAGGAGGCAACACTATAGCGCCGGATAGTAGCGGCAAGCAGCGGCATTGCCGCCATGCACTCGCGCCATTTTGGTGCCAAGGATTACACTTTTCACATTTTTGAGGTTTCTAAGAAATCTACATGTCAGATTTCGAACATTCAAGAGGAGCTAGAAAACTACTATAAATACGTATCAAATGGTCTGCTCCAATCATTTCAAAACCTTTTTCATTTTCGTGAACTTAAGAAAGGGTGAGAAATAAAGAAAAGAAAGTGATGGAAACTTGCATGGAAGCTTACGGCTGCATTTGGCGCAGCGGTGGCGGGTGGCGTTTAAGGGAAACGCAGTAAGGAGGCGGGTAAACAAATGGAATCTCGTCCCCGTTTGTGGCGCTTCCACCCGCCCGCGTGAGAAACGAAGCCAAAAACGGAGCTTTCGAACCGTCGGAGCAAACCTCCAGTTCGAGCGGCAGCGTTTAGACCCGCTGGGCGTCTCCTCCCTCTGCGCCAAACGAAACCTAAGAGAAAATCTATAGAGAGATTATAGTGATGCGAAAAGGCGCCGCGAACCAGTTGTGAAGCACGACTTTTGGGCCCGTTCAGGGCCGATTGGCCATCAGCCATACTTAGCTTCTCCGGATCGACAACCCGACTCTGCGGATGCGTCCAGATTTTTCTTTCCATGTTTTTACATAGATAACTTTTGTATTTTCAGTCACTATTTAGTGGAATAGAGGACCTGACACCCTCGACCAATCACAATTGTTGATGTCAGGGTTCCTTGATGTCCTTTTGTTATAAATAGGAGTAGGAGGGTTGCCATTTGGTACATTGAAGATTTTGGATAAGAAGATTTTCCAGAATCAAGCGATCCTCTCACGGTGACGATTCTATGAGGTCCTAGGTGAAGACTCCTAGGTTTGTTATTGTATCCCCTTGCATCCTCCACCACCAACCAATCTCCCTCCCCCACCTCCACTGAAAGCCTTCAGTTTTCCTTCCATAAAATCTATACCACATCCCCATTAAATTCCTTCAATTTTCTACAGGAATTCCACCTCTTTCCTTCAACCAAAAGCTCCAACTAACCCATCTCGTAACTCACTCCAGTTGTACAACCTCATATTCGTTGGGTGGAACCTAGATTCCCAAAGGACCAGGGTTGGGTTAGCCGTTGGCTAGCTTCAGCCTAGAGGCAGGGTCAACTAGCGGGCAGGCGAGAGGGTTCTCGCTCCTGGTAGGCGAGAGGGTTCCCGCCCAAGGCAGGAGAGAGGGCTTGCGCCAGGGTAGGCGGGATCCCCTCAAGGTTGGTATGAGGCAGGCAAAAAACTTATAGAGGGACGGAAAGGCTTCCGACCAGTGCGGTGCAGGGGTAAAATTACCAGATTACCCTCTGGTAAAATTACCAGATTACCCCGGGGTAAAATTACCAGAATACCCTCAGGTATGAGATTAGTCTTTTTGCATAGCGAAATTACGCTAGTGGCAGACCAGATAGTGAAAATCTATAAATAGACCCACAGGATACCTCAGAAAAGAAGTTTCTCACACTTTCTAGAATTCCTTCTAGCGCTCTTTGAGGTACTCCTACCGCAGCAATTGGCTTTGTAGGGAAAGCGCTCAGAGAACTTCCGGGTTAGAGGAGGGACCTCCCAGCTGCGTCTTAGGGTCAGTTCTAGGTTCTTCGTCACTAGTCAGGGGTCAAGGTTTGAGAGAAGTAGGTGTTAGTTGCATCTCAAGATCCGAACTCTCGTTGAGGCCAGTTTCGTCTTCAACATTTCTGGTGCGGTGAGCGTGAACCGTAGCTGACACAGGAAAATCTCAAGTCAAGTCTCATAGCTGGAGATGAAAGAGAAGGAGTTGGCTCGGGAGGTTCTCCCTCTCAGGAAAGTGGGGTGACGTTGGGGATGTTGGAATACTTCAGGCGGGAAGTCCTCCAGACCATCCACTTGGCCTTTTCGGCAAGAGGCGAGTGGGCGACTCCTCAAGTCCCGGTGGTGGCGCTCCGTCACTGGGCGAAAACGCTCCCGGGCAGCGTCCCGGAAAGGAGGTTCCGGCGAAGGTTGCCGAAAGGGATGTCGTCGAGCAAGCCAATGCGGACAGGGCTAGCGAGCCGAGGTCGCGGGACATGCCCTCTCGGCAGGCTGGGGGCGGGAGCCCCTTTAGCGAGCTTATCATCTCGGCTCCGGTTCCGGAGGGGTTCCGGGAGCCAGACATGTCCTACTATACTGGCCGGGACGACCCGGTACAGCATGTGCAGTGGTTCGAGAATGTTGTTTCCATAAGGCAAATGTCGGATGCCTTAAAATATAGGCTCTTTGCCATCACTCTGAAGGAGAAGGGCAGGGACTGGTTCCACCAGTTACCTGCGAGTTCAATCTACTGTTTTGAGGATCTGCGACGCGGGTTCTTGTTGAGGTTCTCAACATCCAAGAAGAGGTAGAAGGGAGCGGAGTGCTTGTTTGCCATCAAGCAAAAGCCGGAGGAGACGCTGGGACGCTATGTTGATAGGTTCCAGGAGGAGATTCTGCAGGTTCAGGAGATGTCGGGGTACACCGTGGTGCTTGCCTTCACCCTTGGGTTGAGTTCAAGCTTCTTTAGCATGGAGTTGAAGAGAGATCCCCCCTCTCCTTCGAGGAGCTGATGGAGAGGGCGGCGAAGGAGATCGAGATCGAGGGGGCCAATCCGGCGTTTGCCAAGAAGCTAGCCAAGTTGGCAGGAGGATGATGTGAAGGAGTCAGGAGCAGGGAGGCAGAGGGAGCAGAGAGAGGAGAGAAGAAGGGAGAAACCCCGACGGCAGGGGCAGCACCAAGGTTGGTGGCAGCGCGAGCCGAACAACAGGTTGGGCTGGAGGTCCTCAGGAAGGTCACCCTCAGGGGCAGGGTGCTGGCTTCCAAGGAAGGGACAACTATAAAATGATATCACAAAGGAGGGGTGCTTCAACTATAAAATGATATCCTTCGGGCTAAAGAACGCAGGAGCAACCTACCAGCGAATGATGGATCGGGTGTTCAAAATTCAGAGGGGTAGGAACCTGAAGGTCTATGTTAGTGATCTCATGGTGAAGAGTGGGGATGTGGGTTCACACCTACTTGACCCGGAGGAGACATTCGCGACATTGCGGAAATTCAAGATGAGGTTGAATCCCCAGAAGTGTGTCTTTGGGGCAAGCCGAGGCAAGTTCCTTGGACACCTTCTGACCCCAGCAGGGGTAGAGCCCAACCCGGATAAAGTGAAGGCCATCGTGGAGTTGGAACCACCTCGCAACGCCAAAGAGGTTCAGCGTTTGACAGGCAAGCTCGTCGGGTTAAGTCGGTTTCTCTCTCGTGTCGGGTAGAAGTGTTCACCCTTCTTTAAAACGCTTCGGGGGAACCAAAAGTTTGAGTGGACGGAGGAATGTGAGAAGGCTTTCCGGGCATTGAAGGCTCAACTATCTCAAGCGCCGTTCCTTCAGAGCCCGAAGGAGGGAGAGGGTCTAGCCTTGTATCTGGGGGCAGGGGCGGAGGCAGTAAGTTATGTACTGGTAAGGGAAGAAGGGAAGAAACAGCTACACATCTACTACGTCAGTAGGATCTTGAAAAGGAGGAGCTCCGCTACCTCATCCTAGAGAAGTTGGCTTTCTCTCTGATCGTCTCGGCCAGGAAGCTCAGGCCATATTTTCAAGCTCATTCAATCAAGGTGGTGACGGACCATCCACTGCGCAAGATTTTTGAGGGGGTGGAGCACTCAGGGCGGTTGGCCAAGTGCTCCATCGAGCTCAGTGAGTTTGACGTCTCTTTCGTACCAAGGCGCTCCATCAAGGCGCAGGCAGTGGCTGATTTCTTAGCTGACTACATCGTAGAGCTGGAGGGAGAGGAAGCACTGCCAGGGGAAGCGTGGAAGATGTTCGTTGACGGAGCCTCGGGAAGCACTCCCTAGGGGGAGGGGTAGTATTGGTAAGCCCTCAAGGGGTCACCATAGAGCAAGCAGTGGCGTTGTGCTTCCCGATCACAAACAACCAAGCTAAGTATGAGTTCGTCATAGCCGGGTTGCGGTTGGCTAAAGAGCTCGGGATTCATGACGTAGAAGTGCTTACGGATTCGCTGGTGGTGGCGTCGCAAATCAGGGGTGAATATGAAGCCCGGGAGCCCACCCTCCTGAAATACTTATCCAAGGTGAGAGTGATTATTGGTGGGTTCCGAGCGTTCTCAATCCAGCATGTGTCAGGGAGGAGAATGAAGCGGCCGATCGATTGACCAAGTTTGGACCCCGGGGCGGGGGAACCTTGACCGAGCTTTTTCATCCAGCGATCAAGGAGGGGGAGTTGATGAAAGTGGATTGACGGCCCTCGTGGGTGGATCCATTCATAACCTTCTTCACTACAGGCAGCCTTCCTGAAGGGACCAAAGAAGCGAAAGGCTTTCGGCACAAAGCGGCACACTACCTCATGCATGAAGGAGGGTTACATCGGAAGATGTTGTCAGGTCTTTTGACACGATGTGTGGCAGAGGAAGAGATCCCAAGGATTATGAAGTGCACTCCGGTGAATGTGGTAGCCATTCGGGGGTAGGACGTTGGAAGCAAGGGTGGTTAGGCAGGGGTACTTCTGGCCCTCCCTGGGGAAGGATGCGGCGGAGTTTGCGAGGAGGTGCCAAAAGTGTCAACTATACGCCCCCCTCCAACTCTTGCCCGCTCAAAGGCTCTGAAGCATCACGGCGCCATGACCTTTCGCCATCTGGGGAATGGACTTGGTCGGACTGTTTCCCCCGGCGAGCGGGCAGAGAAGGATCTTTTTGGTCATGATCGACTATTTTTCGAAGTGGCTAGAGGTCAAGGCGTTGGCCAAGGTAACCTCCCAAGTCATCAGGAACTTCGTTTGGGGAGAGATCATCTGTAGGCATGGACTGCCTCAGGCTGTCATCGCGGACAATGGGCCGCAGTTTGTCAGCGATGAATTCATCAGCTTCTGTACCCAGCTAGGGATCGACCTCAAGTTTGCCTCCGTCCACCACCCCAGGAGCAACAGCCAAGTGGAGGCGGCGAACAAGATCATTATGAACCTGCTCAAATAGAATGTGGAAAACTTGAGGGGGAGTTGGGTGGAGCAACTCCCATCGGTGTTGTGGGCTTTGCGGACAAGCCCAAACACGGCCACTGGAGAGACTCCTTTTAAGCTCTTGCATGGTTGTGAGGCGGTCCTGCCTGTGGAGTTTGAGGTTCTATCCCCACGAGTTGCGGCTGCCAGCAAAGGAGACGAGGAATGGAGGGAAGAAAATGAGGGGGAGCCGCGTCTCTCGCTGGACATGATTGAGGAGCTCCACGACGTGGTCGCAGTCAGGCAGGAGGAAGTCAAACGAAGGATGGCCAAATACTTCGACAAGCATGTCAGGATAAAGCAATTCAAAGAGGGGGATCTTGTCTTGAAGAAGGTCAACGCCGTCGGAAGGTCGGCAGCCGTTGGTAAGCTCAACCCCAATTGGGAAGGGCCCTACATTGTAGAAAAGGCCCTGGGGTCGGGAGGATACCACCTCCAGAATATGGAGGGGGCATCCATGAATCATGCTTGGAGCGGCGACGATCTGAAATGCTTCTACCCATAGGACGAGTAAATTTGTGTATACCACTGTAATATATCATTTTAAGAATTGCTTTTTTGCAGGTTATGATGTATTTCTGGTTTTGACGGCACCGAGTAGACCCGTTGTCCAGGCTCCCATCAAGCTGGCAGTGCCGAAGGCTCGCTCGGTGGCCAAAGGAAGGATGATGGTAGTTTGCAAGACCCCGAGAGGATCCCGCTGCGCAGGCACCCATTAGCTGGCAGGGCTGGAAGGCGGACTTGTCCCCGAGTAGACCCGCTGCTAGGCTCTCACTAGCTGGCAGGGCTGTAGGCTCGCTTGGGGGGTAAGGGAATACCCCGAGAGGATCCCGCTGATCAGGCTCTCATTAGTTGGCAGGGCTGGAAGGCGCACTCGACCCCGAGTAGACCCGATGTCAGGCTCTCACTAGCTGTCAGGGTCGTAGCCTCGCTTGGGGGGAAAGGGAAAGAGGTTGGTAGTTTGCAAGACCCCGAGAGGATCCCGCTGCGCAGGCTCCCATTAGCTGGCAGGGCTGGAAGGTGCACTCGGCCCCGAGCAGACCCGCTGCCAGACTCTCACTAGCTGGCAGGGTCGTAAGCTCGCTTGGGGGTAAGGAAATATCCCGAGAGGATCCCGCTGCTCAGGCTCTCATTAGCTGGCAGGGCTGCAAGGCGCACTCGGCCCCGAGTAGAGTTGTTGTCGGGCTCTCACTAGCTGGCAGGACCGTAGGCTCGCTTGGGGGGAAAGGAAAAGAGGTTGGTAGTTTGCAAGACTCCGAGAGGTTCTCGCTGCGCAGGCTCCCATTAGCTGGCAGGACTGGAAGGCGCACTCGGCCCTGAGTAAACCCGCTGTCAGGCTCTCACTAGCTGGCAGGGCCGTAGGATCGCTTGGGGGTAAGGGAATACCCCGAGAGGATCCCGCTGCTCAGGTTCTCATTAGCTGGCAGGGCCGGAAGGCGCACTCGGCCCCGAGTAGACCCGCTACCAGGCTCTCAGTAGCTGGCAGGGCCGCAGGCTCGCTCGGGGGGAAAGGTAAAGAGGTTGGTAGTTTGCAAGACCCCGAGAGGATCCCGCTGCGCAGGCTCCCATTAGCTGGCAGGGCTGGAAGGCGCACTCGGCCCCGAGTAGACCCGCTGTCAGGCTCTCACTAGCTGGCAGGGTCGTAGGCTCGCTTGGGGGGATAAGGGAATACCCAGAGAGGATCCCGTTGCTCAGGCTCTCATTAGCTGGCAGGGCTGGAAGGCGCACTTGACCCCGAGTAGACTCGGTGCCAGGCTCTCACTAGCTGGCAGGGTCGTAGGCTCGCTTGGGGGGTAAGGGAATACCCCGAGAGGATCCCGCTGCTCAGGCTCTCATTAGCTGGCAGGGCTGGAAGGCGCACTCGGCCCCGAGTAGACCCGCTGACACACGCGCGGTGAGGGTCTCGCCACCTTCGTTCAAGAAGCCCGATTCCCGCAGCATTTCGATCACCATCGTCATCACCTTCTGCGCGTTCTCATGCATCATCACTTCGATCTCGTATTCCGAGAAGTGACGGCTTTTGAGCCTCTCGTCCAGGGAGGGCGGGGCCGGCGCCTTGGGCCCTTCCGCAAGCTTGAGCTCTGTCTTCAGCAGCTTGTTCTCGCATTCGAGGTCGGCCACCCTCGCCCGCAAAAGCTGGGCCTGGGCGGAATCTTGCAAAAATTTCGGGGTTAGAACTAGCATTAGATTACTGTAAGGCGAAAGGCCTTTGAAGGTTCACATACCTCAGCCGCTGGGCGAATGGCGAGAAGCTGCTGGGAAGCCGCCAGTTCGGCCTTCAGGGTAGCCGTCTCGGCAATGGCAGATTCCCTCGATTTGATCGCGTCAACAAGGTTGCGCTCGAGGGTGATGCCCCGACGCGCAGTCTTGTGCGCGAGCACAAACGCCTGCATCTGGGCTCTGGCGGTGTCGTGGGCGAGAGACCGGGTAAGCTCCTGGTCGAACGGGCGGGCATCCTTCCGGTTGTAGAGCCTGAAGCCTAACACAAAGGCCTCGCCGGTGACCGTGTCTCGCTCTGCCCAGGAGGGGAGAACTGACGAGACTGAAACCCGGTTGGCTTCAGGGTCCCACCGGAGCAGGGGCTGACCCTCTTCATCAACAAACTTCCCGCCGATGCCGAAGTTTTGATGCCCTTTTGGCACTGGCTTGGCGGGGGCCTCGGCGGGGATCTCGGCAGCTTCCCCTACGACAGTCGCATCGCCAGCAGCAAGAGGGCTCTCGGCAGGGGTCTCGGCGATGGACTTGTCCTTGTCCGCCACACTTATTTTCTTCTTGGAGGGAGCCGTAGGAGCGGAGTTGGGCTTCCGCTTTCGGCCATTTGGCGCAGATGAGGAGTCGGGCTCCTTTCGGTAGGGTTGGGCGGCGGATTTGGCGAGAGTCAGGGTGTTGGCGAAATCCCTGGCCTCATCGAAGGGCTGGCGGAGGGGAATTTCCCGCTCACCTGCGAAGGCTTTAATGATTAAAAATTCATAGTCTATGACGATGGATTTCGAAAGCGGACCGAAAAAATACCTTGTCCGAGAGGGACTGGCAGAAGGGAGTCTAAGCCTCGCCGAAGGAATTGGACGTCGAAAGCCTTCGACCCGAAGAAATTGATGAGGGAACCCTCTCGCCCCCCAAGGGAGGGAGGCTTGTAGGTCGCTTCGTCATATTGAACAGGCGCGAGCGGAATATTGTCGAAAGGCCCGGAAACGAAGACGAATTTCTGGGCCCAATGGTGGTTCTTGTTGGCGAGACCGCCAGTCTTCATCGATTGCCCAGAGAAGAAGACTACTCCCCCTTTAGCCCGGAAGTTGAACAGCTTCCTGAAAACGGACAAGCTGAACTCGATCCTTTCCGCCCGCATGTAGCAGTCGAAAGCTATTAGGATGACGACGGAGTTGGGGTTGAGTTGGGCCAGCACTACCCCGTAATAGCGCAGGGCCTAGCGCACCTCCGGCCAGAGGGGTAGGCGGAACCCTACCTCGAAGTGTTCTAAGGGGATGGCGAGCTCCCCTTCCGGCGCAAGGTTGACCCTATCATCGTTCCCAAGGTTTCGCGCAACGAACTCCGGCGGGATGAAGTTCTCGGTTATCGAGAGGTATTCCGCCTGCGTCAGCCGGCAAGGCGGGAAGTTGTGGTCCAGGAAGGTTTGCGCGCATGTTGAGCGGCCCTCGGTCTCGCCAGGCATCTTGATGAAAGGTGGGAAGAGAAAGGGTTAGTAGGCGGGAGGCTCTGAGTTGCAGAGGGCAGCGCGAGCCGGGTAAAGAGAATGACGAAGGCGCGGAATCAGAAAGAAATAAATGCAGTTGGTGGACTTGTCTATTTATAGAAAGAGAAGTAATCATTAGGGATCTACTGGGCGGCGGACGTGCGGTTAGCGAATTTTGATGGTTGACTCTTCGTATTCCACTCCGCCTCGCCGACGTCTCTCACACCTGCAAACGGCGGAAGCTTCCGGGAGCGATCCCGGGTAAGAGCAAGGCAGCATATGTATATAACATAAAAAGGGGCGCGGGAACCAGGCACTCGGCAGGATAGATAAAACAGCCAAGAATATAAAATTGAGTATCAAGGGCGTCTCGTCGGGCGAGAGCCTTAAAAATAATAATAAATAATAATAACAATGACTTGGGGTACAGCGCGGGAAGGGTAGACTGAGAGGTTGGGGGGTAGGCAATGTGAGACCCTACGAGGTTCAATACTGCTCCCAACGCCATCGGCCCCGTCCTCGCCTTCCTGATCTTCGCGGGACCCGCGGGTAGTGATAGGCGATCAGTGCAGTGAGCCCCTGGATGGCCAAGCGCAGTTGATCCCGGACTCGCGCGATGTGCCTTCCAGGGGATGTCTCCTCGCACTCGACCTGGCGCTCCTGTTCGCCGAGAAGGTGAGTGTAGTCCCTCTCGATCACAGACATCCGCCGCTCGACCGACTTTTCAAGTCTCGTCAATGCCAGCGAGTCGGCTTGGCGCATCGCAACGAGCTTTGTCAGGACTTCCGTTATCCGCTTTCGCCGAGTTTGGCCGCTCCCGTCGGCGTCTAGATATTCCTCCATGTCGCTGGGGTAAGGCAGGGCCGAGATCGTCCCCTCTTATTTGTCGGCTTCCGCCTCCGCAGCCGCCGGATCTGACAGGAAAAATCTAGTCAAAATCAGGCAAGGGCGAAAAGACTGGGCAAGGACCGCTTACCTATAACAAGGGGTGGGCTCTCGGCAGCAGATTGGCAAGAAGGGCCAGGCTGCCCTTCCGCGCTTTTCCCAAAGAGCAGATGTATGGGTTTGCCCAGTCCCGGGCGGTGCCTCGCGGGCTCCAGGGTATTGCTCACGACCAACTGGAGGGCGGCGGTGTCTTCTTCCGCCGGCGGCCGAGACTCTGGCGCGGATACATTTGGTGCAGTTATAAACCTCCCGGGCGAGAGGGGGAGATCGGTTACTACATTATCGAGATCGTTGGGCGCGGGAATTTGGGGGCTCCGGTGGGTGAGCCTTGCGCTGTCGGTGGCGGGAGCTACAAGAAAGCGGGTCAGCGAAACGAAAGTGAGTCATGCAAGATGAATAACAGGAAAGGTTACCAGGATGGGTTGCGGGTTGAACTTGGGTAGTTGGGGGAACGGCCTCCGAGACCGGCGGCAGGTTCTCGCCGAGGGGATGAACTGACTCGGTATTCGCCGGAGGGTTCTCGGCGGCAGTTTTCGGAACCTATCGGCGAGAAGGGAAACGTGTCAGACGCAGCAAAGCAGGGTTATACCAAAGAGAGAAGCGAGAGGAGTACCTTCGGCGGGGAAGAGGGGTTCTCGGCGCGATCGGGAGTCGGGGAGGGCGAGGCAAGAGCCTTCTTCGAGTGATCTCGTCTGACCGACTTAGCCTTCCTCTTCTTCGGCCGGGAAGGCGTGCTGGCCAGCCTCTCGCGCATGAGCCAGGGGGCAACCCCAGCGCAGTTGGCGCGGGCTCTCGCCTGAGCCGCGGCGAGACGGTCTTGGAATTCTTTCTAGATTGACTTCTCGCTTACGTTTGGCATACATCTTGACAAACTTGCGGGAGCTCAAGTGAAGATGACGGCAACAACGGTGGCCTGAGAACTGGCCTGGCGGCATATATATACAGGGCAAAAGTAGGGCCCACCCAAGATTCCCTTCCAGGTTAGCAAGTGTCCAGCGAATATCTGGGGTTGGACGTGTCTTTTCGAGCACAAGGCTAGCTCACAAAGAGCGGGGATTGTGTACAACCTCATATTCGCAGGGTGGAACCTAGATTCCCAAAGGACCGGGGTTGGGTTAGCCTTGGGCTAGCTTCAGTCTAGAGGCAGGGTCAACTGGCGGACGGGGGAGAGGGTTCTCGCTCTTGGTAGGCGAGAGGGTTCACGCCCAGGGCAGGCGAGAGGGCTTGCGCCAGGGTAGGCGGGATCCCCTCAAGGTTAGTATGAGGCAGGCAAAAAACTTATAGAGCGGCGGAAATGCTTCCGCCCAGTGCGGTCCGGGGGTAAAATTACCAGATTACCCTCTGGTAAGATTACCAGAATACCCTCGAGTCTGTAGTTAGTCTTTTTGCACAACGGAATTACGCTATTGGCAGACCAGATACTGAAAATCTATAAATAGACCACAGGATACCTCAGAAAAGAAGTTTCTCACACTTTCCAGAATTCCTTCTAGTGCTCTTTGAGGTACTCCTAGCCCAGCAATTTGCTTTGGAGGGAAAGCGCTCAGAGAACTTCTGGGTTAGAGGAGGGACCTCCCAGCTGTGGCTTAGGGTCAGTTCTAGGTTCTTCGTCATTAGTCAGGGGTCAAGGTTTAAAAGAAGTAGGTGTTAGCTGCACCATAAAGTCTGAACTCTCGTTGAGGCTAGTTTCGGCTTCAACACCAGTCCTCCACCGAAACCTTCCTCACGTGGCTTCCACTTCCCCCCATCAGCAATACACCAAAGGCTTCCTCACGTGATACCATTTCCCCCATCAACAGTAGATCAAAACCTCCTCTACTGAATATCATCCAGCTGCCCGCCTAAAACTTCTCCTTCAATGACCCCCCCCCCCCCCCTTCCCTCACAGTTTTCCCACAAAATCTCCCCCACCCAACCAAAGCCCTTAAACCCCTCCTAGAGAGCCCACTCCCCAGCCCATCTAAGCCCAATTTCTGAACCCAATTTCACCAATTCTACCCACTGATTCCAGCAGCCAAACCACCCCCTCCATCCTTCGGACAGCACACCGACATCCCCTACAGCCGAATCTACGACGTCTACAGCTACCCCTTTAGTTAGCGAGTATTTTATTATTGTATGGAATATTTTTTCAATATTAATATACTGTGATGTGATTTCATATTTGTTTGGATCTCTCAATTGATAGTTGTGTGCTTTAGGATATTCTTATGACTTGTAGGAGCTATTTGTCATGTGCTCTTGCTTTGACCCTCCACGTAGAAGAAAACATAAGCTTGTTTTGCGCCTTTGCATAAAATAAATAGTTTTCCCTTGCTTTAAATTATGTGTCATTTAATATGTTATTACTTAATTTGTGGTCTCTGTCTTATCCCGTTTGCATACTACATATAGGAGAGCTACTTTACTACACCTCATTTAGGGTTGCTTGTTAGTCGCACACCACGTATCCTACCCTTAATTTGATAGCGTTTAGGTTCATTGCATGATTACTTGCAATACATCTAGGGTTGGATCATCGCTTATCCGCCGCCTATAGATTCATCCTGCGTCATATAGCCTCAAATAGCGTTGAGGTGTTGTCGGCAAGTCGATTAAATGACAAATAAAATTCAGGAGCCATTACAAGGGCCAAAAGACCGAGGTAGATTGAAATATTAGTGTTTTTGCAATGACGTCCTCCTAATTGCAGAAAGTTAAAAAAAATTGTTTGTATTTAAGTGATAATGAAGTCCGGAGTCCCTAGACTCAAGCATAATAATGAAATTAATGATTTAAAGATCAGACAATGATAAACTCATGAAAATATTAATGCATGTAAAAATATTAAGACCTGACTATATTGGTATTGTTTAAGGCCTAATGAAATAGATCATGTTTAAGGCGTGTGTATACTATTATCATGGGGATACTGTGCCCGGACTGATTTTGTTAATATTTAATCAGTCTCAGTTTAAGATCTAAGAAAATGATATGTTGTGATGATATGTACATTATTAGTTAGCCCATTATGTTTGCCCTTCACCCAGGTCCCCTATTCGTCCATGGGAAAAATCTTGAGAATAGCTGCCATCAAGAAACAAACTAACTCTCAGTAGAACTTCGGACCAACGGGAAATATAGTCTATTTGATGTTTCATCTATCCTATAGAAGAAATCTAAAGAATGACGTTCCTATTTGAAATGGATTCACGTCCCCTAGGACTTCGATTCATTTGGCATTAAGTGGTAATGATCGTTCTATTCTGGACTACCGCGTACTGTAAGTGATAATTATTACATGAATTAATTTCCTACAAAGGATAAAAAAACAATTTTAAAAAATAATTGAAAATAGAATGATGTGATATTTACATGTCACTGCATTTCTCTACTAAGTATTTATTCTTATTTAATATGCATTTTACTTCTTACATAGTAATTGTAGTTCAGAGATGAGCGAGATTGCACACTTGCCTACTTCTTGTTTTAAGGTACCCGCGAAGAACATTGTCAACTGGACTGGGTGAGGATAAATTTTATTTATATCATTTATTATGCAAAATGTTAAAAAAAATGAACATCTTGTACTTATAATGAAATACGAACAAAATTTGTGTTGTTTCTCGTTCTTAATATGTGTTTTGAAAGATCCTTAATTACATTCACTATTTTTGTCTCGTTAACTCAAGCTTACCGGGTTAATTACATTCACTATTTCTGCCTCGTTAACTCAAGCTTACTGGGTCAAGGAACAACAATCACAGCTTTAAAAAACATAAAGTGAGTTTTATTGGGAGATGAAAAATAAGAATCTTTCAATCCTAAATAAGAATACCTTCATAAAGTATGTTTCTACATATTTGCGATCATCAAAAATGTTCTTGAATACACTCCTAGCTCCAAATAAGAACACATCAGAATCATCAGTTACTATGCCATCGACAAGGTTGGTCATTTCCATATAAGCACATTGTGCTTCTGCTTCCATAGGCGCAATTATATATGGCAGCCCAAACATCTGAAGGAGTTCCTACAACAACAAAAATATCACATTTTCTTCAGTTTCTCTGCTTAAATATTGAAGAAACTGACTACAAATGGTGGGACCGCGTCTGCGATCCAGTGTATCCTCCGCGTGCAATACGCCAGGCCAAACGAGGCCCAAGTCTACTCTATTAAATTAGTTCAAGTCGTGGAAACAACCACTGCAAATGTTTGGGTAAGATTGTGCAAAAAAACTGCTCCTTAAATTAGTTAGGCTAAGATTGTGCAAAAAAACTGCACCTTAAATTAGTTAGGGTAAGATTGTGCAAAAAAATTGCACCTTAAATATCAAAGAAACTGACTACAAATGGTCGGACCGCGTCTGCGATACAGTGTATCCTCCGCGTGCAATATGCTCGGCCAAACGAGACCCAAGTCTACTTTATTAAATTAGTTCAAGTCATGGAAATAACCTGATGGCGATCGACGACACGCACGCGTCTATTCCCGTAAGAGGCGGTGATCGGCGACCCGTTTGGGCGATCCGAGTCCCGCGGATGCGCCCGGGGGTCGTTCCGAGTCTATTTCATATATTAGTTTTTTTTATTTTGATGTATTTAGCCCCCCGATCGGCCCGAACCTTTATAGTTGTCCGATCGGGGAAGCCCTAACTCTATTTTGCTTTCCCTCTTATAAATAGGCTTGCATGGGGGACGGCAAAGGGTATCGTAGGTTGCCCGAGTGCAATCCGTTGGTCTCTCCTTCGGTGGACTTCGAAGGCGTCACCGCCTCCGTTTGATGTTGTCGCCGCTCTCACCCCCCCCCCCCCCCCGCCAAGCCTGAGTCCCCTCCAGTTCCTCTTCCTTGTGAGCCCCCACTACACCTACAGCTCTTCCCTGACCCCGCCCGGAACTCTGTCGGCCCTCCCTGATCTCCATCCCCGCCACAAAACCCGCTGCCGCCTTCAATCCCCGCCTTTCCTCCTTCACCCGGCCCCCTATCCCGGCCCCCCTTCCCACTCCCCAGCACCGAACACCCCCCTCCCGGTTACGCCTGTACCCCTTCACCCAATCCTAATTTCATCAGCCTACCGCAAAGCTACCCCTTCCCACCTCTCTCACCCGGATACCCCTCCTCAGCCCAAACTCTCTTCGATCTACAACCTACACCTCGATCCAACCCCTCGTGGAACCACTGATGGCCCAGGGCAACTACACCGGCACCTTCCTCCAATCCAAGTTACGTCGCTCCCATGCATAAGCAAATCAAGGTATAAGAGGTTTAAATTCTTTGATTGAACTATTTGATGTTGAACAGTTGTGATGGCTTGTTAATTATCATATGTTATCGTGTTTTATTTGTCTTTTGACTTGCGGGACACATCCGGCGCACTTTAATCGAAACGCGCCTCATTTTGTTGGCAAATTATAATTGTTTCTTGCGTTAATTGATGCTTACGATTGTGCCCGTCATGCTCTTAGCCTTTGCTAACATTTATCACTTGTTAGTCAATCTTTACTTGGATTGTTCTCGTGTTTGCACGTGCACGACATTTAGGCCCAGTTTCATATAGATTGCAGTCTAGTGCATTTTCATTTCTAGTCGGTCTACCATTGCATCATTTGGTATCAAAGCTGGGTTCGAGTCATATTTGCATGCTCCGTAGTGGTAGGTTGTTTTGAACTCCGATGTCTGATCAGAACATCACAGATGATCGAGCCACTAGTTCGAATTCGGACATGACGGCCGCAGAGTTTCAGCGCTTAGTCCTTGAACAAGTCGCAACCATTAAGAACGGAATAGCTAGGGTTAACATTAGATGTATAACCCGTAATTCGTCGAGATCAGAAGTACCCAAGATGACGACTATTTGCAGACCATTGGGAGAGCTTGGGCGAGCTTGGGCGAGTACCTCGCGAGTATGGGCGAGAACCTCGTGAGAATGGGCGAGTAGACCCTTAAACTCATTGGCAGAAGTGGATACTCGTTTATCCCCCCTCCCCAGAATTTTCTCTATAAAAAGACCCACAGGGGTACAAGAAATGGCACTTTTGGAAGAGGTTGAGGTCCCCCTAAGTAGATACTTGTCAAGTTCATGTCTGACTAGTACCTCGTCCGGCCTTTTGGTTGCAGAGAAGTTTCTCTCAAACTTCCGGGTACGTGGTGGGACCTCTCTACTGTAGCACTTAGGGTGTGCTTATAGATAGTTTTCTCTCTCGCGCGATAGCCATTTGAATTGTGGCGTCGGACCGCAGAATCAGTAATCTTATGCTGTCTTGATCTGAATTATAAAGTAGAGATTTTCCCGGCTTCAACACTAGAGTCGATCAGATAGGAGCCCTTAGAGGTCCAGCCATAGCCCCACGTTATGAGGAGCCCCTAGAAGATCCACGGGACGCCCCACCTCCGCCTGATCGGCGAATTAGAGAGCAAACACGTCGGGACCCCGCTCTGCAGAGACAGGCTCCCGAGACTGCACGGGATTATCATCGCGACCCCGACCCGAGGGGCAACCCTCGGCCACCTTACGAGCCATACCTACCTCGGGCCCGACAAGGTCGTGGCCCACCTGCATGACACTAGTACGACTATGACGAGTCGTACGATAACTATGTGGCGCCTCGCCGAGAGCGCACCTCGGTTGAGGACGACCTCATCCGGCGCCTCTGAATCCTCCTTCGATGGTCACCTGGACCCGAAGGCTTTTTGTGACTGGCTTCTAGATATGGATCATATCTTTGATTTGTATGAGATGAATGATGAGCAGCGAGTTTGGTTCGCCAAGATGAAACTGTTGGGTCAGGAAAAAAAATGTTATGGATTAACATGGAGAGGTCGCTCAAGAGAGATGGGTACTACCCCGTCACCCGATGGGATGAGATGAAGCAGCGATTGAGGGACAAATACCTCCCCGCGTCATATCGAGATCGCTCCTCGACCAACTCTAAGCGTTGTGGCAGGGATCACTTTTCGTGGTCAAATACATGACACGATTCGATGAGTTGGTAGTGAGAAGTGAAATTTTGGAGGAGCCTATTGCGACCGCTTCCCGATTTAAAGCGGGACTTAGAGACGAGATTCGGAGAGAGCTTATTCCTCTCCGCAAAGAGACGGTCAAACAGGTGTTTCAACTCGCACTCGAGTATGAGTACTACTTGCGCCTCGCACCGAGGCAGACCACACACCGCTCTGACGCCTTGACTTGCATCCCTCAGATGTGAAGGGCAGGGCTATTGTTTTGTCCGCTCCTAAACCTGGACCAAGCCAATGCTATCGATGCTCGGGCAGGGGACACATTGCTGCTCAGTGCCCTATGAGGTACCTGTTGATTGAGGACGAGGGTAAGGCGAGCTTTGAGATCGACGATGTCGTGGTGGAAGAGATTACCGCTGAGGTCGGGGGCGGTTGGGAAAGCGACGCTGAGAGATCGTTAGGGCACTGAGCAACAATGTGGGTGAGGCGAGCGTTGATTTAGTACTGGGAGTCATCCGTCGCCTCCTTTACACCCCCCGTGCGAGGATGACTGGCGTCGTACCTCGATATTCTACACTTATTTTCAGAGTACGGGAGGCCCCTGCAAGCTTGTCATAGACAGCGGTAGTTGCGTAAACATCGTAGCGAAAAGAGGTTTAGAGAGGATGCAGCTTTCTGCCGAGCCCCACTCGCATCGTTACCATGTCCACTGGGTGGACAAGTCGGCCAGTCAGGTCACGCAGAGGTGCCTTGTGCCGATCCGCGTAACGTTCATTGAGGACAAGGTTTGGTGTGACGTCATCCCGATGGACGTCGCACATGTTCTTCGGGGCCGTCCCTGGCTATACGATCGCGACACCATGTGTTATGGCTGCTCCAACATGTGTCTTCTTTGACAAGGGACGAAAGATCACCCTTACTCCGACCCAGCCCAGGGATCCCTCCAAGGGCCAAGTTGATTCATCCATTAGTGTTGGGTCAGCTAGGCATTTGCACATCCCGAGGAAGGGCGATTTTCTTCGTGAGAGTTTAGACTCGGGAGTTATGTTTGTGGTGGCCACCGCCTTGGCATCTGACACCACCACGGATGTGGAGAGTGTGGATCCGGACATTCGACGCCTATTGGACGAATATAGTGACATTACACCTGAGTAGCTCCCTGATGAGCTCCCTCCTATGAGGGATATCTAGCACGCCATTGACTTAGTCCCGGGGACAACTTTGCCCAACCTTCCCCACTATCTCTTGAACCCGACAGAGCATGTCGAGCTGAAGCGGCAGGTTGACGATCTTCTTAGGAAGAACTTTATTCGGGAGAGCTTGAGCTTGTGTGTCGTTCCTGCCCTTCTTACCCCGAAGAAGGACGGGAGTTGGCGCATGTGTATTGATAGTCGGGCCATCAATAAGATCACAGTGAAGTATCGTTTTTCGATTCCCCGCCTCGACGACCTCCGGGATGCGATGGTTGCTGCCCAGATCTTTTCGAAGATTGACCCGCGGAGTGGGTACCACCAGATTAGGGTACGAGAGGATGACGAGTGGAAGACGGCCTTCAAGACGAAGGACAGTTTGCATGAGTGGTTGGTTATGTCGTTCGGGCTGTCGAACGCGCCGAGCACATTCATGAGGGTGATGACGCAGATCCTACGACCCTATATGGGCAAATTCCTTGTGATCTATTTTGACGATATACTGATCTTTAGACAGGATCGCACAGATCACCTGGGCCACATTCGATTGGTATTTGATCTCCTTCGGAAGGAGCATTTGTATATCAACTTGAAGAAGTGCTCATTCTTAACCTCTTCGGTACATTTCTTAGGGTATATCGTCTTTCGGTCTGGTATTTCTGTTAACCTCTTTGGTACATTTCTTAGGGTATATCGTCTTGCAGTCTGGCATCTCTTCGGAAGGAGCATTTGTATAATAACTTGAAGAAGTGCTCATTCTTAACCTCTTCGGTACATTTCTTAGGGTATATCGTCTTGCAGTCTGGTATTTCTTTGGGTAAATCTATTCGCGAGTGGCCTGTCTCGGCCAATATCCACGAGGCCAGTAGCTTTCACGGCCTTGCTACCCCGGAGGTTTGTTCGTGAGTTTAGTTCGATCATGACCCCTATTACGAGCTGCCTCCGCAAGAGGGATTTTGCCTGGACTGCAGCTGCCACCAGAGCGTTTGAGGAAATTAAGGATAGGTTATCGACCTCTCCGGTATTGAGCCTTACGGATTTTTCCAAGGCTTTCGAGGTAGTGTGTGATGCTTCTGGGGTAGGCATTGGAGGAGTATGAGCCAGGAGGGTCATCCAGTTGGTTACTTTAGTGAGAAACTGAATGATGTCCGGCAAAAGTACTCAAATTATGGCTGAGAGTTCTACGTCGTTGTATAGGCGCTCCGATATTGGAGTCACTATCTCCTACAAAAAGAGTTTGTTATGTACTCTGATCATCAGGTCCTGCGATATCTGGACTCGCAGAAGAAGGTAGGACACCGACACGCAAAATGGGTGAAGTTCATGCAGGAATATCATTACGTTCTCAAGCACCGAGCTGGCGTTGAGAACAAGCCAGCCGATGAGTTGAGTCGTTTGGCGGCCATTCTCCACACCATGAGCGCGTGAGTGGAGGGATTCGAGCTTGTCCGACAAGATTACCACGAGTGCCATGATTTTGGCGATATCTACTCTGCCTTGTCGGGGGACCCTCCTGAGCCTCGCGAGGGTTTTATCATTTCTGAGGGCTATCAGTTCTATGTGTCTCGCCTCTGTGTGCCACAGACTTCCCTTCGGGATTTTCTCATTTGGGAGCTGCACGCGGACGGGGCCGCGGGGCATTTTGGGCGTGACAAACGATCGCATTAGTTGAGGACCGTTTCTTTTGACCTGGCCTGAAGAGGGATGTTACGCGGGGCGTTCGCCACTGCCGTATCTGCCAGACGGCAATGGGATCCCGACATTCCACGGGTCTATATACTTCGTTGCCTATTCCCCACCGGCCCCGGACAGACATCAGTTTAGATTTTGTACTTGGACTCCCCCGCACACTGCGGAAGTTCGATTCGATCTTCGTCGTCGTGGACCACTTCTCGAAGATGCCCCACTTCATTCCTTGCCATAGGACGGATGCCCCTCACGTGGTGGCCCTGTTCTTCGGGGAGGTATTTAAATATCACGGGTTACCTAATTCGATTGTCTCTGACTGTGACGTCCTCTTTATGAGCTATTTTTGGAAAACGTTGTGGAAGAAGACCGGTACGACACTAAAGTTCTCCACCGCCCACCACCCGCAGACGGATGGGCAGACAGAAAGTTGTCAATCGTAGCCTTGGGACCCTGTTGCGTTGTCTCATTCGGGATAGTCCGGCGTCTTGGGATTCGGCACTGCCAGTTGCGTAGTTTGCATACAATAGTTCGGTCAATAGGACCACGGCTCTGAGTCCATTTCATGGCATATAAGGTTACGAGACTAGGAAACCCGTTGACCTGGTTGACGTCCCGTTAGGCGCCCGACCTAGTGAGTCCGTCGAGTCGTTCATTCAGCATATACACACACTACATGAGACAGTCCGGAAAAAGATCACAGCCAGTAATGAAATCTTTACTTAGACTGTTCTCGTGTTTGCACATGCACGGCATTTAGGCTCATTTTCATATAGATTGCAGTCTAGTGCATTTTCATTTCGAGCCGGTCTACCACTGCATCACAACCACGGTAAATGTTAGGGTAAGATTGTGCAAAAAAACTGCTAATTAAACCTTAATAGTATCGAGTTATATACATTCTTTGCACCTCATTTTTTATAAGGCAGGCATAAAAAAATGTGTGTTACACCTAATGACCTAATGGATTAAAGTTTCAGAATAGTAAGGAAGATGATCAAACGATCCTCTGGTGATAAGTTCAAAAAAGTCTTCCATTTAAAACAAAAAGAATTTTGATTTGTCAAACAATAACAATTTACTTGAACAACCTTTGTACACATCAATAGAAGGCCTTTCCTGCACTCATAAGAACCAATGGTATTAACTATTTAAAAAAGTGATGGTAGATATAAAATTCTATTTATAAATTTTCAAAACTAGGGAAGATGATTTAGCATCATGAAATATGTTAAAAGCACATCTCCGAGAAAAATTATTCCTGTACAAGAAAAAAAGATGAAAGTTATAACTGCACTATCATTTGGAGTAATTATAAGAAAAGAATAAATTTTGCTGCAAGACCATAACTCTATCTAATAAAACTAAAGAAATTCATCTAGAAGAAGATTTGTCAAAAATGATGGAAGTGTGCCTAGATCTACATAGAATAATAAGAATAAGGCCTATCCAGAGATAAGATGAAAACAATTAGTAAACTTAACTAAAATAAAATAAATGTGTTTCAACTAAAAGAAAATAACCATAAATTTCTTAAATCATCATCATTACCATTAATTTCCTACACTACCAGTCTACCACACCATATTAAATAACCTATTACGAAATATGAAGAAGATATGGTGAGTATAACCTGACATTCAGCGAACATCTCACTACTAACAGATTCTGCATTGCGTTCTAATTTTCTCTGTTCAATTCCAAGATACGTGCGTTCTTGCTTGAGGAGAGAAATTTCATCATCCAAATAGCTTTCTGATGCCGAAATTTTTTCTTCCCCTTGACTTGAAGATTGGTCCTTAATACTAGAATCTTCCCCAGGATCATTGCAGGTGCCATTGTCTACCAATACTTGCATTCCATCAGTACGAGCTGACACTTTTTTTGATAAACTTATTGTAGAAAGTTTGACGCCCAGTATTGCTCCAGAAGAAGAGCATGCTCTCGATTCTGAAGGGGCATTAGAATGAAATGCAAAAGAATTATTCAGAGTATCGCTACCACCAGAGTCAAGTATGCTGGAAGTGGGTTCAAAATCAATTTTAGTACAACTCTCCAGGACATGGTCATCAGTTTTATTCGAATTAGATTCACCAGCGGTTACTTTTGAAGCAATATCACATATATTATTCCCCAAAGACTGATTTGTGTCTTGCTCCATAAGCTGAATATCATGTGATAGACCTACACTGCTATGAATAGCTACATTGTTACTATCATCTTTCAGAGTTGATTCGCCATCAAACTTGCATCCAAGTACAGTAGATGTTGTAAGATGCTCATTATGAGAGGAAATGCTTTGATGGGAGTCGCTTTTATGAGAGCGCTCTTCTTCATGTAATCCTGTAGAAGCACTTTGCAATTGAACCCTCTGAACAGGAACACAAATATTTAGATCATTCTTAACTAATATCAATGAGTTTTGATCTTCAACGATTGTCCTTGTATTTTCCCTGAGAGGAACTGCAGATGAAGATTCCTTTGATTTGATATCCTCGAGGCTTCTTCTTATAGCCTCCTTCAGATCAACATCTTCTTCCAGCAATCCCCGTGAAACTGTCACCATGCTTTCCACAGAATGAGGGGCAAAGGAAGCATCTTCCTCCCACACAACTTCATCTTCTTCACAAACTATATTTTCCACAAACGATGGTTGACGTTTAGGATCATCATTATTTTTTGAGCTTGGACTTCTTTCACCAACCACTCCATCCTCCCAAATGCATTCTGACTCAAAATCGTCCATGTTCTTCTCCAACGATATGCTTTTGGGAAGTAATTGTTCTGTTGTGTTTTTAGAAACTAGATTCATGAAAAAATTGTCAACCATTGTTTTAGATCCACTGTCATCTTCTGAGAAGGATATCTCAATTGCAGCTTCCTTTAGAGGAGCTACAGTTGATTTCCGGGAATCTATACTCATTTCCTCATATATTGCATCACTAGCTATTGATGTACAAGGGCAATGGATGTTTTCCTCATTTACAAGGGCGAGACTTGGAGTGTCATTAGCTTGGGGATGTCCTTTTGGAAAATCAGAAGCACCGTTATCACAAGTTGGCTCGTGGATTTTATTAGAATTCTTCTTAACAAGCACTTGCTCCTGCTCTTTCATCAAATCCAAGTTCCTTTGTATATCCCGAGACATGTGAATACCAAGGCCCCTAAATCGGCTAACTCGGACTCGTCCCCTCTCATCCAGATATGTCTCGACATCCGGAGTAATTCCGTTATTAATTTTGTTTGAACTCATATCAATAGTTGGCTTTGATGGGCTCGTAAATAATTTGCACTTAGATGCATCTGAAGCAGTTTCTGTTCTTATTTCCTGATTAACCATACCACCATTTTTTTCAGCTCCTGTCGGAGTCAACTTCCTGATTTAAAGAACAAATTTCATGTGGTCAGTATCACTTGAACTGCAATAGCAAAATGGCATTCACCATTAGGCTAAATGTCAAGAAAGGAAGAGAAAGTTAAAAAAAAACTAACAGTGGCAAGAAAATATTCACAAGTTATTTTATGCTTACTGTTTGTCACCAGTGAAGGATGATGAAAATATGTACTCCCGATTGGCTTCAGAAGCTATCCTAGATGTCTGCAAACCTGCAACCCCCCTTCCAGAAGCGCATTTCTGAACTTTGTCTATCTCTCGGCGAAAAGCAACAGTTTTAAGATATGATTGTATTTGTAGCTCAGAAAACTTTGCAGGAACCTAACAGTTATAGAATAAAAAATTCATTGGAGTATCAACAACCGAAGTGGCCTAAAACAATGAACAACACGTAGAAATGTGAAAGAATATTAATTTACTATAACAACACTATTGATGAGTTTAACAAGAAGCTCTCAATAACTTACTAATAGCTAGCTTAGTCGCATTTAGAAAAGAAAAGTACAGGAAGATTCTCTATAGGAAGATAAAAAGGTAGGCTAGGTGATGTGTTAACAATTAACATTAGGGGTAATGTAACTGTGTAAAATTCCTGTAAATCTTCCATATATCATGGATTTGATAGGCGGTAACCAATCATGCTCGTAACAGCACTGAACCATCTCTTATACATAAACCAGCAGATACATATTGCTTTCATTGATCTCAATCAGTAACTAGCAAAGTATTATCTTGGCTTAATCACGAATTGACACACATCTCGAAGGAAGCACAACAATTGGGCTCTACTTTGCATACTGACCAGTGTATGACTTGCAAATGTAAGGTACTAATAATTATAGTTTCACTACATGAAATAACAGTAAGAGATTGTTTGTTTGGACAAAATTGAGATCCTAGAATTAGATCTGGATCCATTTTTATTGAAATTAAGCCTCCAATTTCAATTCCAAAATTTTGTTTGTCCAACGGAACAGACCCTAAAAGAAATTCGACAAATAAAATAAAAAGGCCAATTCCTTGAGTGAAACCAAACCGCCATTGAAGAAGATCAATCAACAATTAATATGCAACTTGACATACCTTCCTAAAATGTTGATATTTTTGCCTATTCTCAGCCATCAAATTATCTCGCATCTACAAAGCAGGAAAACAAAAAAAAATGAGAGAATTTAAGTACAAGTCAAATTTTAAAAGTAGAAGGCTAATATTATTTAAAAAAACTAAATTTCATCAACATATTACCTGATCAAGGAGGTCCAACTGCATGGAAGGAGGTAGAGAGGCTAACACGGCGGGATCAACATTGCCACTATTTACAGGCTGCACCATCAGATTTTTAAGATTAACAAATTATTGTACAGCTTTCATCCTGTTCTACTCTTAGAGTTTTTAAAAATATCTTGGGGCACTCATCTTTTCCGTGGGAGAAAATCACCACTGGAGACGAATGAACTATATATCAAATAACATAATGGATAAAAGACACGCTTCCTAGGCTGCGACTTTGACAAATATCTATATAATTCCAAGGGACTACAAAAATGAGATACAGAAGGTCCTGTTATATCCTCATTGCACTAGATTCAAAATGAGCAAAACAATCATAACAGGACAGAGTATGAAATCTTGAAGGAAAAATTGGCACAAAAAAGGTCATGGGATGGGTAAATATGTTCATAAGAATCTGAATAAATGTATATGTATATCTTTATATATTATAAAGAAGTAGTTTTGAAATTTTGCAAACATCACAACCATTCAATCAAGACCACTCCTCTAATCTCAACCCTCCAATATAATTAAATTTTCAAAATTTCTGATTTCTTCACCAAGCACATGGTGTCATGTCCCGTCCAATCAACACAAGCACATGGTGTCAGGTCAATTTAAAACACCTAGCACATCAACTTTATTTTGAATCTACCCCCCTTCTACTTTATTTTGAATCGTGTCCGGTCACCTGCTCATTTGCGCGCTGCTGCTCCTCCCTCTTACAGCTCTCCAGCGGGCCACGCCTCTCTCTTCGCGGACGCCAACGCCGACGCCGACCGCAAACCATACCGCGACGACATCTGACCACTGCGGGACAATACGCTGGCCGCAAACCATTCTCGCCGGTCATTTTCCGCCAAAAACCGTAAATCCTCCTGCCAATCGATCCCAAATTTTTCACTTCTTCACAACACTCATCATTCGATTCCAGGTTTTCCCACTTCTTTCATCTCTGTTAACTCCTACTGTAGGTGCTCTTCGTTGGGGACAACTGCAGCAGAGAAACCCTAAGTAGAGTATAAACTCTCCACCCCCACTTGCTAGAGAGGTATTTTTTTTATTGTTTCTAAAGTCTCCACTGTAAGGTGCTCTTCGGTTGCTAGAGACTTTCTGCTTCGAATTTATTACTTCCTGGTTGGAATTTATTAGTTCTTCTTAACAGTTCCTTCATGTTTACTTGCAATTTTATTTTTTTGGTGCATCCGGTTTTTGCAATTTCATTTTTTGTTGCAATATCATTTTTGGGTGCATCCGATCTTTGCAATTTCATTAGTGAACAAAATGTAAATTTTTGCTAGAATTGCATGTTGAAGTTATTTTTTGAATGAGGATTTTTGCAATTCATGTTGTACCTGCAGTTCTTGCAATTATAATTATAGTTATAGTTCATTTAACTACAACTGCACTTTGATGAGAACTTGCAATTAGAGTTGTAGCTGATTTGTGAAATATGTTGGATGAATGACAAATTGGCTATCTATACGGGGCATTATCTAAATCGGACCGTGGTTGATCTTGGTGAACTTTAAACCAACCTGCATGATAACGTGCTCATTGTGCATGAATGCTTAAATCGACAAATTGGCTAGCCCTATGAATCACATTTTTATCATGCTTAGTATTTACTTTCAACATGAGTGTAATTACCTGAATAATCAAGGTCTTACTCATTCCCTTAATTGAATCTCCTCTTTTGTTCATGATAAAGAAAACATTTTGTTTGACAATTAGCTGTAGAAAACTGCAGCCGATCCGCAGTTGGCGGATGATCATGACCCGCAATTGGACGATCTTGCTTTCACCAGTATTCACATGATTTCTTGGTTCAGTGAATTCAATTTATTTCAGAAATCAATTGATTCATGCATTTATATTTTATTGCATAGTCATCTCTTCGTATTTTTTGTTGATTATTTTTTGGTGGCATCTACTTTAGAAGCTATAATAAGAGACCTGTCTCACTTACAAAGCTCATTACCATTATACCTAAAAAGTAAAAATCTTCTATCTTCATCAGATGTTTAATTATAAGATTTTAAACAATGTGTAATAATATCACACATCGGCTGACCGACGACCACGATCTTCAATTTTCATGGGCTTGGTCATAGGGGCGGCTGACCACGGCTGTGTACTGTCGCGCTTGGTCGTAGGGGCGGAGGGACCCGTCGTGGGCGGGCGAAGCCAGTAGTGGGCGAGCGAAGCCCGTCGTCACGGGTCGGGTAATGTGGTGTATAGCCATAGGGGCGGAGCCCCCAAACTTTTTGAGCAGGCGTTGAGTGCGCACTCAACACCTGTTCAGGCAACGCCCCACTCAACGCCAGGGGCGTTGAGTGGGCACTCATCGCCGTCGCAGGTTGAGTGCACTCAACGTTGTGCGCCGTCGCAGCAGCCCGCAGGGGCTGTCGCAGCAGCCCGAGGCTTGCGACGCCCGCCGTCGCTGGATTAGGGTACTGTCGCGGGGCGACCCACCGGGGGCGGGCGAAGCCCGCCGTCGCGGGCCAGGTATTGTGGCGCATAGCCATAGGGGCGGAGCCCCGTGTCGGGCACTCGTATAAATATATGTAAATATATATATATACAGATACATAAATGTGTGTGTGTTGATATGACCCGGCGTCGGTTCGGAGCGGTCTACTATCGGAAGAGGCCGAAGATCAAGGAGACATAACCATCCGGTTCAGTCTCCGCCTGCTAAGCAAACTGGTTGAGCCCAGCCGGTCCACGGCTGGTTTTGGGGGGATGTCGTCGCACCCCTAGGGCATCGAAGGTTTTATCGCAGGTATTCTTCTCTTCTCACCATAGGAGTAGCAGTAGAATAACAACTGGTATCAGAGGTGTTCTCCTCCCACGTCGGCCATGGCAACCCACAGTACCTGCCTCACGGCGCTGGAAGAAACCCAGCAAGGCTTACAGAATGTGGTAGAGGCACTGAAGCAGGAGCTATCACAGAAGATCCCGCGCGGCTTTTGTGGACGTGACGCAGGCGCTCGGGGAGCAGCTTGGCTGCATCGAGCGGACGACAGCTCGCGGCAAGGGGGTAGCAGTCGACGGCACGGCCGATTTCAGCGGTGTGGGAGAGGCGTCGGCCGACCAGAGGAACACAGTGGGGTTTCCTTTGATTGCGTCTGACGCAGGGGTCGGCGAATCTGGTGGGGCTAAGGGGGGCGTCGTCCCTGGCCAGCGAGCTAAGTGGCAGCATCCGCGCGGTGTCTGGGGGCAAGGCGACGGCTCTGGGGGCTCTTGCGGTTTCACCAGGGAACCGGGAGAGTCTGGCAGCAGCGGCAGCAGTGTCACTTACGATACAGGGATTCAGGTGTCAAGAGAATTTGTATATACTGCCGGTCCGGGGATCAGATGTCGTGTTGGGGGTGCAGTGGTCGAGGCAGCTGAAACTAGTTACAAACGACTTGGAGAACATGACCATTGAGTTCACACATGAGGGAAAGAAGCACAAGCTGCAAAGCTGACCCTTGGGTGAAAGAAGCCACTATCTTGTTTCTAGAGAAATGGGTTGAGCAGGACTACACCATAGCTTGGGTCCTGATAGACATAGATCCGGGGGAGAAGAAGGAACAAATTCCAGGAAAGTTGCAGGAGATCATGGGAAGGTTCGAGGAGGTCTTCGAGACACGAAAGGGGTTACCACCGCCGCGAGCATGCGATCACTGGATCATGATTAAGGAGGGCGCGGAGCCTACCAATGTTCGGTCATACAGGTATCCACGCATACAGAAGGAGGAGATCGAGAAAAGTGTCCGAGAAATGTTGCGGGAAGGGACCATTCGACACAACACGAGTCCATTTTTTCAACGATCCTATTGGTGAAAAAGAAGGACGGAACTTGGAGATTCTGCATATATTACGGATCCCAGTATTTCACGAAGTTGGACTTGCGGACGGGGTACCATCATATTCGCATGTGAGAGGGGGACGTAGAAAAGACAGTTTTTCGAACACATGAGGGGCACTACGAATTCCTTGTGATGTCTTTCAGGTTGACAGATACGCCGGCTACCTTTCAAGCGGTCATGAATGAAACATTGGGGCCGTGATTGCGGAAGTTTGTGTTGGTTTTCTTCGATGACATCCTCATCTACAGTCCGAGTTTGGAGGCACATATGGAGCACCTGTTGATGGTGCTGCAAGTTCTCAGGGAGCAAAGTTGGTACGTGAAGAGGTCAAAGTGCTCTTTCGGACAACGGGAGGTCGAGCATCTGAGTAACTTGGTGAATAGAGAGGGGATTCGACCGGACCCACGGAAAATCCAGAGCATGACGGAGTGGCCCACGCCCACCAACATCAAGATGTTGCGAGGATTTTTGGGACTAACGGGCTACTACAGGAAATTTGTGATGGACTATGGAAAGATCGCTAAGCCGCTGATTGCATTACTCCAGAAAGGGATGTTTGATTGGGGAAGGGATGCGGAGTTAGCATTCCAAGCACTGAAGGAGGCAATGGTGACCGACCCCAGTGCTAGCATTACCAGATTTTGTCAAGTTGTTCGTAGTGGAAACAGATGCGTCAAGGGCCGGTCTGGGAACGGTGTTGATGCGGGAAGGAAGGCCGCTAGCATATTACAGCAAGGCGATTCCGGAGAAGGCGTTAGGACTTTCGGTTTATGAAAAGGAAATGTTGGTAATCCTGCAAGCGGTGGGGAAATGACGGCCATATATCATTGGGAGGCACTTCAAAATAGGAACCGACCACCAAAGTTTAAAGTACTTCCTGGAGCAGCGGGTGTCGCCATTAGAGCAACAAAATGGGTGACAAAGATGCTATGGTATGACTATGAGATAGAATACTGCAAGCGGAGAGAGAATAAGGTCGTTGACGCCCTTTCTTGCTTGCCTTCGACGAGTTCTATTTTCGCTATCTCAGCGCCTATCCTGGGCATAGTGGAGGAGGTCCATCGGAAGGTGTTAGTCAATGAGGAGCTAAGTCAAATATTGACAAATATTATCAAAGGTAGAGGGGTGGAGGTGGGATACCATGTCGGTAATGGTCATTTGTATTACAAGCAACGCTTGGTGGTGGCACCTGGATCCCCACTGAGGCAGTAGTTACTCCACGAATTTCACGACACCCCCAGCGGCTGGCACTCCGGGATGTTGCAGGCCTACCAACGGATCAAGCAGAATGTGTACTGGAGGGGATTGAAGGAGGATGTCACACGGCACGTGAAGAACTGTAAGTAGTGCTAGAGGCAGAAGCATGAGACAACCACTCAGCAAGGTTACTGGTGCCGCTACACATTCCAGAGCTCACATGGGAGAGCATTGCGATGAACTTCATTGAGGGGTTACCCAAATCACAGGGCAAGACGGTCATCCTGGTGGTGGTGGACTGTCTCTCCAAGTATGGACACTTCATTGCGCTTGCGCCACCTTGAACTGCGAAGTCCGTGGCGGAAGCCTTCGTCCGGGAGGAGGTGCGACTGCATGGGATACCGGCCTCCATCATTTTTAGTCGTGGCACCGTGTTCACTAACAGGTTTTAGAAGGAACTCTTCCATCACACTGGGCCAACCTTACGTGTTGGAGCCAAAAAATGTCACAAACTCTCGGCGCTCTATCCCTGGGTGGGATGCCCCACAGAGGAAAGAACGTGGTTCGTGAGTGAACGATTACTGGCCCTGAGAGTGATAACGTGAGGTCGAAAAAGAAGAGACCGCTGGCAGCGGCGTACACCCGATTGGACCCGCCGCGGCGTACACCCGATTGGACCCGCCGCGGCGAACGCCTCTCTTGCGACGGGTCTCTTTATTAATTTCCAGGAAAGATTACAATTATGTGGCGCGACCACCCGTGGGGTGTGCGCGCATACAATGACTGGAAGAAAAGACGAGAGTTTTATGTATGCACCTACAACAAGGTGGGTTCTGCATTCAATCCGTGCTCCCCTGCCATGCACCTTTGGTCCCCCTTTTATACTAGAAAGTAGGTTGCGTGGACGATTCGCGAAACGACGGGCATTTAATGCCTTATAAATTATGACATTAAATGAGCAGCCACCTGAGGAAAATGAAGAGTCGGGCGACAGACACTAAAGAAGAGGCCACACAAAGGCGCGCGAGGACACCTGAGCTGAATTGGAAGAGAAGTGCACGCATACTTGACTTGGATAGTTCGCGCACACTCCAAGCTGGACGCTCCATACTATACTCCAAGAGCTCGCCAGTGGGTCGCCTGCTACCCGTTTCTGCTGAACCTCTCCATGCTTTCAGGGGGTATTCGCGAGGTCTCCAGAGTGTTCGCCCGAGAGGTCGGCAGTCTAAGAGTAATTACCGGTAAATTCTGTTTGCCTCCTTCAGATGCTCTCTCTTGCTATCACAGGATTTGGGTTAACATAATCACCGCACTTTTTCGACAGACCGCACGGTCTTCGAAAAAATGGACTGTCGGCCGCAAAGACTGTGACACGTATTAAATGCCATGTGGAATCTATAAATAGCGCAGACCTCCTCTTAAACGAGCCAGTCTTCATAATTCCCGAGGGAGTCACATGTCCACCAGGAGCATGAATCAATCCTTGTTTGCAAATTTAGGCCTAACAGCGGACTCCAAAAAACTTGATCCAAACAGGCTGATGAAACTTGCCAAGTTCCCCGGCAATTTGTCCAAGCAGGCGCCCTCAAAGAAAACGTCAGAGAGAAAATCCAGCTCTACCCCCACTGTCTCTGAGGCCCTTGAATTTTTGAACAACAATCCTGAGCCCGAATACTCTGACCGCGCGAACCCTCCGGTGGAGAGCCATCAACCAACACTTTCCAATACTCAGAAAAAGAAAAAGTCAAGCACACAAACGCCAAATTCCAGCGAAGCCGCCATTCCTCTGGACGCCATTTCTCCCTCGAAGGGTACGAAATTGGTGGTGAAAAAACTGTCGGATCCCCTTATGAAGGTGACCACCTCAAACAACCTGGATCCTTTCCATCGCCAAGTCGCATCGGACGAAGCTAGCAAACAGAAATTGGCCATGGAGGTTGAAGAGTTGTCGGGGTCAGAAGAAAAGAACGACGAGTCCGAAAACCATCCTGACAATATTGAGTTCGAGAAGGAGGCGGCTAAACTGAGATTGAACTTTCTGTCCGGAGTGGATAAACTGCTGAAGAAGAGGAAGAGAGGGGAAATCGAGCCAGAGGAAACGACCTTTTCGGAGAGCGACCTGCAGGCAGGAACTTACCAAAGTTTGCCACATTCCTCTTGAGTTTGAAACCCGTAGTCAAAATTTTATCCTTTGCCTTCGCAGATAACTCCCTCGCGATTGCGTCCCTTCAACTAGGACTCACGGGCGCCATCGCCCGGATTGCCTGCCTGGAGGAAGGGATCGAGGAGCTAAAGCAAAGCGCTGCCCGCGACATTCGGCCCGGCGCGTGAACAGAGACATACGCAGCGATATAGGGCGCAACCCCCCAAGAGGACGTCGTTCAAAAATACGCGTGGAAGGCCAAGGAGGACATTCACGTGATCCATGCCCTGATTGCCAAGCTGAACAAATATCATGTGGGTGTGTCAAGCGTTCTTACGAAAATTACTGACAGCTTGGCATTTGTGGGTGTTGAGCGGGCTGCCGGCGAGGAGGCTCCTTAGGAGAGAGAGAGAGAGAGAGGAGAGAGACCATTTTTAAATTTTTAATAAACAGGTTGCAGACGAACAATATGCGCGCGAACGGTTCTGTGCTGTCTTTATGTGCCGCCGTGCTTGAAATGCGGTTCGCCAGAGCCACCTTGAGGGCGGTGAAAGTAGACATGGCAGCAGGGGTACACGAGAAGGGTCCCTCTTTTGAAGATTTGAGCAGCTATGTCTAGGGGCGGGCCAAGGCGTCGTACTCTCGAATGAAGCGCCGATAGTACCCGGTCAGGCCCAAGAAACCCCGGACATCCCAGAGAGAGGTGGGGGTCGGCAAATTAGCACGGTCGTAATTTTGTTGTCGTCCATGGCCACGCCTTTGGCCGAGATCGTGTGGCCCAAGTAGCTGATGGTGGTCCCACCGAACGAACACTTCTTGTGGTGGAGGACAAGATGATGTTGACGGATCGTCTCAAGCATGCGGCGGACATGACGTAGATGCTCCTGCCAGGATGAGCTATACACCAAAATATCATAAAAAAATTAAGGACATGTCAGAGTACTGCTCGAAAGATATTGTTCATGGTGTCTTCAAAGGTGGTCGAAGTATTGGTCAGCCCGAAGGGCATGACCAGGAACTCGTAGTGCCCGTCATGCGTCTGAAAGGTTGTCTTCGGGACATCTTTCGGTCGCACCCGGATTTGGTGCTACCCCGCCCGAAGGTCGAGCTTCGTGAAGAAGGAAGTGTCGTGGAGCTCATCCAAAAGCTTCTAAATGACTGCAATGGGAAACTTATCTGGAACTGTGACCATGATCAATTCCCTGTAGTCGACGCAGAAACGTCAACTCTCGTCCTTCTTACGCACGAAGACCGTGGAAAAAGGACTCGCACTGGGGCGGATGAGGCCGCCCATGAGCATCTCCCGCACTAAGCGTTCGATCTCATCCTACATGCCCGTAGTGATAGGGCCGAACAGAGATGACTGAGGTGTGAGGCTGCAGCGGAATGGCATGGTCAGTGGCCTGCACTGGAGGTAAGCCCGCGGGAGTTGTAAACACGTCGGAGAACTCGTTGAGGAGGCAGTGGAGGTCGGGTGGAAGCACTGAGGCGCCCGTCGGCTCGGCCTGTAGCTGCCAAAGCCAAGCAGAGAACTCCACGTAGGAAATACGTTGGATGGCTCGGAAGGAAACCGGTGTACAGAGAAGAGCGGAGTCGTCGATGAGGTGGCAAGGGGACCCCTCCCATGAGAACTGCATAGACATCTCGGCCCAATCGACCTGAACGTCGCCCAACGTCGCTAACCAGGCTACGCCCAGGATGATATCAACACCTAGCTCAAATACATAGAAATTCGTCGTCACAAAGCAAGGTCACGTGGCAACTTGCACGGCGGTGCAAGAACCCGCGATCAGGAGGCGGCGGCCGTGTCATAAACAGATGAAGTTCGGCAACAGTGAGCACAAAATGGAGAGTTGTCACACCAGATGATGAGAAATGAAATTGTGGCTGGCACCGTTATCGATCATAATGAGAACTGGATGTCCCTGGATGAGGCCGACTAACTTCATCGTTCGTGGCCCGGTGAGACCGCCCACCGAAAAGTACAGGAGGTCCAAGCGGTGGAAGGTGGCGTCGTTGGATTCCGGAAGTTGCGGTTTGTCAGTGATCTCGAGTGCCTCAAAATTCTCCAATGTGATTTCGGGGTCAACATCCCCGATGATTGCATGAAATTCCTTCACGTTGTGTTCATGATTGGGAAAATAAGGTTGTCGGCACCTGAAGCATATCCCCTTCTTTATGAGATCGTTATAGTCCCCGTTAGAAAGGCGGTGGGGGTCGGGTTGCTCCCCGGTCAAGGTCCGCAAGCGGGCGGTAGACGCGGACCGAAGTCCCGCGGTGGTGGTGGTCGAGGAGGAGATCCGGTGGCGGTCGGCGGACAGGCAAAGAGACCCGCCTCCACGACACGCGCTAAATCGAGCGCTTCGGAGACCGTTCGCGGATGATGAGTGTGAAGTTCCGTTTCTGAACTCGATACCACTGCATCCTTATGGCCCGCAAAAGGGTTGCATAGTCCAAGTCCGCATACTCTGATTTTAGAGTGTTATTCTCTTTCAAGAGGCGGATCGCCGTCTCCGCGACCGCCACTCTCTTCGCCTGCATCAACAAGAGTCCGCAAGAACGTGATTTTCTGCGCAGGTAAGAGAAAAGAAGTAATGCAAGTGGTTGACTCGCACCATTAGTATTTCTCGCGGGCAAGTGTTCAGTGCCAGTGCGTCGTCAAGAAGGCTCCAAGCCGCGTTGTTGTAGGAGAGCTCCCACAGGTTCGCCGCAGCGACCCTCGCGGATAGATCTTCTGCAGGAATTGTTTTTATCACTCTGTGATCTCCCAAGCCACATGTTGTTGCTACGACCACCGGGGAGTGAGGAAGAACTCGCGAAGATTCACTCCATGAGGGAAGTTTGGTGCTGACCATGACAGACTCAGGTCCCCGGCTGACCTGTGGAGAATCCGCCTCATCACGCAAATTCACTTCCAGGGACGGATGGGTGAATGTGTCGACGTCAACTTTTTTGCTTCTGTCGGGCGCACTGCTTCTCGGAGGCAATCTTAACATCCCCAGTCGGAGCATGCGGTTTGGAGCCAGGCATCATGAGGATGACTGCAAGTCGCGAGGTCAAGCCCAGGTACGCGCAAATATTGAATATAACTTCGGAAAAACTTACATTCTGCGACAGACACATTATGCATTTCCTTTAATCGGTGGACGTAATAGCGAGTGTCCAAGCACTCCAAATAGTGTAAAATTCGCAAACCGACCGCAGACAGAATGGGAGACAGGAAAACTTCCTCATCTCGAAGGACGGGAATGGTGTTGAGCCCGCCCAAGTCACCCTTGAAGAACGCAAAGGATGACTGCCAGTCCGCGGAGTTGCCGGCGAGGTTCAGAATGTGCACCTTATCAGAGCCAAAGTTCAGCTGCCCGCGCTTAAGAGCCTGTGTTTAGAACAAGGAGCGGAATACTTCCAGGGAAAAGGTGATCTGATGCGTCCTCAGGTAAGTTACATATGACATAATGGTAGCGACTGAGTCCGGCGACAGTTGTGTGGGTACAATCCCATAGAAATCCGATATCTCCACCACTTCCAGGAAGATGAGGAAGTCCACTCCGCTCCAAAGTGGTCAAGAGAAATCATGAGTCGCCCTCATAGACGGTGTTTACTCTCTCTTCCCTCTCTGGAAGGCGCGAGGAAAGGTGTATACTAAGCGGGTATTTTGATAGAAAGTCGGCTAAGCCCGTGCGGTCCAACACAGGATGGGGCGTATTGTCACTCAAAAAGGCAGGATGTCCGGTCGTTGTTCTCAGCTTGATGAGTTCCGTTTCCAATTGAGCAATTCGCGCCTGCATCCGCGTTATCGCACCCCGCATGACGCCCAAAGTCATCTAGAACGCGTGTCCTTCGTAAGAGGGCTCTGCATCACAAACCGGCGAGCTAAAGGTAAGTTCTTGATAATAACAAATTTGGCTAAGATATTGTGCATGGGAAGGGACATACTCCACACCGCGGAAGTTAGCGCCTTAGTTGTCAGATCCTTGTCTCCAAAGACGTCGAACAAAGTAGTCTCCAGAGCTTCCACACTAACCGTGGGCCGCCACCCCTGAGGGAAGCGAAGGCATTAAAATCGATCTGCGGGGTAACTGGAACCCACGCAAGCCCGAATGTTGGGCACTCGGCCATCTGAGTATCCATCCGCTTAAGGAAAGCTCTTCGCAAAGCCTCTCATCGCTGGCGCGCGGCCTATAACTGTGCATGGGATCGCGGCTGCTTACCTGCGTTCCCTCCCATGACTGGCGGGATAACAACTGATTCTCGACGGAGGGGACGACAGACATTTCCCGGGTCTCCGACGCTTAGGCGGACGCATCCACGTGATCACCCACCGACTGCTTCCCGTCCTCACCTTGGTCGCCAGAAGGCTCCGCAGGCTTCATCCACTTCGGCAGCGGTTTACCCTCGGGTAAGCGTTTTGATTTTTTGACATTATCCGTAGTTATATGAGTAGCCTCTTTTTCCAACCGTGTTATTCGAAGTTGGGTCACCACCGCGACGTCCTCTTCTCGGCTCATCCCGCTATTTCGAACATCTCACGAGAAATCTCTCCTTTGGAAGTGCCAAACACGGGTGCGCCTGGCGACCCTTTCGGTCGTCGGCACATTCCCAGCGCTAGGTCTTACCGCGGCCAACCGCGGGGAGGATGACTCCTTCGTCACCACCACCTCCCTAGCGGCATTGCGGATAATTGGCCCCTCAGCGGGCCAATCTCGACTCGGAGCACCCCCGCAGCCGCTCTAAACTTCACAGTAGTGCATGTTCGCCCGCATCCTGACTAGGCGAGCTCTCTTGGTCACAGTTTTTAGCAACTGCCCTCGCAGACACGCCTCACTAAGCATGCCCTCGACCAGATGTCGCGGCAATGAAGATCCTGACAGATTTTCGGAGAGTTCGCCAGCTTTCACCGACCTCAGCTTTCGCCAAGACAAGCTAATTTAAGCCAACCAAGAATGGCTAAAAAGGTGGGCCCGCCTGCGGTATTTATAGATTTCAAGTGGCATGAGGTTCGGGTCGCGGTCTTTGCTATTATCAGCATACTTTTTTAGAGCCCACATAGACTCAAAACAATGTGGGGATTATGTTAACTCAAATCCTGCGACGAGAGACGGCATCAGACGACGTCGAGGACAAAGCAGTCGGGTGGTTACTCCGAATGTTCGGGGGTACTCTCCAGGTAGTAGCACGTACAAAGTAGTGTTTCGCATGAGGTAGAGCGATCTCTCAGAAGACAATTTGGCAATCCACAGAAAGGGTCGCAGCGGGCACTACCCTAGAGCCCGCATGAATTCTCCTCCTTGACATTGGTACATGCGGTCACACGCGGTCTCTTCTCTCAACTCGCCGTCGCCCGACTCTTCATGTACCTCGAGCGGCGATACATTTAATGCCATATTTAATAGGGCATTGAACGCCCGACTCTTCATGAACCGTTCAAGCAGCCTACCCTCAAGTATAAATAGGGACCAGGGGTGTTCAAATGGGGGGAGGGGGAACTTAGCTCGAGAAACTGAGAGCCGACCCGTACCGAAAAATTAAAATTAAAAATATGCATTTGCTTAGGCAACCGATTCAATCATACGGTTAGGGTGTCGATTAGGTCATACTCATAATACTCTAACTCATAACCCAAGTAACCAAGCTATCGGCATGTCGCTCGGTCAGTGTTTTCGCGAGACACCACTCTCCCACTCTCAATCCTCTCCCCGAGTAGCTCTTCTCCTCTTCCTCGTCGGCTCGCTCGCTCCCTCTTCCTCGCCAACACCGTTCTCTCACTCCCAATCCTCACCCTGAGTAGCAGTCTTCCACAATGCCAACGGTGTGCATGAAGCAGGAGCCGAGGAGGTGCTCTGCCCGTGGATGGGGAATAACCGGAAGGTAATGAATAATGACTACATTGTCGTTCCACCATTTAAGCACTTTCAGACTCCCAGCTATGGAGATATTGTTCGGCATATACAGTCCAATTAGTCTTTTTGCTGCTTCTGAAGGTGTTGATTTCATAATACCCTAAACCCTCGTTATCTTGGCTATTGTACAACCCCGTGTTCGCCGAGTGGGTCCACCAGGCCAGGCGAGCAAACCAAGGCGGCCTGCCCGCGCCAGAACATCATACGGGAGAACTCAGAATGACCAACTCGCTCCCGCCAAAGCTAGGCGGGCGAGCTGCGCGAGCCAGCCCGCGTCCGCCAAGGGTTCGTCAAACCGAGTTGGGTTTTTGCCGAACCGAGCTCGGGTTGGGACCGACGTTCGTCGAACAGGGCTCGGCGTTCGTCGAACGGAGCTCGTCGTTCGGCGAGCAGGGCTCGGCGTTCGTCGAACGGAGCTCGTTGTTCGTCGAACGGAGCTCGTCGTTCGTCGAGCGGGGCTCGGCATTCGTCGAAGGGAGCTCGCCGTTCGTCGAGCGGAGCTCGGTCTTCTTCGAGCTAACCTCGTGAGTTAGACGAACGCCCTCTCGGCTTTTGCGTTGAGTGACGTTGCTCCACTCGACGCTCTCGACGCCCTCCTGACTTTGGCGTTGAGTGACGTTGCTCCACTCGACGTTCTCGACGCCCTCCTGGCTTTGGCGTTGAGTGACGTTACTCCACTCGACGCTCTCGACGCCCTCCTGGCTTTGGCGTTGAGTGACGTTACTCCACTCGACGCTCTCGACGCCCTCCTGGCTTTGGCGTTGAGTGACGTTGCTCCACTCGACGCTCTCGGCGCCCTCCTGGCAATGGCGTTGAGTGATGTTGCTCCACTCGCCCAGTCTCCTGTGAGGTGTTTTTTACCATTTTACCCCCGTTGGTTTGTCTATAGCCTGTTAGAACAACGGAGTTACGTTGTTGGCAGATCCATCTGGGTTGTATATAACCGTTCAAAACAGCGGAGGTTGGTTATTTGCAGGCCGTCTTCAGAAAACTATAAATAAGACCCAAGGGCACCTCAGAAGGCACGTCTGTCGGTATTCAGATCTTGCGTTTTCTGAGGTAGCCTTAGCTCGGCCTTTGGCTAAGGAGGGGAAGCGCTCCAAGATCTTCTGGGTGTGTGGTGGGACCTCCACGCCGAGCCCTTGGGTCAGTTTCCATTTATTTTTGTTGTTTGGCTTGCAGGAGAGAAGTAGGTGCGTGATCACCCCATCCCCGAGGGTGAACTCCACGAAAGACCGAGTTTTCGGTTTCAACAGCTATTGTTTCACGAATTACTGCTCCACTAATTTTTATGATTTATTTTCTATATTTTGCTTCTATTTTTTCCTTTAACTTGGTAAAATTATTTGCTTTCTTCCTTTGTGGATCATTATTCATTCATACAATAGCGGAAAGCAGAAAATCTGCTCAATCTTCTTACTAGTTTTGATTAAATGTCATCATTTATCTTTAATGCATGTCCAACATCCAAGTGTATTTGTTCTTACTCTATGTAGATGACAATTTATTTGGAGTTGGAAGACATAGTTAGAACTTAGAACCGAACCATAACCGAACCAAAATCGAATGAAACTATTCGGTTCAGATATGATTTCATACTTTAGGACCATGGGTCTGTTCCGGTTCCAAAAATTTGGAACCGAACTTATATGGGTCGGTCCTCGGTATTGAGTGTAACTGAACGGAATAGATCCATGTTGAAACCCTAAAGAATACTATTGTGAGATCTAGATCCAATGGCTTTAAGTTAACCTAAGGTGGGTTTAAATAGGGTCAAGTTTGTATTGCACACAACACGACATACAACTTTTCACAATGTCAGTGTGTGAGAGATTGAGTTCCTCAGGATTTTAAGTACAATAAGGTATCAATGAATGAACATGTTCCAAGGAAGCAACCAAAAGCATCAACTAATAAAACATATATTTTCAAAAGAAAAAAAAACACAAGCTCATACGGTCAATACACATTCATCCAACAAATTTCCATCCAAAACAAAGTACAAAACAAAATCAGCAGATATTTCAAATATTAAAGACCTAAAAGTAGAAAAAAAACTATATGAAGTCTCTTGTGGAAACTAGTATTCAATAGAAAACAACAACAATAAGGACTAGAGGTCTTAGGAAATTACAAAAATCATTTCTTTGTCCTCATCCTCTCCATCTTCCTCATCAGAATTAAAATCCTCAGTAGGAAATGGCTCATTGCCTTCCAGCTTTCCCTCTTCCTCAGCAGCGATGGATGCTGCCAGCCTAAATCAATCATATTTTACTATCTGGATCGAGCAGAATACAAAAGGAAGCAACTTGACATTACAAAAAAAAGTATAGATGTATAATTCGGATCTTACAGTTCATCCAGGCTTTCCTGGTTCATAGCTCTATCATCAGCCACCGAAGTAACTTGTTTGCCCTTCACATCAGCCTCAACACCAGACTTGCTTCTCTTAATCTCATCTGCTAACTCTTCAAGCCTCTTTGATTTGAGCTATACCGAATTGAAGAGAAATTATAAGAGGCGAAGCCATTCCAAATTGCAAGCAGAAAAAGAAAGGGGAGGAAAAACGAACATGATTGAGAAGCAGTTTCTCAGCGGTCTTACGAATCTTGGCGCGGGCGTTGTCCCGGTGTCGGCGGCGTGCGGCGACGGTGTGGCGCTTGAGTGCGGGGGTTCCGCCGTCGAAAACGAAGACAGGCTTCGCGCGGAGGAAGAGGAGCTTGCAGATGCGGCGGAAGAAGCCGAGGAGGTGGGCGTTGCGGACCATTTCACCCCGATCGTCACGCATCGCCTTCATGAATTGAATTATCCATATGCTGGCGTCTGCGAAAATTAACTTAGGTATTCAAGATGTAAGTGGAAAATTGGTAAAATCGATAAGAAATGAAGAGCGGGGAGTGTACCGATTGCGAGCTTTTTCCCGGCTAGGGTTTCGACGGAAACGCGGCGGCCGGCGGGGGCGAGGAGCTCCCAAAGTCCTTGCACACCCATTCAGCAACCCTCTCCTTGAAACTAATTACTGTAATAGCACCGATCTGCTTCGGCACTCGTGCTCCTGGACAATGAAGACTGCAACAGAAATAAAAGGCTTTTTTTTTGGCCACATTCAAAAAGAAAACACATTGCATGCTCTAATTACAGATTTTTAACACTTTTGCACCAAAAGACGGAAATCTAAGAGATACTTTGGTCTGGATACCACCCAAAATGTTCATTTTGGCATTTGCATCTCAAAATATCTTATTTTGGTTATTTGCAAAATGTCAAAATGAGAATTTTGGGTTGTGTCCAGAGCTAAATACCCCTTAAATTTCAGTTTTGAGGTGCAAAGTGTCAATTTAAAAAATTTAGGCTGCAAAGTATCAAAACAGAATAATTCAGGAGTGCAAAGTGTTAAAAAACCGAAATAAAATGATAAATAAGATTATTCTTTTATTAATATATACGAGCATCTTCGCACAGGTTACGTCCGTGCTCGATACTCTCGGGCGGCCTTCGGCCGCATCCGGAGGGATTCGCCCGCCTGCGCACGGGCTTTATCTGTGCTTGATGCTTTGGGTGGTCTTCGGCCGCATAGAAGCGGGCAACGCAATCACCATCTCGGTGGGGCACCCGCCACTCGCGACCCACCGGAGCAAAATCAAATAAGCATAGGGCTCCGGGGGCCGCGAGTGGGCGGGTGCGGCGCGAAGTTGATGGATTGCGTGGAAGCAGGCGAAGCCCACTTTTATGCGGCCGAAGACTACTCAGAGCATCAAGCACGGGCGAAGCCCGTGCGCAGACGGGCGAAAGCCCGCCTGATGCGGTCGAATGCCACCCGAGAGTATCGAGTACGGGGCGTAACCCGTGCGAAGATGCTCGTATTTTTTTAATATATAATATAAATATAAATTAAAATAATATTATTTATTATACATAATATTATAATATATATATGAGACATCTTCGCACGGGCTCCGCCCGTGCTCGATGCTCTTCGCATCGACAGTACCCCAGCTGCACGGTACGCGACGGTACTCCGCCGCAAAACTCGGCCTCTCTACAACACTCGATCAATTGACGTGGCACATGGAGCTCCTGTGCCCTACGCGACAGTACCCCCGTTCTCGACAGTGTCCCGACGCTGCAGTGCTTTTGCACCTCGCACACCCTCGTGCCCACAACCCCTGTGTTTGATGTCCATTGATAATTTGAATGACAAACACAATTTTGTACGATCGGGAGGCAGAATGCGGGAGAAGACAATCCGAGAGATATCAAAAAACGTAGGGACATTTATAAAGACTTGCAGAGAAATTCATAACATCACTGGCGGCGAGGAATCGCCGACATTGTTCTGGATTATCTCGCTCTCGCGCCTGAGGCGGTGAAGAAGTTCCTATTGCTCTCTGCATGACATTGCGTCGGTGGCAGCTCCAATCTGGTGTGAGCAATTGCTCTTGCTTAGCTCAAATGTTTTGAAATTGATTTGATATGCAAAAAGAATCCCTCCCTATGAGAAACTGTTGATTATCCTAAATGCTACATGATGTAGGATTCAGTGGCAAAGAGTTAAGATACAATATCAATATGTGACATGGAAATTTGAGAAAGTCTTATCAATCATATCTTATGAGCATTTCGAAATATTTGATGAAGATCAGGAGTATGTATGAGAATTGATTCCCCTGTATTCAACCATGTTCTTCCTATTCAATTTAGAAACTTCATCAAAAGAAATCTCAACTGTTGTGTTAATTGGTCTGCCCACATGTTTAACATGTCGTTCACAACTGAGATGCGAGATTGAAAAGAATGAGCCTTCAAATCTGAATGTGTTTGAAGAAATGTACAACATGTTCCACTCCACCAATATCAAGAAGTCCCTCCTCAAGATAGGAGGAAGACCAAGATGATGGTACTTGTTTGAGCAAACCGCATTGAAAAATTTGAATGCCTCACATGCTTACAATTGACTAATGCAACATTGAATATATCACACTCCTTTAATTGTGAAATTGAACAAACTCATTTTTCTACAAAAAATGTGAAATCAGTTTTATCAATCATAATCATTTTAATCATCATAATCAGCTTTAATCAAAGACATTTTCTCACATTGAAGCAAAGCAAACAATCTGAAATGAAAATTAAAGTGTTTTACTTCACACTGGTGGTATTTGTGTTTCTGAGCTCATTGGACCATAGAAGAAGAAAATCAGATAATGAAATGCAAACATATGGAGAAGCAAGTTCGGCCTGAGCATGTTGTGCTAGAGAAAGAGGATTGGTTGGTTTTTTTTGTTGAGGAAGACGATGGGATTCCACCATATTTTGCTGGAGAAGCAGCGGCAAGAGTACCACTACGAAAAGAAGAGTTACACCGGCATGAGGAGAAGCAGCAGTGGCGTGAAGAGAAGCATTAACAGCGG
>CM077157.1:21765385-22048132 GCA_039583875.1 Platanthera guangdongensis | reverse complement strand
ACAAGGCGTAAATATACATTTCTAAAATCCTGTCTTTCATGTTTGGAGAACTAAGCACATTGAAGTTGACTGTCATTTTATTCGGGAAGAGATTCTGAAGGAACAAATTTGTATTTCGTTCGTCACCTCAGACAAAGAGCTGACTGATATTTTCACCAAACCGGTATCCGCCTCTTTTCATCACATTTGCGACAAGTTGGGCATGATCGACATATATGCTCCAGCTTGAGGGAGAGTGTTGCAGAATAGAGACCGGGTGGTCTGGCGGTCTAACTCTGACGGATTGCAGTCCGGGCGGTCTGTCGGTTTCTCTCCAGCGGTTTGGTAGCAGAACTGTTGTTGTTGGTGTCCTGGCGGTCTGTCGATCTGTCCCTGGCGACTTGGAGACCGGACGATCTGGCGTTCTCTAGTGGCGGCTTGTTCTCTCTCTCTCTGGTGGTTGCCGGGCAGTTTGCCCATTCGTCAAACCGCGCGACTTGGCCGACTTGTATTTAGGTTAAACCGCATGTACAAGTAATTTTTTAGTCCCACATTGTTTAATCGTAATATCTCTCATCTCCTCCATTTTATAAAAGGGAGGCTATACCATGTAATACACATCTTTTTTGGATAATAAAGATTTTTGTTATTCAAATTTCCGGCTTCTCTTTTTTTGTTCGCACAGAAACAAAATGATTTATGTGTAAAATGGGGGTGGTTTATGGTGGTCATTCATGACATATATAAATTTAAGTGATTTATGTGTGAAAAGGAGGTGATTTATGGTGGTCAACATAATATAAAGTAAAAAGGTGGTTATGTGTGAAAAGGGGGTGGTTTAACATATGGGCTAAGTTATGTTGGGCTTGGATGGTATTGGGCTTGGCTTGCTCAAGATCTATAATATATCCTACAATATGAAAAACCCATATTACACAAGTGATAGCCCAAAATACACAAGGCTTAAAATGCAAGTGAGCTCATAAGTATGCTCAAAATAAAATACATAATTAAATAGAAATACATATTTAATTTGAAGGTCCGTTGACATCATGTGTGTCGACGTCAACTTTTCTACTGTCTTGATTTAACTTGTCCTGCATCAAGTGGTGCTTAAGAAAGCTTGATAGTAAGCAATGTTAGTCTGTGAGTTTGTCCTCTTGTAGTATGGGGGGGGCCAACAACTTGAGAAAAGTTGATAGGTTCAAAGTTTCAACCTCACAACAGATACCGGTGTGTAATCCCAAGAAAAAGCAACTTTGTAAGAAGTCATCTATCAATTTTTGCCAGTTAGCAAACGATTCAAATACAATTTGGTAGACGTGAATCACAGAGGATTGGGTGATCTTGGCGAGCAAGTTTTGGCGGTCAACATAGAGGGGGGAGTCAAAGCATGTTTCGGGGGACCTAGTGATAAGTAGAGAATTACTTGTTCAGGTAGAACAAACGAATGACGGGTCATCCTTTTATAAGGAGAGTTCTGGTGGCCACCCCCTTATGTCAGTTGTCTCACCAGAATAAAGATAGCAGATCTACATGCCTGAAACCTCTATTTAAATGTGACTATCAGTGTACACTAGGGTCGTTGCAAGAAACTCTCTTGAGTTGGAAGGTCAGAAGGAGGGAGACGAAAGTGCCAGAGTCAAGGATCCCAAAATTTCACTTTACACCATGACCAGTACTCGTCAAGCCCATATTACATGATTTACTGTTTATATGGCAGGACAACTCACATTGACACTAATGAACTCTGACAACACCCACAAATTTTCAAGTGTCAATGTAACACAATACCTACAACTTTCAATTCAAACACAAGGGCGGTTGACAATTTATGCGGTAGGACAACTCACATTGACATTTATGGGCTCCGGCAGTACCCACATATTCACCAGTGTCAATGCAATACTAAGCCAACAACTTCCCATTCCAACACGAGTGAGGATGCAACTAACGGTAGCCAAGAGGCGGAAACTTTGAATCCCATGGATGTGTCGGAGGGGCATAAGTTCATGAGTGAGGATGCAACTAACGGTACCCAAGAGGCGGAAACTTTGAATCCCATGGATGTGTCGGAGGGGCATAAGTTCACGTAGGAAAGAAATTCTTCTACATAAATTGTACATCATTCCTCTGTACCAAATGATTACAAATGTTAGGGCCAATCATCATGGATTCCACATACCTAACCATCACAATCTCGCAGTGCAATTGACAAATCATCTAGCAAGGCACCAACATTCTTCATTCTTCAAGTCGTTATTGCTCGATTAAGCCACTACTTTGGAAGTGCTAAAGCGCCTTCCTCCTCCATGGTTGTGGGATCGCCGCATCTCCGCCAACTTTTAAGGGCCGCCCAAGAGGTCGAGTAACAACATTGATACTCGTTTCTCCTAACGGATATGACTAAATGACAATGCACAACAATGCTCCTTGATGCAACTTGTGTCGCATCCTTTTTATTATTATTATTGCACCTATCTTTTATTTTTGCAGTGCATGCTTTCGCGCCCTTTTTGGTTCGTTATGTGTTGTGTTGAGTTGTATCGCGCATGTTATGAGCGTTTTGGTGTTATTTTGTATTGTGCATGCTGTCACACAATTTTTGTTTGACTTGTTGGTGTGACAGGTCAACGAGACCCTGAAAGCAAAAGATTTGGTAGTTTAGGAGATAGGTTAATTAGGGCAAGCTTAATTAAATAACTATTTTATATTAATGTCTGTCATTAGTAAATATCAAACCCTAATTCCTCCTTATAAATCAATCCCTATTTAATGGTATCGGGGAGCCTGGAAAAAATATCGAACGACCCTCTTTGGTTTCGTTCGGTTCCGTCGAGCGCCGACAACCCTGTTCGACATCGCTCCCGCCGAAAACGTCCCTGCTGGATCGACATCACCGCTACTTCCCTTGCCATTCAGCGCCGCCGACGAGCACACCAGAGCCTCCCTAGGCTCCGACGACCCCTTCCGCACTGCCATCCGGCAGAACTAACGCATCTCTGGTGTGTCCCCCTTCTTCCCGTCAACCTTATTCCCTATTCCAGAATTGGTTGCTTCCACCAGAGCCCAAACAGCTTCCTGCTAGCTTTCCTCTGCAGGGTACCATCATTTCCAGTGACCTTTAAGCAATCCCGAGCACAGCAGCTGTCTATAGCTTCTCTTACATCCTACCAGAAATCTTTCAGCGGTTGTCACCTCTACCCTTGGTATACCTCTTGATCTCCTCGCTCTCCAACGTTAGTTGTTTTTTTATGCTCACATTATAAATGAATAGTTGGTTATTAGAGATTGCCCTAACTGATTTCATCTTCTGATTATCGTTAATTTCAAACATGTGAATACCACCACTTGATTTCTCCGTCTATGGAATTGTGATTTATGACGTCGTTACGTTCATGCGGTAAGCTTTACGTTCATTTGCAACGCCTAAGTTGTTTTATTCGTTTAAAATAGTCTGTGGAGTCTTTTCGCGCCATAATTATTTAAAGAGATCACAAAAAAAATCATTTAAGAACTGCAGCCCTAGTTTCAGTCTACATCAGTTTGGTAAGGATGCTGGGATATCTCACTCCAATCGTGGGATAGCCGAGCGACATACCCTTATTCCTAAGTTTAGGATTTTACTTTATAAAAAAACTGCTTTTTTTAATCCTTAGTGAAAAAAAATGGAGGATTTAAACGAGTGCATTAAAACTTTATTGAAAATTGTTGAGTTTGTCATTGCAAGCAGAATCTGAGTGCGGTGTGCGCTTCTGTTCACAACCTTGAAGTAACAATGCGCAAGCAATATGCTTTTCCTGCATACCTTCCCACTTTGTATCATATAGTGGAACCTGAGGTTAGGTCTCTTGATAGCCATCTTCCTCGCCTCGTCAATTTTCCGACGAGCACCTTGGCCCCACACACCCCCACCATGACACTCCCTTCAGTTGAGGAGTTTCTTCCTAACCCCCAGCTACAGGAAGATGAGTGTTTTCCTCATCTGTTCATCCTGACTAACATGGTGTGTCCACTTGCTCACATTGAATCACATCCTTTAGTCGCCGAGCGTATTCCCGAGGCCCCGCTCCAGGAAGAACTTATTGGTGATGTGTCACTCACCTCGGATGACACAAATTTGATCTCACTTCTCCCAGAGGAGTTGGCTAGTGATGAGCCCCTCACCTTAGGTGGTATAGACTCGACCATCATTTGTCCTACTTCTCCTAGCCCACTGCAGCCGCAAACCCTTGAGGCCAATGACATTGTGCTTGGTGGTCACTCGCTAGTGCCATTAGAGTCATCACCTTACATGGATTTTATTTTTGGTGAGCACGTGTTTAGTTCACATCACTTTTCTTTGGTTGCAACCGAGCATGTTGAGTCACCTCACCACTATCGTTTGATGTCTGAGATTTTTAGGTCGGGACGTATTAGGAGAGTCGAGATGACCCTAATCTTTTCACACCTCATAGGGACACCCGCTTTCATGACTTCTTATGGAAGATTTTAAACGATAGATTTAGGGTCTTTTAAAAATTATGTGACTCGAGTGGGACTTCAACGAGTGAAATTATGGTGATAGTCGATCCTGGTCTAGCGGACGTTTGTAAGAGTCTATCGAGCGAGCGTATGTTGCGTTATGAATTACTAATTCCACGGGTTTATCTCACTTGTTTTCTGCTTTTCCTCTTGCCTCATGTTTGCCCCACACGCCGCCTCTGTCATCTTTTGAAAGCTTTAGTAATTACTACTCGTTTGAATGTTTGGCATGAAATGTTGACTAATGGATTGCGAGTTTTTTTGGAGCCTTATAATCTCATGGTTGATTTCATCAACAAAGATTATAATCCACCTAAGGAGATTTTTTTTTGGTCTCATTCGGGAATGAGAGGTTACCTCCATGTTCTGGGTCGTAGCGACGACATCCGCATGGCAGTTATACAACATTTCTCTGATCGACGGTTTAACTTTCTACTTGCAGGTCACATTGAGTCTCGCCGGAGTCGAGCTCTTTCAACCCCGGGAGAATTGATGCAACCTATGTCGCATCCTTTTTATTATTATTATTGCACTTGTCTTTTATTTTTGTAGCGCATGCTTTCGCGCACTTTTGGATCATTGTGTTGTGTTTAGTTGTATCGTGCATGTTATGAGCGTTTTGGTGTTATTTTGTATCACACATGTTGTCGCGCAATTTTGTTTGGCTTGTTGGTGTGACCGGCCAACGAGGCCCTGAATGCAAATGATCTAGTAGTTTAGGAGCTTGGTTAATTAGGGCAAGCTTAATTAATTAACTATTTTATATTAATGTCTGCCATTAGTAAAGTCTGTCATTAGTAAATATCAAATCCTAAATCCTCCTTATAAATTAATCCCTATTTGATGTTATCGGGGAGCCTGGAAAAAGAATCAAACGACCCTCTTTGGTTTCGTTCGGTTCCGTCCAGTGCCGCCAACCCTGTTCGACATCGTTCCCGCCGGAAACGTCCCTGCTGGTTCGACATCACCGCTTCTTTCCATGCCATTCAGCGTCGCCGACGAGCACGCCAGAGCCTCCATAGGCTCCGACGACCCCTCCCGCACTTCCCTCCGGCAGAACCATCGAATCGGCGGCGTGTCCCCCTTCTTCTCGTAGGCCTTATTCCTTATTCTAGAACTGGCTACTTCCACTAGAGCTCAACCAGCTTCCTACTAGCATTCCTCTGCAAGGTACCATCATTTCCAGTGACCTCCAAGCAATCCTGAGCACAGCAGCTGCCTATAGCTTCTCCTACATCCTACCAGAAACCTTTCAGTGGTTGCCACCTCTACCCTTTGGTATACCTCTTGATCTCCTCGCTCTCCAATGTTAGTTGTTTTTTTTATGCCCACATTATAAATGAATAGTTGGTTATTAGAGCTAGCCCTAACTGATTTCAACTTCTAATTATCGTTAATTCAAACACGTGAATGCCACCACCTGATTTCTCCGCCTGTGAAATTGTGATTTATGACGTCGTTACGTTCGTGCGGTAGCTTTACGTTTGTTTGCAACGCCTAGGTTGTTTTATGTGTTTAAAATAGTCCGTGGAGTCATTTCGCGCCATAATTATTTAAGGAGATCGCTAAAAAATATCATTTAAGAACTACAGCCCTAGTTTAAACCTACATCACTCTTCCAGGGCAACGAAGAAGTACAGGGAAACCTCTCTATTTCCCGATATTCCAGCGTCGTTCCTTCTTCGGCGGTCTTGCCTCCTCTGTCAATCACTCCTAGGTTTTCTGACGACTCCTTGCCTTCCCTGACAGAGTCGAGAGTCACCATTGTTCCCTTCAATCCGGCCTGTTAAAATAAACTGCTCCTATTTACCTCCATTAATTTCCGATGTTTCAACCACATTCTGAAGGTATAACTCTCAATCGACGTCTATTTGGTGAGCTGTTAGAATAATCATATGCATAATTTTATTTGATTAGTAATTTACGAGTTTGTTTTGCCTCTAATTCTCAAAGTACCTATGGTGGAGACCAGCCCGGATTAGGTCAACGAAGAAGTACCCGGCAACGTACCCGACCGGGCCTCTAACGTCCCTGAATCGTTTTATTGCATTTCAATTTACATTTTAATTTTATATTGCATTTTAATTTTGCAAATTTCATTTTGGACTTTGTTAAATGCACCCCCTGCAGGCGTAGCTGTTTATTTTGTTTTGTTTATGTTTGGAAAATTATATATATATATATATATATATATATCATATGTATATCTCTACCACTATAAAGGAAATATAAACTCATGAGTTCGAAATTAAAATAGTCGTCCGATCATGGTTTGATAATTCTGCTGTCGTCCGATCGAGCTCAATCAAACTGTACTCTCTCTCCACATTTAACTAGGTCTCCTAAACCTACTACTAGGGTGTCCTAAACCCATGTGAAATTACGTTTTTGCCCTTTCAATTCTAAAAAATTAAAATGACCCGCCCAATATACCATCGCGCCCAGTACAGTCCTACCAGCCGATCTAGCCCGCCTGGAATGCCCAATTTCAAATAATTATGGTTGGGTTTTGTATTTATACTCGAAACCTCAATCCTTTTATCCAGTGTGGGACTAAACGAAATATATAATTTAAAAAAAAAACATTTTTGCGTGTCACTGAGAATCGAACCGCTGACCTCCTGCTCAAAGAAACTCGCCTTAACCATTATGCCACAAGAGCATTTGCATTAGACTTTTGACGCATATTTTATTTATGACATTTCACGCTTATTAATTAAATTATTAGCTAACACCCGCCGGGGGGTGCGGGCGAAGCCCGCCGGGGGGGCGCGGGCGAAGCACGCTGTCGCTAGCCTGGTACTGTCGCGCTTGGCCTTAGGGGCGGAGCCCTGTGTAGGGCACTCGTATATATATATATAAACATATGTATATATATATATATATGTTAAAATCCTCATGAAGCAGCAGCCCAGCCGGCCCATGTAAAAAAAATGAAGCCAGAAACTGTCCTCCCTCCTAAAGAAGATCTGATTCACTCCTGGAAGAGTCGGTCCATCCTCTCCCAGCCGGTCCATCCTCTCCCAGCCGGTCCAGAACAACGCTTCTTCCCTAATCAATTTCCCCAGTTCTGCCAAAGCCGCACACAGCAAGAAGATCTCTCTCTCGGTTTAACCATGGCGCACATCTAGGGCTCGGCGTCAACTACTCCCAGCCGCTCCTTCTTCGACAAAGGCGCTAGCTCCCGCACAACTTGCGCCCCACGATCCAGCCACGGCCCCTCTCCGACAGTTTGGCCACGGTTCCAACCATGAACGCTGCCACGATGCCTCTTCCTAGCAGTTTCAGACATGGCCAAACCACCTGAAGTCGGTGGTTACTGGACTTTAAGGTTTTTATGATTATTTTTTTCTTTTTGCTGTTTTTTTGTTGATGCCCTATAAATGGCAGGGAAGATGATCAAATAAAGGGATTGATGATGATGAATATTGGAACTTGTTGTTGATGTGTTTTCGTGAAAGTGAATAGGGAAATTAGATATTGGATTGGCGCTCCTGTGTGAGAGTTGTATTAGCATTAGTGATTGTTAATGTAATATTTTCATTTGAAAATTGAGAGTGCCGTGAGATTTGTTAGAGTAGAATTAGTCAATTAAAAAACAACAACACTCAAGCCTTGAGTAGAATTAGTCAATTGTTGTTGGAAAAAAAAACAGTTGTATTAGAAAGGAGGAAATTGTTCAGTTGATTGTTGTTTGATTCCTGGAGTGGGGAAGATCAGCTTGTTAGAGTATTTAGAGATTACGTGGAGCCACTTTGTGGAGAATTAGTGAATGGAGTGATTTGGGATTGGTAGCATTTGAGAAATGAGAATGTTCTATTTGTGGCTTCCCAAAACAGTAGTAGTGATTGAGATTTCGTGGAACCTCTAACGTGTGAGAGTGAGCGAAATATTTTTGTGGTGCTCATGTGCGAAAGAGGCTGACCTCGGAGCGAGAGATCGAAGGTGACAAGGAAATTCCTCGCGGTATCGCTGTCGACTTTGATTGCGGAAAGACGCCTCTTTCCGTGGGTAACTTGCTTCTATCTTCTCATTTGCGTGTGTCTACATTTTATCTTAGGATTTTAGATTCATTGATGGGTTTTCGCCCGAATTTTGTCAGTGAACGCTACGTCGAAAACTTGAAACGGAAACGTATTTGGAGTTCACGATTTTCTACAACAAGGGGAACGGAACGAAAGTTGCGAACTTCCTCTCCCAGATTTAGAATTGAGCCATTTTTTAAAGAAAATTCAATTTTGGAAACAAAATAGTTAATTTTGTGTTTTTCCAAAAATCTAGTTGCTTAATTTCTCAAAATATTTGCAGTGCCCGCTCAAAATCTTTTCAAAATTAATTTAATCATCGCATGCATTTAAGGTTTTTTAGAAATAGTTGACAGACGCGCAAACCCTACGCGTCGTCCTCCATCAACCTATTTGTCGTTAATTTCACATTTTTGCATCTCTCTAACAGCCTGCCTGTGGAATATTATTTTCATATTTATTCTATGTTTAAATGTTGGTATTTATGCACGTATGCAAGCCCAGCATCACTTGTTACCCTGACCAATTTTGGTTTAAAACAATTTTACGAAATCAAAGTTTCACATGGTTGTGTAGGCTATGTTAGATGGCCCCTCAAGATCAAACTTATACCACACATCCACCTACCTAATACCAAAAAAACCTGAAAGCAATGAACATGTCATCAAAAATAGGGAAATGGGGTTTTGAAACACGAACGGCCTTCGCTCTTCATCTTACAATTCAAAGATTATAAAAAACAAGGATATCTAACTAAAGAGCCCTTGTATAAAGTGTACATATCCAACAAGCTCCACTTAACAAGTTTCATAATTAGGGTTAATACGCAATAGCATTTCAGTTCGGTTTATTCGATTTCAAAGGTATATAAATCAAGCCACACCGAACCGAGGGTGATTTTCATTATTCTAAAACTGCATCAAACCCAAACTGACGGATTTAGTGCAACTTTGGTGTGGCTTGATCAGTGTGGCTGATTTTGCTGGTTTTCGGTTTTCTAAGAGGACCCTATCCAAAGCCATTACAAAAAAAGTAGCAAATAAACAAATATAGCTAGGAAAAATCGAAAGGAAATCATTAAAAAGGCATGTCATGTGCATAAACTTCCTACCAATGCAAGGTCGGAATGGAATAGTGTGAATAGCCTTACACTTATATTGGATTACAAGGAGGTTATTCTCAAGTTTGAATCATAAACTCTGTAACATAATGGAGACATTCTAATCCCTGATTCAATAATGCACACTAATATGACTAATAATGACATGGAAAAGAATCGAAGATGATCCATCAAAACAAAAAAACTAGATCTAAAATTAAACAAATAAAATGAGATGTAGTTACACAAAATCCTTATTGACTATCCATTGCTCTCATAGAAATCGGTTATAAAATGAATAAGGATACATTGTGTGACGCGCAAAAAATTACTTAAAAGGCATGTAAAATGCATAAGCTTCCTACCAATGTCAGTAGTCCTATACCTAAATTTCATAACAACTCCTAGTTTAAATTAATGGCCTTCATATCAAAATGGAAGTATCATATCCACTGCTCTAGTAATACCATCTAGGCATCTAATATGATGAATGATAATTTTATAAAAGAATTTAATGATTCATTAAAACACAAGTTTCTTGTGGCTAAATTAAATAAGAAAAATGAGATGTAGCCGCACAAGTCTTAAAAATTGTGCATGGTTTCCATAGAAATGAATTATAGGAAGAATACCTTGTACATTGTGCACAATGGCCATCTAAAATGACACATTGCTCCCACATGAATCAATTATAAACAAAATAGAGGTACATTGTTTGAAAATGAGCAAAATTCAATCATTGGCAGAGAAAACATAACTAAGTTTTGCATGAAATGAATGATTGGGAAAAGCAGTCTAGCAGAATATAGATCGCATAGACTATATAATTTCAACCACATTTCTGCAAAGACCTCATCAACTTCCCACGACAACTATTGAAAATAAGAATTGATCGTCAACTCTATGCAACTGATGCTATGAATTAGAAAATTGTGATTTTACACTACATATGACAACAAAATGGTCTAAAGGATGTCAACTCTATGGGGAAATGGTCCAATTCCCACAACAACTATTGAAAATAAGAACTGATAACCAACTCTATGCAACTGATGCTATGAATTAGAAAATTGTGATTTTAAACTAGATCAACAACAACACTCAAACCCTTCTCCCACTATAGTGGGGTCGGCTGTATGGATCCTTTGTCATCATTGTGCCCTATCTTTTGTCATAATCTCACTAATGCCTAAGTACATCATGTCTTTCCTTATAGTTTCATTCCAAGTCTTTACCGGTCTACCCCTCCCTCGTTTAACATGTCTAATGACTAGACTCTCACAACACCTAACAGGTGCCTCTAATGGTCTCCTTTGTACGTGTCCAAACCATCTTAGTCGAGCTTCTCGCATCTTCTTTGCAATTGGTGTTACTCCTATCTTATCCCTGATACATTCATTCCTAATTTTATCCAGTATCATGTGTCCACACATCCACGTAAGCATTCTCATTCACCTAAGCATTCCCGATTTTACACTAAATATGATAACAAAATGGTCTAAAGAATGTCATAAGTGGGATCATACCTGACCACACAAAGTGCATCATGAAGACTCCTTTCAGCCTCATCAATCATCAACTGGTTCGAACCCCGCACAAGCACAGTCGCCGTCCTTCCCATATCCTTGATGCCTGTAATCTTTGTAATTTTGCTGCCATCACCAATAGAAACTTCTTCCACCACATCAGCATGACCCAACTTCTCCTCACGGAAGTGCTCTATGTTGGCAATTGGGAGGCAGTTAAGAGTCTTTATGATGAACTCAATCTCATCTCTCTCCACGTCCTTGACCACCAAAATCTTGGCCTTCGCAAGGTAATGCAGCGAAAGATCAGTGACAGCATCTCTAAGGATGCTTTTCTGGATAAGAAGCACATTGCAACCAGCTGCCTTAATTTTCTTCACCATTCCCAAAATGTAATTGCGCTCTTCCCGAAGGATCCGATCCATCTGAGTGTAGTCGGAGACGACGATGCTCTGCTCGATATCCGTCTTCGGCGGGGAAATCTGGAACTGGATGACGGCGATCTTTGCGTTCTCAACGCGAGTTGGGCCGCCTGCGCCGTGGCTCACCTTCTTATTGAAAACGAGGCCGCGGATGAGCTCGGTGTCATCCACGGTGCCTCCAAGCTTCTTCACTATCCTAATGTCACGGAGGTCGACGAGGTCGGGATGATCGGGATCAACCACGGATATGACGGCGTCGACCGCGAGTGGGGCAAGGAGGGAGGAGTACTGGCTAACAACCTTGCTGTTTAAGGAGGTAGCCGCGGACTTGACGAGGGATTCACGATCGGAGAGTTCTAAGGGGATAGCCATGGACTGTAGGACGTCGACGGCATGGACGGAAAGCTTGTAGAGAGAGTCGGATATGACGGTGGGATGAATGCCGGAGGAGAGGAGCGAGAGGGAACTACGGAGTAAGGAACCGGCGAGAACAACGACGGTGGTGGTGCCATCCCCGGCAGCGGCATCCTGAGAGCGGGATAGGTCCACCAGCATCTTGGCGGCGGGCTGAAGGACCTCCATCTTGTTAAGGATGGTGGCACCGTCGTTGGTTATGATAACCTCTCCGGTGGCCGAGGATATCATCTTGTCCATTCCCCTTGGGCCGAGACTCGTGCGTACGGCATCGGCCACGGCGCGGGCAGCGAGGATATTTGCGTGCCGTACGTCGTCCCGCCGCTTGCTGTCGACGTAGCTCTCGGTCTTCGAGGATTTGGCAGGAACGGTGGCCGGAACAGTCACGGCGGCGGCCATTGATTATGCGATCGGGCTGAAGTTGCTGGGGCGTCGGAGAAGAGGGGGTGACCTAACCGACCCTAATTCGACGATAATAAAGAATAGCACGTTGCATTTGGATTCTATATACTGCTGCTGAGTGCTGCAGGCACATTGATAATAACACAGCCGACCTCGCCGGATATTTACAACCGTATGATCCGCATTTGAACGGTGAAGATTGCTTGCTTAAATACAGATGTGATAAGGTCATTTTGGAAAATGATTGTATTTTAGATCAATGGCGCATCCCGCACGGTGATTTTGATATGTTACACGCACGAAGAATTTTCTCCTCTAGCAGTGGAGAAATATGTAAGTGAGGTTAACACACTGTGATATTTGGGTGCGGGTGTAAATTCAGTAGTAGATTCGTAATTAACCATATAAAATCTGTTTTACGAACGGATTTTCAACTTTTCACACTTCAAAAATCGTGATTGGAGATGATAGATGGTCGGATTTTGACTAATGCACGTGCATTATACTTACGGAAAAATAACTCCTAGTAGTGAGGGATCGGAATCCTCTCCATTTAGATCAAATTGGCATTATATACTTGATGGTCGACACTGATGGGGTTTCCTCTAAAGATTCCCGAACCTAAACGGTAGGACTTCGATCGGAATGTCGGACTTTGATCGGAATACTCAAGCAATACAATCGGATCGAGAGAGTCATGCGGGTGATCTGCACCCGCTCGAAGGGTTCAAAATAACCCCAAAAGGGGGACAAGACCAAACACGCAAGAGCGTCGAGCACAGCTCGCGCACGGCCCGTGCACACGCACGGGCGCACGAGCCCCCGACCACTACAGTCTGGAGTACACGCGGACACTACAACCATGCCCGCGCGGACTCTTTTTTCATCCAGTTCAGGCAGTGTCGTGTGATTTCATGCGGTCTCTTCTTTAGTCTCTGCCACCTGACTTTTTATGTATCTCAGGAGGGGCGCATTTACTGTCACGATTTATAAGAGATTAAAAGTCGGTCGGTTCGTGAACCTTCCACGCAGCGTACCCCAAGTATAAAAGGGGAACCAGGGGTGCTTGGAGGACACGCGCGGACTTAGCCCATAACTAGCCTCATCGTTGGTGCGGACACTAAGTCTAGTCAAGCTTTCTTTTCCTCTTTATGTTCGTTCGAACGCTCTTGTAATCCTCTTTTTCAATTAATCAATAGGTCCGTCGCAAGGAAGGCATTCGCCGTGGTGGGTCAAATTTGGCAGTCACCACTGCTAGTGGCACTTTCTTTTTATTCCAAAGGGTCAGTAACTGATAGCTTGCGAATCACACTTTTCTCTGTTGACCACCCTACCCAAGGATAGTGCGCAGAGAGTTGGTGACATTTTTTTTGGCTCCAACAGAATTTGGTACTGTGAGCGTGAACACAAATGATTGGAGAAACCTCCCTTGTCATCCATAACAGTAGTGTTTCCCCCCGCAACCTTCAGATCTCAACTAGCCAACAAATCTACTCTCATGGCAGGGCGGACAGACGCCAGAATGCGAGCAGCCAGCCAGTCACGCCGAATTCGACCGGTTGTTCGGCTTGGTCAATGAGTTAGTGACCAATCAGAGGGGAGAACATGCCATCAAGCACCCAGGAGAGCCCGTGACTCCTGCAAATTCTCCCCCAGCCCAGGAGAGCGTCTGAAACATGCACGTAGCAGGTCGACCCAAAAACCTGGAGATGTTCCACACTGGGCTTCTCCTTAAACACCAACTGAAAGATATGGTACCTAAACACCTAGAGGGAGGGGGGGTGAATAGGTGACCTAATCCTTTTCTTAATTCTTTGTTGGCAGTCAACAGTTTATAACACAGATTTCTGAATAAGTTATCACAGCACACATCAATTCTCAACACAGTACAATCACAGCACAGAATACACAAGATTTTATAGTGGTTCCCCAATCTTTGGGTACATCCACTTTCCCCCTTCGCCTATCTAGCAGTGTACTAGATTCGGCCAAACTTCTCCACTAACTCAGAACCAAACTAGGTTCCTACCTCAGGCCCAAAGCCTTACACTCAGCCAAAGGCCTACACTCAGCCACCCAGGCCTACACTCAGCCAATTAAGGCCTACACTCAGAGTTCTTCAACTCCTACACTCAGGCAACAAGCCCTACCCTCAGCCTTTATAAAATAGGCTTACAATCACTCAGATCCAATGGATCTTACAAGATGTAATTGAAATAAAATTGCTAACTCTACAACTCAGAAAAGATGAGAGAAGTTGAGAGTTTCTTGAATAGTTCTTGGAAGAACTCAGCTTGATCCAAACTGACTTAGCTTTCTTCAAAGCTTCTTGAGTAGAACTGAATTAGTCTGAATCTTCTGCTTCTTGAAATCCAGATGACTCTGAATTCTTCTTCTCAGCCTTAGTTCCAAAGACTGAATTCTTGGATGGAGCTCTCTCTCTCCAACTTCTTAGATCTGCAGTTGGACTGCCTGATCTTCTTGTGTTGATCCTCAGTGTATCACTTCTTGATTTAATCTGATCAACCACTTCAGTTATTCTCACAACATGTAATGATAATGAACAACCTTCTATATGTCTTTTTTTCTGTAAACTATGGGGGCCTATTTATAGGCTTCCTTCATGGTAACCGGCTGGTCCGGTTCATAACAGACTTCTGACTTCTCTGACAGTTGATGTAGACCGGCTGGATCGGCAGCTGTCATGTCAACCAGTCACTTCTTGAAATTCTCTAACTGTCAGATAGTGTCGAGACTTTCTGTTCTTAAGTGTCGACACTTATAGACTAAGTGTCGACACAAGTAGTGTAAGTGTCGACACAAGTCTACAAGGTGTCGACACAATTCCTTGTATGTCTCGACACAGATACTTCTGCATGTGTCGACACTGAAATTGAGTGTCGACACAAGTACTTGTTCTTCATTCTTTAACTGTATTCTTCTAAGTGTCGACACATCTCCTTTGTGTCGACACATCTTCATGTGTTGAAACTGTCAAGTGTCGACACTGATTCTTGGTGTCGACACAAGTCTTCAAATTTGATCCTTCAGCTGAGTGTCGACACATTCCCTTAGTGTCGACACTTGTACTTAGAATATTTTTTAAACTTTTCTGTTCTCTGCTAAGTGTCGACACAGCTCCTTGTGTCGACACTTTCTTCAAGTGTAGAGTCTTCAACTAAGTGTCGACACATTGTGCTGAGTGTCGACACTTTCTTCAAGTGTTGACTCTTCTGGTTGTGTGTCGACACATTGTGCTGAGTGTCGACACATTCTTCAAATACTGAGTCTTTAGCTAAGTGTCGACACATTGTGCTGGGTGTCGACACTTACTTCAAGTGTTGACTCTTCTGCATAGTGTCGACACATTGTGTTGAGTGTCGACACTTGTACTTAGATTCTGCAGACTTTTGCTGAGTGTCGACACTCACTTCAAGTGTCGACACTTTCTGGTGTTGACTCAGCTCTTCTAGGTGTCGACACTTCTGCTAAGTGTCGACATAGCTTTTCTGCATTCTTCTACACTGAGTGTCGACACAGCTCCAAGTGTCGACACTTTCTGACTGGTGTCGACTCTTCTTCCCAGGTGTCGACACAATGACTCCAAGTGTCGACACTGTTTGTCTGGGTGTCGACACAAGCTTTCTCAAGTGTCGACACTTTCCCTCTGGGTGTCGACACATGGACTTAGAATTTTTAGCTTCAGTCCAGTGTTTTCCTAACCTGCACAAGTAACTCAAACAAACATCAAATACACTATGATGTATATCATTGAGTTAGGTGAGGCTTCTTCAAATCAGGTATATTTGACCAATGTACCCAACAATCTCCCCTATTTGGAGAAGTCATAACCCTTAGTCAATGATATATATCACTCATAATTAAAATTATAAAATGAAGTAAAACAGATATATGACAACAGAGTTAAACTTAAACATGTAATAAAGCACATAATGTATACTCATACAACATTGCAGAACAATTAAGAAACATACATATTTCAGAACAATCATACTATATTTATCATATACTGTTCCAATATTGTTCCTTATACATTTTCAATGATGTACTACAATGTTTTTCACTTAACAGATTACAACAAGCATCAAGTTAATTCCTAATCTATTTCTGATCAGGTTCTTTAATAACAATTCCTTTTCCAGCTTTAACTTGAGCTTTTACAGCAGCAGCAGCAGCATGCTCAGCTTCAGCAGGCTTCTTCCCTTTGGAGTCCTTCTTCTTCTGTTCTTCAGCCTTGATCTTTTGCCTTTCAAAATAATGATAGGGCTTAGGAAAGTACTTGCTAGGCTCCACAGCTGTAGGAGGTAGCTTTCCTAACTTAGCCTTTCTTCTATATTGGACAATTGCTTCCTGCCTACTCTCATGTTTCCTCCATTCAGCCTCTGAGAACCACTTGTTCCTCTCATGGGCATTGTCCTTGGCTGCTTTCCATGCAGTGAGAATGATGTTCCTAGAAGTAGGGCTCCACTGTTCAAAATCTGGTTTTTGTTCAGCAAGTTCCCTAAACTTCTTCTTTGATAGCCTAGTCTCTTCTTCTTTGTCCAAAGCCTCTTGCATAGCAACTGTGATAGGTTGAACAACCTTTTCCAGAATAACATTAGGCTTGCCAGCAGTTGGATTATACATTGTGCTTATATCTGCATGGATCATTTCAAAATCTGGAGGTGGATAGATTACATCAGCCACTGCCTGTTGCTCACCTCCAAGATATGTTCCTTGAATACCAGATTCAGCTACTTCATTGTCATCACACAGGGGAGGATATCCAAGTGTAGCCCTGATTGAATCATTTGGCATGCTCAGAACTGGCCTTGACTAACACTCTCTCCCCCTTTATGACTTCTTGGGCTACATGATCTCTCACATCATCTTTCTGAAACCTTATTTGGCTATCCAAATACCTTATGCCCTCTTTGAAGAAAGGTCTTAGCTTGGTAAGCTGTTCAGAAATGACCTTTTGTGAGTCCTTGATGGCAGACTTGACAGCAGTTAATTCAGCTTGAAAAAGTTTATCAAAATCAGCTTTGGCAGTAGCAGAAGAGGTTGGTGGTTCATCAGACTTTTTCTTGAGTTCAGTGACTATGGCATTGTGAGATGCAGTCAAGTTATCATTCATCCTCAATTGGTTTTCCAACACATATCCTTGCTTGAGTGCAATATCTTCTACCTTCTCTTTGATGATTTCTTGATGTTTAGCCAGATAGACCACAGCATTACCACCCTTGTGGAAGCATTCATTCATTTCCTTCTTATTCATGTTCATTTCAAACCTGATTGATTTGATATCTTGAGCTAGATCAAATTGTAGAGATTTTTGGCCCTCATCAATATATTTCTCTATGGCCCTCCTTTGCTCATCCATCTTTACTTGCATTGCAACCATTAGGCTTGTATAATCAGTTGATGGAGCTTGTTGAACCAGTGAGTGTTGAGCAACAGTTTGGAGAGCCTTCTTATAGCTTTGGCTCCTTCTTTTGAAAACAAAGAACTTCTTTTTCTTAGCTTCCTCAGCTTCATCTTCTTCAGATTCTGATGTACTGGCAATATCCACCCTATCCTTAGGGCTGGATGGTTGTTCAGTGTGCACATCTTGTGCTTTCTCTGTATCTAGCCTTATAGGCTCTACTTGAATATCCAAATTCTCCCCCTCAGCAGCAGCATCCTTCTCTGTATCAGCAGCATTCTTTTCCATATCAAAATCATCCTGATCTAAATTCAGAAAAGATCTTCCATGGTGTATTCTGCTGGAGACTGTGCAGGAGATGTTCTGGTTTCATCAGCTACAACAGATGTGTCTTGGAGAACAACATCTGGTTCTTGAGTTGCTGGCTGATTTTGCTGATGATCATCAGACAAATCAGAATTTATGATAGAAAAATTCAAAGTATTAAGGGCAACAAGTACCTCTTGAATGAGGAGGGTGGCTTGCTCACTCTCCAGTGTAGATGGTTCTGCTACACCTGGAAGCTCCCCCTGGATGTCAGCTGGCTCCTGAGGAGCAGGTGACTTTTCTGCAGCCTTATCCATTGGACTATCAGGAGTGAAGACCACATGTTCTTCACTGCCTGAGCTGCTGGATGGCTCTTGAGGCACAGCAGCAGTCTTCCTCTTCTTCCTGGGAGGAGAGTCTTTCTTAGAAGTTTGTTTCTCAGGGGTGGTCAATTCCTTTGACACCAGCACCCTTTCCCATCTAGAGAATATTCTTGAGTCCATCTTCCTCATATGATTGATCTTAGTTCCTGCAGCAGTGCTCATTACCTCTGGAATTGATCCAGCCAGGTAGAGACTTAGTATCCTGCCCAGATTGGGCTTCTTCAGGCTTTCCTTCACTTTTTCATAAACCACCATTGACCAGTCTGTTTTCAGATTGAAGATGATTCTGGTCATGACTTCAAACATGGAGGCAGACACCCTGTCATGTCCTCCTGGCTTGCTCAGTATTACCTTGCCCACTATTTCTGACAAGAACTTGCCTTGAATATTCATACCTTTTCTGTTAAAGACTGATCCCACCTTCATCTTTGGATCCAGTCCACACCAAGTAAGAGCTTCCCTGGTCTTAGAAGCAGTTACTTCCTCTTCATCTTGAACTTTAGGTAGCTGAAGTACCTTTCTTAAAGACTTGGGTGAAATCTTGACCTTGGTGCCATGCACCCTTGACTTAATTCTGTAGCCTGAGTCATCTACAGCCGCGCCAGTAAGGAATTCAATGACTTCCTTCTTCCATATCTTCGTTGGTTCTGAAACCAAGAACTCCAATCCTGAATTGGCAATTAGGGTTATCACTGATTTGATTTCTTGTTCGCAGTCGTCGAATGCGCCACGCACCAGTTCATATCCTTCGTTAACGTTCTCTTCCAGCTTGGGAGCCATTAGGGTTTGAAGATTTAGTCTTGAGATGAGAGAAATGTCGACACAAGAGTTTAGGTCTCGAAACTTTGAAAGCGTGTCGACAAACAAAGACAGAACCCTATTTATACCTTTCTAGTTTGAAGACGAACAGGCGGGATGGAATCCTAAAGATGTGTCGACACTGGCAATAAGTGTCGACACTGACTTATAATGTCTCGACACTTATGTGTCGACACAAGTTTAGTCAACAGATTTTATGTGTCGACACTTGGTTAAGTGTCGACACCACTATACTCGACATGTTGTCGAGACTTTACTTAGAAAAATTCTGAGTAAAACTTAAGTGTCGACACCTTATTTGATGTGTCGACACCTACTCGACATGTGTCGACACTAACATTCTGAAGTGTCGACACCAACTTCCTAGATGTGTCGACACTATTTTCCTGAAGTGTCGACACTTACTATACTGTGTCGACATAGACTTGTCTATGTGTCGACACCTTTTTACTTAGCCAATTTTTGTTCTGTATACTTAATCTAAGTTTATCATACCTAGTTCAATTTTGAACCTATTAAACTTAGCTTCATCTAAGGGCTTAGTGAACATATCAGCTATCTGATTATCAGTTCTAACATATTCAAGTGCAATATCATTTCTTTCTACATGCTCCCTAAGAAAGTGATATTTAATCTCAATATGTTTAGTTCTACTATGTGATACAGGGTTGTTAGCTATTGAAATAGCACTAGTAGAATCACAATAAAGTGGAGTTCTACTTACCTGACATCCATAGTCTTCTAGCTGATGTTGAATCCACAGAAGTTGAGCACAGCAACTTCCTGCAGCTACATATTCTGACTCAGCTGTGGAGATGGCCACACTGGTTTGCTTCTTACTACTCCATGAAATGAGTCTTCCACCTAGGAATTGACAGGATCCAGTAGTGCTCTTTCTATCTTCTTTGCATCCTGCAAAGTCTGCATCTGAATAACCTGTTAGATCAAAATCTCCATTCCTAGGGTACCAGAGGCCTAGATAAGGTGTGCCCTTTTAGATATCTCAAGATTCTCTTGACTGCAGTCAAGTGAGACTCTTTAGGGCAGGCTTGATACCTGGCACAAACACATGTAGCATACATAATGTCAGGTCTACTTGCAGTCAAGTAAAGTAGGGAGCCAACTATCCCTCTATACAAGGTTTCATCTACAGGTTTCCCTGCATCATCCTTGCTTAGAGTGACATACTTGACCCCATAGGAGTCTTCATGGTACTGGATGAATCCATACCATACTTTCTTATGAGTTCTAGGGTGAACTTAGACTGACATATGGATAGACCATTTTCAGTCTGTTTAACTTGGAGACCTAAGAAAAACTTCAGTTCTCCCATACTACTCATCTCAAATTGACTTTGCATAAGCTTTGCAAACTTTTTGCAAAGGCTACTTTCAGTAGACCCAAATATAATGTCATCTACATATATTTGGACAAGTATTACTTTGCCTCTAGATTCCCTAAGGAATAGAGTCTTCTTATCTATTTTCCCCCTTGTGAACTTGTTCTCAATGAGGAAACTAGATAGGGTTTCATACCAAGCTCTAGGAGCTTGCTTTAACCCATACAATGCTTTCCTAAGTCTATAGACATAATGTGGAAGAGTAGAATCAACAAAACCTGCAGGCTGCTCCACATATACTTCTTCTTTTAAATTACCATTAAGGAATGCTGACTTCACATCCATTTGGTATACTTTGAATCCTTGGTAGGTTGCATAGGCCAAGAACATCCTTATGGCTTCCAGTCTGGCTACTGGAGCAAAGTTTGATCAAAATCAATACCTTCTTCTTGCCTATATCCTTTTGCAACCAATCTAGCTTTATTCTTAATGATGATTCCTTGTTCATCTAACTTATTTCTGTAGATCCACTTTGTTCCTATCACATTGTGATCTTTAGGCTTAGGAACCAGCTCCCAAACCTTGCACCTTTTGAACTGATTGAGCTCTTCCTGCATTGCTTCAGTCCACTGTGGATCTTGTATAGCTTCTTCAAATTTCTTTGGTTCTATTTGAGACAGAAAACTTGAATAGACTACAGCATTCTGATTTCTGCTCCTTGTCTGAACACCTTGTCTTGGATCTCCAATATCAGCTCTATTGGATGATCTCTTAGATGCCTGTTGGCTGGAGGCATCCTTACTTCTGGTTGTACTTCTTACAGCATCTTCATCATGCTGAGTTCCTTGTACTTCTTCAGCTCCTTGTACATGTAGTTCTCCCCCTGGACATAAGCCATCTTCTTCTACTTGCTGTCTTGCAGCAGGTACATCTTCTATGGTTAGCTTGTCCATCTTCTTAATAAGACCTGTGGGGCTGCACACACTACTAGACAACTCATTGTTAATTAGTTGTGACTCATCAAAAACTACATGCACAGATTCCTCTACAACTTGTGTAGTCAAGTTGTAGACTCTATAAGCCTTACTATTATTGCTGTACCCAACAAACACTCCCTCTTGGGACTTGGCAGCAAACTTAGTTAAGTAAGACTTCCCATTGTTAAGTATGAAGCATTTACAACCAAAGATCCTAAAATAGGACAGATTTGGTTTCCTGCCTTTCACTACTTCATAGGGGGTCTTGTTTAACCTTTTAGTGATGGTAGCCCTATTTATCACATGGCATGCAGTGTTAACTGCTTCAGCCCAGAAATATTCTGGCAGTGATGAATCACTTAATAGGGTTCTACCAGCCTCTATCAAGGTCCTATTTTTCCTTTCAGCAATGCCATTTTGCTGAGGTGTTCTAGGTGAAGAGAATTCTTGAAATATCCCATAGTCTTCACACAGCTTTGTCATGCTTTCAGACTGAAACTCAGTACCATGGTCACTTCTAATTTTGACCACTGTACAGTTCAATTCATTCTGAATTTGCTTAACAAAACTATAGAAGACACTAGGTGTTTCAGATTTCTGCTTTAAGAAGAACACCCAGGAAAACCTTGAGTAGTCATCAACAACTACAAAGGTGTAGACCTTCCTACCTAAGCTGTGAACTGGCATTGGACCAAATAGATCCATATGCAAGAGGTATAAACACCTCACAGCATCTTTGTTGACTAAGCTTCTAAAGGTGGATTTAGTCTGCTTGCCCTTTTGACAAGCTGAGCAAATGCCATCTTTGACACACTTAACTTGAGGACCATTCCTCACTAACTCTTTACTAAAGAGTTTGCCAATAGTCTTGTAATTAAGATGAGCAAGCCTCTTGTGCCATTTGACACATTGAGAGACTGTCTCATCAGCTACAAGACAGACTGGAGAACAATTGTTCTCAACCATAATGTCTAAGCAGTAGACATTTCTCTTTCTATATCCAGTCAAAATGATCTCTTGATCACTTGACCTCTTGATATGACAACCATTTTTAACAAATGAGATGTCATACCCTACATCACTTAATTGACTTATACTAATGAGGTTGTGTTTCAAACCTTTAACATAAGCCACTTGAGTAATGGTAACAAGGTTAGAAGAAATGTTACCAAACCCTTTGATGATTCCTTTTTCAGAACCACCAAAGGTCACCTTTGGACCATTTTTGATTGGGATGTAGTTCTTCAGTAGTCCCCTAGTTCCAGTCATGTGTCTGGAACATCCACTATCCAGGTACCATGTAGGGGTATGGCCACTTGGATTCTCCTGCAAAACAAATTAATGAACCTTAGAACCCAAAGTAAACTTGGGTCCTTGGTGATTGTTAGTTTGCAATTTGACATAGCTACCTGCTGTCTTTCCAACAGGTAACTTGCTACACAACTTGGCACTGGCATTGTGCCAACAATCCAAAGCAAAGTGGCCAACCTTGCCACAGCACCAACATTCAAATTTGTTGTACCTTTGCTTAGGTTCTGACTTAGCTGTCTTAACTACAGCAGTCTTGTTGAATGTTGGGGCTTTGCCCTTGGACTTGGACTGATCCTGAACAGTCCTAGCTGGATTAACAAAACCCAGTCCAGTCTTTCCTTTATGATGAACAAAATCATCAATCAAGGGTAGCACTGATTTAGGTTTTGAAAACCTAGCTACTAGCTCTTTCTCCTTCTGAAGATTAATCTCCAGTTTCTTAATTTGATCATTTTTAAATGTAATAGTTCCCATCTGAATCACTGTAATATGTTTCAGCCTGGCTACCTCATTAAGTTTTTGATCATAATTCTTCTCATAATCTATTGCAGCTGCCTTGAGATCAGCAATCTCCTTGGCCAAATTTTTGGCTAGGGTCTTGCTTTTCTTATAGGCTTGCAATAGTACTTTATATTCATCTAGGAGTTGATGAATATCTCCCTCAGACTCAGATATATTCTCATCACTTGATGAAGAATAATCTGATTCTGAACTAGAACTGGAATCAGAACTTTGAGTTAAACCTTGTACCTGACTGGGTCCTGGCTGCTCCAGGTTTTTGGTACTTTCAGTCAAAGCCATCAGTCCTTGGCTCTGCCAGTCTTCTTGCTCATAGATAGATTCCATGATCTGCATAAACTATTCTTCTTCTTCAGCAATTAGCCCTATGTAGGCTTCAGCATCTGTCTCTGTGTCTGAAGAAGACATGTCTGAAAGAGTCTTCTCATTCTTTGCAACAAAGGACTTTTCCTTCTTTCCTTTGAAGTGAGTTTTCTTTTTGTCACTGGATTCCTTCCTTCTTTCAGGACAATCTGCAATTACATGACCATGTCTATTGCAGCAGTAACATACTATCTTAGACCCAGTTGCCTTACTAGTCTTTGTCCTCTTCTTGTCCTTCTTTGAAGGCTTCTTTTCCTGATACTGGACTTCTTTCCCTTTGGAAGATGAAGGTCTAGACCTCCACTGTTTCTTCTTCAGGAACTTCTGAAAATGTCTGGTGAAAGCATCAAAGTCTTCATCACTTTCACTGCTTGTAGATTTAGTGCTAATAGACTCATCAGAATCTGATTCAACTACCTCTGGAGGAGGAGTTGATGACTTTGTCCTGTTCTTTCTAGGTACTTCTGACTTAAAGACAACAGTCCTTTCCCTGTGTTCAGTCCTTGTTGACTTTTCCTCCTCTTTTCTTACTGACAATTGCATCTCATAAGATAACAACTTGCCAAACAGTGTGGGAGGAGGAATTTCTCCCAACTTTGCCATTTCTCTGATGACACGGATCTTAGTGTCCCAATCTTTGGTTAGGGACCTCAAGAACTTGTCATTCAATTCATAATTTGTGAACTCTCTTCCATAGGACATGAGTTCATTAACAATTCTGTAGAACTTTTTGTAGCATTCAGTGATGCTATCTCCTCTTCCTTGCCTAAAGCTCTCATATTCTTGATTAAGCAAGGATTTCCTATCTTGTCTTACTTCTTCAGAACCTTCCATGTAGACAATGAGGGTATCCCACATTTCTTTTGCTGTTTTACAGTGAATAAGGTTCTGGAAGGTGTCATCATCAATTGCACTAACTATTATGTTCTGTGCCCTTTTGTCCATAGTGGCTAGGACAATTTCATCCTTGGTCATCTCAGAGAAATCCTTTGGAGTCCTCTGATTTGCATCCAATACTGAGATCTTCATGGGCACATATGACCCATCTTTGACTGTGATGTAGATCCTAGGGTCAGAGGCCTCCATGAACAGCCTTACCCTTTCTTTCCAGATTCCAAATATCTCTTTTCTGCATATGGGCAGTTTCATTGAACCCAACTCCTTATGATTCTCTGAAGAACCCATATTTCTTGATTTTCTTGAAACTGTGTTCAGACTCAATCTGTATCTGCCAAACTGGATCTCCTCAGACAGTTAGTCCTGATTTTGAGGAACCTCCCTCTGATACCACTTGAAAGATATGGTACCTAAACACCTAGAGGGGGGGTGAATAGGTGACCTAATCCTTTTCTTAATTCTTTGTTGGCAGTCAACAGTTTATAACACAGATTTCTGAATAAGTTATCACAGCACACAGCAATTCTCAACACAGTACAATCACAGCACAGAATACACAAGATTTTATAGTGGTTCCTCAATCTTTGGGTACATCCACTTTCCCCCTTCGCCTATCTAGCAGTGTACTAGATTCGGCCAAACTTCTCCACTAACTCAGAACCAAACTAGGTTCCTACCTCAGGCCCAAAGCCTTACACTCAGCCAAAAGGCCTACACTCAGCCACCCAGGCCTACACTCAGCCAATTAAGGCCTACACTCAGAGTTCTTCAACTCCTACACTCAGGCAACAAGCCCTACCCTCAGCCTTTATAAAATAGGCTTACAATCACTCAGATCCAATGGATCTTACAAGATGTAATTGAAATAAAATTGCTAACTCTACAACTCAGAAAAGATGAGAGAAGTTGAGAGTTTCTTGAAGAGTTCTTGGAAGAACTCAGCTTGATCCAAACTGACTTAGCTTTCTTCAAAGCTTCTTGAGTAGAACTGAATTAGTCTGAATCTTCTGCTTCTTGAAATCCAGATGACTCTGAATTATTCTTCTCAGCCTTAGTTCCAAAGACTGAATTCTTGGATGGAGCTCTCTCTCTCCAACTTCTTAGATCTGCAGTTGGACTGCCTGATCTTCTTGTGTTGATCCTCAGTGTATCACTTCTTGATTTAATCTGATCAACCACTTCAGTTATTCTCACAACATGTAATGATAATGAACAACCTTCTATATGTCTTTTTTTCTGTAAACTATGGGGGCCTATTTATAGGCTTCCTTCATGGTAACCGGCTGATCCGGTTCATAACAGACTTCTGACTTCTCTGACAGTTGATGTAGACCGGCTGGATCGGCAGCTGTCATGTCAACCAGTCACTTCTTGAAATTCTCTAACTGTCAGATAGTGTCGAGACTTTCTGTTCTTAAGTGTCGACACTTATAGACTAAGTGTCGACACAAGTAGTGTAAGTGTCGACACAAGTCTACAAGGTGTCGACACAATTCCTTGTATGTCTCGACACAGATACTTCTGCATGTGTCGACACTGAAATTGAGTGTCGACACAAGTACTTGTTCTTCATTCTTTAACTGTATTCTTCTAAGTGTCGACACATCTCCTTTGTGTCGACACATCTTCATGTGTTGAAACTGTCAAGTGTCGACACTGATTCTTGGTGTCGACACAAGTCTTCAAATTTGATCCTTCAGCTGAGTGTCGACACATTCCCTTAGTGTCGACACTTGTACTTAGAATATTTTGTAAACTTTTCTGTTCTCTGCTAAGTGTCGACACAGCTCCTTGTGTCGACACTTTCTTCAAGTGTAGAGTCTTCAACTAAGTGTCGACACATTGTGCTGAGTGTCGACACTTTCTTCAAGTGTTGACTCTTCTGGTTGTGTGTCGACACATTGTGCTGAGTGTCGACACATTCTTCAAATACTGAGTCTTTAGCTAAGTGTCGACACATTGTGCTGGGTGTCGACACTTACTTCAAGTGTTGACTCTTCTGCATAGTGTCGACACATTGTGTTGAGTGTCGACACTTGTACTTAGATTCTGCAGACTTTTGCTGAGTGTCGACACTCACTTCAAGTGTCGACACTTTCTGGTGTTGACTCAGCTCTTCTAGGTGTCGACACTTCTGCTAAGTGTCGACATAGCTTTTCTGCATTCTTCTACACTGAGTGTCGACACAGCTCCAAGTGTCGACACTTTCTGACTGGTGTCGACTCTTCTTCCCAGGTGTCGACACAATGACTCCAAGTGTCGACACTGCTTGTCTGGGTGTCGACACAAGCTTTCTCAAGTGTCGACACTTTCCCTCTGGGTGTCGACACATGTACTTAGAATTTTTAGCTTCAGTCCAGTGTTTTCCTAACCTGCACAAGTAACTCAAACAAACATCAAATACACTATGATGTATATCATTGAGTTAGGTGAGGCTTCTTCAAATCAGGTACATTTGACCAATGTACCCAACACCAACACATATGGATACTTCATGATGTTCGAACTAAACGGCATCCGGATGATGACATACGCCGCACAGGTCATTCCCTCTATCCAAAAAGCCATGTGAATGCCTTTGGCGTGAAGCCAACACTTGCAAGTCTTCATCAAATGATAGATGTTCCGCTCGACAACTCTGTTCTGTTGTGGAGTATGCGCACAAGTAAGCTCCCTTCGGATTCCGAACTTTCTGCAGAAGTTGGAGAACTCGCTTGAGTTGAACTCTCCTCCATTGTGAGTTCTCAACTTCATAATCCGCGGACCGAGTCGGCACTCCACGAGCTCCTTGAACTCCATAAACTTTCCGAACGCCTGGGGATGATGGTTGGTCCATTCAAATCACCGTGAATGCACTCCAACTGTGCTTTGCATCTAGTCTATGACTTGTCGAATGGAAGACGATGAGCTTTTCCATACTGACATCTCATACAGACGTGATCATCTCTGAAGGATGAATGACTAGGCAGGTCATGCAACACGTCTCTTACCGTCATGACCTTTATCTTATCCATCTCAACACCCCCCAGCCTCTCATGCCAGATGACAATATTGTCACTCACCCTCATCTTATCAACATAGGAGCTTGTCGTCAACACGAATAAGTCTTTCCCTCTCCTTCCGACATGAATGACGTCAACTTTCATAGTTGATACGTTACTGAGAAATTTCACTTATGTTGGGTCAAACAGAACGTGATACCCACCATCAACAATGTTGGTCATCGAGAAGAGGTTTTTTTATTCCCGATTCGTGATACACACTCCTCAAAGTGAGTGACCCCAGATCACCGCCCAAAGAAACTGTCCCTTCCTTCTCTACTACATGTACAGTATCATCAGTAGTAATAATGACATCGTTACCTTTATAGTCCTGTAGATAAGAAAATTTAGACTCATCTCCGGTGAGTTGATGACCACACCCTGAGTTCACGATCCAGTCCTCCTGATAGTTGATGAAGGAAAGTACACGAACACAAGTGCCTGCCATGAAGGCACTCCTTCTTCCTCCTTCCTCAGCTTTGGGCTCAGCCTCCTCCTTCCCTACAATATGCCATGATTGAAGATTCACTCTAAAGTACTTGCGAATGCGACCAAGCCTGTTACACCTATAACGTTGTGGTCTGCCCCGCTTCATCCCGTCATCATGCTTATGAGCCTTTCTCCTTTCCTGCTATGATGAAGAAGACGTTTCATCGCTTGCAGATGTCTTTTTCTTCCTATCTCATCTCTTCTTCTTGCTCGAGAAGAGAACCTCGCCTTCTTCCCCTAAGATCGACACCTCAGTCTTCTGTTTTGTCAAGCTCTCTTGCGAAGCCAGCTGATTTTCCAGCTCAAGCAAAGATAGTTGATTGGCCCAGCCTTGCACAAAAGTAACAAAGCCACCTCGTCCTTCCACAGACTGCGGATGTACAATCCCGTATTTGCCCCGGTATAGTTTTAAGCTTTTGGGAGATTTTGCACTCTCGGTGGCCAATTTTGGCTCTAGCTCGGAAACATACTAGTAGGGGGAGGAAAAATCTACCTCCCCCCAGTGGCCCTCTTTTGGGGGGCGGGTGAGGCAAGTTGGCTAACACCAGCCCCCGTCCCGATAGGTGCCTGGCGGCCTGGTGGGGCGAGACCGACCGGGGGCCGGGGTCTCGCCCCTGCCCCTTCTAGCCTGGCGGCCTGGTGGGGCGAGACAGGCCGGGGGCCGGGGTCTCGCCCCTGCTCCTAGCCTGGCGGCCTGGTGGGGCGAGACCGGCCGGGGGCCGGGGTCTCGCCCCTGCCCCTTCTAGCCTGGCGGCCTGGTGGGGCGAGACCGGTCGGGGGCCGGGGTCTCGCCCCTGCTCCTTCTAGCCTGGCGGCCTGGTGGGGCGAGACCGGCCCGGGGGCCGGGGTCTCGCCCCTGCCCCTTCTAGCATGGCGGCCTGGTGGGGCGAGACCGGCCAGGGGCCGGGGTCTCGCCCCTACTCCTAGCCTGGCGGCCTGGTGGGGCGAGACCGGCCGGGGGCCGGGGTCTCGCCCCTGCTCCTTCTAGCCTGGCGGCCTGGTGGGGCGAGACCGGCCGGGGGCCGGGGTCTCGCCCCTGCCCCTTCTAGCCTGGCGGCCTGGTGGGGCGAGACCGGCCGGGGGCCGGGGTCTCGCCCCTGCTCCTTCTAGCCTGGCGGCCTGGTGGGGCGAGACCGGCCGGGGGCCGGGGTCTCGCCCCTGCCCCTTCTAGCTTGGCGGCCTGGCGGGGCGAGACCGGTCAGAGGCCGCGGTCTCGCCCTTGCCCCCCCTGCAGTTTTACCTTCTTGCCCTCGGGGGGAATTCCCTCTTTACCCCCCGGCGTGGCTGTTTTCTATTGGCCCGAGATTTTTTGGGTGTAAGGGTATTTCGGTCTTTTTGCCCCCAGGACTTGGAAAAACTATAAATAGACCCCCTTGGGTGCCTTGGAGAGGGGGCTTTTCTGAGCTTCCTCCTCCCTTAGCTTCTTCTTGGTTGAGTAGAGAGAGCTCTCCAAGGCACCTAGCCTAGCCCTTTGGTGAGGGAGGGGAAGAGCTCGGGTAGCCTTCCGGGTGTGAGGTGGGACCTCCACGCTACAGCCGAGGGTCTGTTCATAGTCTCCTAAGTCTCCGGTCCGTGACGTTCTCTCGAGTGTAGTAGGTGTGAGGTCACCCCCTTTCAGGGACCCCGAACTCCACAAAGGTCAATTTTGGCTTCAAAACTTTTGGTGCGGTGAGCGTGGAGAGTGACCAACACAGAAGATCTCAGGAGAGTGTCATGACGGGAGGTCAAGGAGGTAGTGATGATCTCGGCGAGCTCCCCACCCCAGGACCCTTTGTGGGGAGGCAAGAGTTCATGGCCTCCATCTAGGGCATCATGGAGATGTTGCGAAGCATTGCTCCTCAGGGTGGCAGCTCCACCCCGACCCTCCAGGAGCTGGCTCCCCCCCTCGACGAGTCGACTCCCAGGGGTCTAGGCGAGATGACCCCAGCGGGGGGAGAAGGAAGTGCACCAGGAAGAAGGCCAGGAAAGGAGAGGATGGGAGATGGAGTCGAGCGAGACCTCACTGGCCGGGAGTTGTTCTCTAGCCCGGCGAGTGCCAACCTCCCAAGCGAGCAGGTTGCGCGAGTGGAGGTGGCGAGACCACCCCTTAGGGGGTCACCCTTCAGCGAGTTGATCATCTCAGCTCCCGTTCCCGAGGGGTTCAGAGAACCAGACATGGCTTACTATACGGGGAAGGATGACCCCGTCCAGCATCTGTAGTGGTTCGAGGATGCCGTCTCCATCAGGCCGATGACGGATGCCTTCAAGTGTCGCCTCTTTGCGATCACGCTGAAGGAGAAGGCAAGGGACTGGTTCCATCAACTCCCTCCGAGGTCGATCTATGGGTTCGAGGACTTGAGCCGAAGCTTCCAGCTCCGCTTCTCCACCTCCAAGAAGCGGAAGAGAAGTCCTGAATCCATCTTCTTGATAAGGCAGGGGCCGAGGAGTCGTTGGCCCACTACGTTGACCGGTTCCAAGAGGAGATCCTGGAGGTCCAGGAGATGCCAGGGTATGCTCTCCAGATGGCCTTCACCGTTGGGCTGAAGGAGGGCTTCTTCAAGATGAGCTTGACCCGGAAGGCCCCCCTTTCCTTTGAGGAGCTGATGGAAAGGGCGACAGAGGAGATAGCCATGGAGGCGGCCAACCCGGTGTTTGTCAAGAAGTTGGCAAAGCTGACAGAGACAGAGGCAAAGGAGCAAGGTGGCTCGAGCCCTCAGGAGGGAAGAAGGAGAGAGGAGCGGAGAGCTCAGGAGGGTCCGGAACCAGGTTGGAGGCAGCAGGGAGGACCCGCTCAGGGCCCGGGAAGAGGTTACGCCCATGATGGGGGAAAATTCCATGGGGGCCAAGGAAGGTTCAACTTCCAGAGGCAAGCCCCTAGGCAACTCTTGCCCCCACCACAGCAAGCGATGGAGATTGGTCGAAGGGAGAGGAGGAACTGCCAGGGAAGGAGAAGGGTCAGAGTAGAGTTGTCGTACTGTGACTTCCACTAGGTGGAGGGGCACGCCACATCTACTTGCCCCGAGTTTCTGGAAGTGAGGGGGGCGAGAGACCCTTCCCAGCCACAACCACCGGTGCGGGTTGAAGAGGTTCTGCCCAGAGAAGGAGGGGATGATGTTTGTGAAGACCGGGTCGATGTCGGACCCCGAGGCGGTATAGCGGTGATCCATGGTGGAGTGGGGATCGAGGCCACTCGGAAGGCAAGCCTCCATGTCATGTACCGAAGGAGCGTCGCCTCAACCTCCCAGACACCGCCCCAGGAGGAGAAGGTCACCTTCTCGGTGAAGGACCTGCCGGATCATGAGGATCCGTTTTGCGATGCGCTGGTCATCCAGACGGCCATCGAGGGATACAGCGTCTCCCGAATCTTGGTGGACAACGGGAGCTCTGTCAACGTCGTTTTCAGGAAGGCGTTTGATGAGATGCAGGTAGAGCCAAGGAGGGTGTTGGCCTCGGACGGACCCCTGTTCGGATTTTCAGGGGAGAGGAAGGAGGTTGAGGGTGGAGTGGGACTCCAAGTTAAATTGGGGGAGTCTCAAGGAACTGCCGGTTCGTCATTGTGGACGCTCCAAGCAGCTATAACGCCATCTTCGGAAGGCCCCTCATCAGCGCCTTCCGTTGCGTGCCATCTTCCTTCCACCAATGCATCAAGTTCAGCTCCGGAGGGATCCAGGTCAGAGTCAAGGGAGACTCCAGGATGGCAAGACAGTGTTATGTCACGGCCGTCAACACCATCTCTTGGTTGGCCAAGACAGAGGAGATGGAGAAGATCATGAAGAGCCTAAGCAGGATGGAAGTGTCCGGCGAGCAGGAAGCGGATGGTGACCACCAGGCCCAGACCCCCTGAAGAAGCCTCGTCCCGGTAGAGTCCTGTATTTTTCTTATGTTGTATTGAGTCCGGCCCCCGACCAGCTGAGTCGGGGGGGGGGGGGGGGGTCATGTAACTCATCTTTTTCCCCATTTGAGGATGTAAGATTTGGTAAGGACTGATTGAGATGCTTAGTTCTTTTGCTCCGAGACGGTCCCGCTGCCCAGGCTCTCACTAGCTGGGCAGGGCCGGTGGTACCTCTCGTTGATGACTAGTTGTCTCACCTCGAGATGGATTCCGCTGTTAGGCTCTCACCTAGCTGGCAGGGCAGGTCGATCTCTCGGAGGGTTGGAAGGTCTCACCTCGAGATGGATTCCGCTGTCAGGCTCTCACATAGCTGGCAGGGCAGGTTGATCTCTCGGAGGGTGGGAAGGTCTCACCTCGAGATGGATTCCGCTGCCAGGCTCTCATCTAGCTGGCAGGGCAGGTTGATCTCTCGGAGGGTGGGAAGGTCTCACCTCGAGATGGATTCCGCTGCCAGGCTCTCACCTAGCTGGCAGGGCAGGTTGATCTCTCGGAGGGTGGGAAGGTCTCACCTCGAGATGGATTCCGCTGCCAGGCTCTCACCTAGCTGGCAGGGCAGGTTGATCTCTCGGAGGGTGGGAAGGTCTCACCTCGAGATGGATTCCGCTACCAGGCTCTCACCTAGCTGGCAGGGCAGGTTGATCTCTCGGAGGGTGGGAAGGTCTCACCTCGAGATGGATTCCGCTGCCAGGCTCTCACCTAGCTGGCAGGGCAGGTAGATCTCTCAGAGGGCAGTAAGGTCTCACCTCAAGATGGATTCCGTTGCCAGGCTCTCACCTAGCTGGTAGGGCAGGTCGATCTCTCGGAGTGTGGGAAGGTCTCACCTCGAGATGGATTCCGCTGCCAGGCTCTCACCTAGCTGGCAGGGCAGGTTGATCTCTCGGAGGGTGGGAAGGTCTCACCTCGAGATGGATTCCGCTGCCAGGCTCTCACCTAGCTGGCAGGGCAGGTCGATCTCTCGGAGGGTGGGAAGGTCTCACCTCGAGATGGATTCCGCTGCCAGGCTCTCACCTAGCTGGCGGGGCAGGTTGATCTCTCGGAGGGTGGGAAGGTCTCACCTCGAGATGGATTCCGCTGCCAGGCTCTCACCTAGCTGGCAGTGCAGGTCGATCTCTCGGAGGGTGGGAAGGTCTCACCTCGAGATGGATTCCGCTGCCAGGCTCTCACCTAGCTGGCAGGGCAGGTTGATCTCTCGGAGGGTGGGAAGGTCTCACCTCGAGATGGATTCCGCTGCCAGGCTCTCACCTAGCTGGCAGGGCAGGTCGATCTCTCGGAGGGTGAGAAGGTCTCACCTCAAGATGGATTCCGCTGCCATGCACTCACCTAGCTGGCGGGGCTGGTTGATCTCTCGGAGGGTGGGAAGGTCTCACCTCGGGATGGATTCCGCTGCCAGGCTCTCACCTAGATGGCAGGGCAGGTTGATCTCTCGTGGAGGACAAGTCCTTTGCTCCGATATGGTTTCCGCTGCCAGGCTCTCACCTAGCTGGCGGGGCAGGTTGATCTCTCGGAGGGTGGGAAGGTCTCACCTCGAGATGGATTCCGCTGCCAGGCTCTCACCTAGCTGGCAGGGCAGGTCGATCTCTCGGAGGGTGGGAAGGTCTCACCTCGAGATGGATTCCGCTATCAGGCTCTCACCTAGCTGACAAGACAGGTTGATCTCTCGGAGGGTGGGAAGGTCTCACCTCGAGATGGATTCCGCTGCCAGGCTCTCACCTAGCTGGCAGGGCAGGTCGATCTCTCGGAGGGTGGGAAGGTCTCACCTCGAGATGGATTCCGCTGCCAGACTCTCACCTAGCTGGCAGGGCAGGTCGATCTCTCGGAGGGTGGGAAGGTCTCACCTCGAGTGGATTCCGCTGCCAGGCTCTCACCTAGCTGGCGGGGCTGGTTGATCTCTCAGAGGGTGGGAAGGTCTCACCTCGGGATGGATTCCGCTGCCAGGCTCTCACCTAGCTGGCAGGGCAGGTTGATCTCTCGTGGAGGTCAAGTCCTTTGCTCCGATATGGATTCCGCTGTCAGGCTCTCACCTAGCTGGCAGGGCAGGTTGATCTCTCGTGGAAGCCAAGTCCTTTGCTCCGAGATGGATTCCGCTGTCAGGCTCTCACCTAGCTGGCAGGGCAGGTTGATCTCTCGTGGAAGCCAAGTCCTTTGCTCCGAGATGGATTCCGCTGTCAGGCTCTCACCTAGCTGGCAGGGCAGGTTGATCTCTCGTGGAAGCCAAGTCCTTTGCTCCGAGATGGATTCCGCTGTCAGGCTCTCACCTAGCTGGCAGGGCAGGTTGATCTCTCGTGGAAGCCAAGTCCTTTGCTCCGAGATGGATTCTGCTGTCAGGCTCTCACCTAGCTGGCAGGGCTGCTTGATCTCTCGTGGGAACCAAGTTTGTTACCCAGAGAAGCTCTCGCCACCTAGGCTCCCATAGCTGGCGTGGCAGGTTGACTCCCTAGAGAGGCGTGCAAGGAAATTGCACTCGGCGAATATGTTGGTTGGACATTTCTTTCCGAGTTTGTGCCAACCTCGAAAAGAGCGGGGATTGTGTACAACCCCGTATTCGCCCCGGTATAGTTTTAAGCTTTTGGGAGATTTTGCACTCTCGGTGGCCAATTTTGGCTCTGGCTCGGAAACATACTAGTAGGGGGAGGAAAAATCTACCTCCCCCCAGTGGCCCTCTTTTGGGGGGCGGGTGAGGCAAGTTGGCTAACACCAGCCCCCGTCCCGATAGGTGCCTGGCGGCCTGGTGGGGCGAGACCGGCCGGGGGCCGGGGTCTCGCCCCTGCCCCTTCTAGCCTGGCGGCCTGATGGGGCGAGACCGGCCGGGGGCCGGGGTCTCTCCCCTGCTCCTAGCCTGGCGGCCTGGTGGGGCGAGACCGGCCGGGGGCCGGGGTATCGCCCCTGCTCCTTCTAGCCTGGCGGCCTGGTGGGGCGAGACCGGCCGGGGGCCGGGGTCTCGCCCCTGCCCCTTCTAGCCTGGCGGCCTGGTGGGGCGAGACCGGTCGGGGGCCGGGGTCTCGCCCCTGCTCCTTCTAGCCTGGCGGCCTGGTGGGGCGAGACCGGCCGGGGGACGGGGTCTCGCCCCTGCTCCTTCTAGCCTGGCGGCCTGGTGGGGCGAGACCGGCCGGGGGTCGGGGTCTCGCCCATGCCCCTTCTAGCCTGGCGGCCTGGTGGGGCGAGACCGGCCGGGGGCCGGGGTCTCGCCCCTGCTCCTAGCCTGGCGGCCTGGTGGGGCGAGACCGGCCGGGGGCCGGGGTCTCGCCCCTGCTCCTTCTAGCCTGGCGGCCTGGTGGGGTGAGACCGGCCGGGGGTCGGGGTCTCGCCCCTGCCCCTTCTAGCCTGGCGGCCTGGTGGGGCGAGACCGACCGGGGGCCGGGGTCTCGCCCCTGCTCCTTCTAGCCTGGCGGCCTGGTGGGGCGAGACCGGCCGGGGGCCGGGGTCTCGCCCCTGCCCCTTCTAGCTTGGCGGCCTGGCGGGGCGAGATCGGTCAGAGGCCGCGGTCTCGCCCTTGCCCCCCCTGCAGTTTTACCTTCTTGCCCTCGGGGGGAATTCCCTCTTTACCCCCCGGCGTGGCTGTTTTTTATTGGCCCGAGGTTTTTTGGGTGTAAGGGTATTTCGGTTTTTTTTACCCCCAGGACTTGGAAAAACTATAAATAGACCCCCTTGGGTACCTTGGAGAGGGGGCTTTTCTGAGCTTCCTCCTCCCTTAGCTTCTTCTTGGTTGAGTAGAGAGAGCTCTCCAAGGCACCTAGCCTAGCCCTTTGGTGAGGGAGGGGAAGAGCTCGGGTAGCCTTCCGGGTGTGAGGTGGGACCTCCGCGCTAGAGCCGATGGTCTGTTCATAGTCTCCTAAGTCTCCGGTCCGTGACGTTCTCTCGAGTGTAGTAGGTGTGAGGTCACCCCCTTTTAGGGACCCCGAACTCCACAGAGGTCAATTTTGGCTTCAACACTTTTGGTGCGGTGAGCGTGGAGCCTTCCGGGTGTGAGGTGGGACCTCCGCGCTAGAGCCGAGGGTCTGTTCATAGTCTCCTAAGTCTCCGGTCCGTGACGTTCTCTCGAGTGTAGTAGGTGTGAGGTCACCCCCTTTCAGGGACCCCGAACTCCACAGAGGTCAATTTTGGCTTCAACAGCGGATGATGTGTCTCTTTAGCTTTGCCTCTGAGATAGGCTCCTCCGGGTCTAACGCTGAAATTTCAACATAAAGGTCCTTCATCTTCAAAGAGAATGATGACACAAATAGGTCTCCATGAGTGGTCTTAGCCAACTCATTTTCCAATAACTGTAGTTGAGCTATGATCTTCCCGTTGAACATGCCTTCCAAGGCCTTCCAGATTTCAATCGCAAATCGACACCTGATTATGTGATCGAAAAGCTCCGGTGAGATTCCTCGCTTGAGTGTGAACTCTGTCTTTGCATTCACCTTCCTCCAAGCTCGCACCGCATTAACATTCTCGACGACAGCAACCACTTATTGTATGTCGTCCCCACCGATGACTTTCCAAAGGTCCTCACCAATCATATAACTCTTCATGCAAGACCTCCACTTTTTAAAGTTGGTCTGCATCAAGAGTTCAATTCCAAGACCTCTTGCATAATCGGCTTCTATTGCTCTCTTTTGATCAACTTGAACTTCAACGGGGAAAGCACACTTATATGGTTGAATCATTCAAGACAAACTGGAACAGATCCGGGAATGACACTCATGAGTGGTTACCGGTGCCTGGTGAGACCCCTTCGGACGTATCCAAATGTATTGAACCTGGGTCCTCAGGCCTTCGGCCCTCCTGTCACGGTGAGTCACTTCCCCCACCATAAGACCATGATGATTGCCCTCGTGAGATACTCTCGAGCGGCATATGTGGCATGTCCGGATGTGTTGACTGACTGCGCATTGATTAAGACGTTGTCAGTATTATTATTTTCTTACCAAGAATAAGTTTCGAGCAACAAGTGTTTATTCCTCACCAACATTCTTAAACGTTGCGTGCGGACGAGAGCTCGTAAAGACCTTGGGTCTGGTTGGAATCCTTAACCTCTGGCAAGTGGACCCCATGATGTACAACCTCGGGCTCGAAAAGAGCCCTCAAGAAGAAAATATGTCAGGATAGGCGAAGGGGACCAGGGGGGCCCACTCGCAAGCTGCGAGATGATTGACTCTCCAAGGGGCAAGATACCCCACCCAGAGGCGAGAGGGCCTCCAGAGGCGAGAGGGCCTCCATGGGCGAGAGAGCCTCCAGCAGCGAGAAAATCTCGCAGTACAGGGCGAGAGGCGCCGGCGAGACGGGCGGTGGGTCCTTCTCGCCGGCAGGTGCCTTTCCTCTCGCCAGGGGAAGAAGAGGCCTTTTTTATATTTCCCTGTCAAACAGGGGTTTTTACTCTTCTACCCCGGGTATTTTTACCCTCTTACCCTTAGTGGACTGCATATAGCTCCTCAGAACAGCGGAGTTTGGCTGTTGGCAGACCTAGCCAAGGGTACCCCGGTAATTTCAGACCAGTGCAGTTCTGTTATTGGCAGTTCAGATTCTGAAATCTATAAATAAGCCCATAGAGGTTTTTCAGAAGGGACTTTTTTCCAGACTCCTAAGAGGATTCATTGGCATAGTCTTCTGAGGAACTCCAAGCCCAGCTTTTGGCTTTGGAGGGGAAGCTCTCTGTGACCTTCGGGTAAGCGGTGGGACCTCCCTGCTGCGGCTTTGGGCCAGTTTTTCTTAGTCCTTCACGACCAGTCGGAGGTCGAGCTTGGGCCAAGTAGGTGTCGGCTACGCCCCAATTTTGTGAACGCTTATCGGAGTCAAATTTTGGCTTCAACACATGAAATAGCGAACAACTCTTTCAAAGGAGCATAAGTAGTCTCTTTCGTTTTCCCAAGGCAAGCATTTGACCAGCGAGTCAAACGCTTCGCCAAGATTTGTCCAGGAAGTGTTTGCTCAATGACTCGGAACACTTTGTCAAGAACCGTTCACTCAACAATTCGCAACGATTCAATAACTGTTCAAAATAGCAGTTTAGGCGGACAGTCATAATGATGCCGCCCGAGGTTTCTCCCTACCTAATAGGCGGACACTCAGAATGAGGTCGCCTAAGGTTTTCATCTAATCTAAATACGCGGACACTCAGTATGAGGTCGCCTGAGGTTTTCTTCCTATCTAAATAGGTGAACGATCGACATAAGGTCGCCTAGGATTTATCTTATTCAAATGGTCGTGCACACGACTTGTGTTAACCTGGGTATCTCTCTAATTCAGGCAAGCGCTCAGATTAAGGTCGCTTATGACTCCCGTTCATAAGCATAACATACCACGAATGGAATCAAAATGACGACCTTAAATCAAGTAAGTCATTTTACATAGTTAATAAATTTATAATATTCAGGAACAAAGGAGATCACAACAAAGAATCCGTAGCAGGTCTGTGTGCTCGGAATCTCGCTCCGTTATTTTATTTTGCGCGATTGTTTTGCTCGATTTAATTCCGCTGCGCTACCGCGGTACTCGCTCCAATTGCATAACAAAGATGCTCATATTTATTATATGCATTTATACAAATTTAATTTTTATTTAAAAAAAAAAATTATGGTTTTGCTCACCAAGCACTTCAAGTTCAGTCGAGCTTGAGCCCACTAAACATATGCTCGTCGAGCTCGAACTCAAAAAAAAAACAGCTCGAGCTCGAGCTTGAGTCGGCTATTTTCGATGAGCTCGGCTCTAGCTCGAGTTGTTTGCAGCCCTAATTGCGTGTAAAAGAGTATTTATTTATTTATTATTTAATTTTAATTGTTGTAGTGGAATATTGAAGATCTAGGCCAACTGCTGGAGGGGCCCGCCCAAGTTCCAAACAAATAAATTTTGAATCCAGGTAACATTCTCAGAAGGAGGAGCCCGAGTTGCGATCAGCTTGCTTCGCCTATTAATGGCCTTCCCTCAACCCAGCCCCCAAAAGGAACCAATTTTTAAGTCTAAAAACAGAGCAAGTCATCATCTTCCCCATTCTCCATCTCTCCCTCTTCCTCCCTTATCCATGGACTTAGACGACGACGACGTCTTCTTCGCAGACCTCAGCAAGCAAATTGCCCTGCTAATCACCGAAGACGACGAAGACGATGTCCAGCGGATGAAGTTCCCACAACAATACCTCCCTGTTCCAGTTCAGGTCTGCACAAACATCCCTTGTTTTACTCTGTTTTTTTATTAAGATTTCGTCTTGAGCAGAGAGAGTATTTACTCTCTTCCCCTGTTTTCTCTGCCAAACATAATTTTTTTGTTCCTTTCTCTATCATTCTCTGTTTAATTACGAAAAATTGCTTAAAGTTCTGGAATCCATTATTGCCCGGAGCCAGCTAGGAGGAGAAGAAAAAAGCTCAAATAGCATGTGCAGACAAATATGTTTATATTTAAAATAGTCAAGATAATCCTCTGTTCCTTTTCGAAAATTGTGGAAGAAGCTCGTCGTAGTTGTTTTTTCCCCCCAAAGGTAGATCTGTACAGGCGCCGCCGCCATGCACGACGCATTTATTCCCTTTGGGAACTACAGAGCTCTGCGCCGAATCCTTCCAGATCCGCCATTAATCGACATTGATTATAAAGTTAGCTGTTTGAGCTAATTATTAATGAAAAATCAGTGTCTTAAGACTCAATTTTGTAATAAAGATTCATTCTTTCCCAACTTTAACAAACACTTCTATAATTCTATCTTACATACACGCCAGCACAACAGACAATTTCAAGATGGTGGAAATACATTATGTTGAATATTTTTTTAATGTATATTTGGACCAATATGAGGTTCGAAAGCTTAACGGGTCGGTTCGGATATACATATATCCAATATCCATATTTTCTCCTAGGGTTTGCCTATTTATACTCATCTACGGGCAACGGGTAAGTGATTCCATTTTGATCACCATCCGGATGCTTCGAGCGACACTCCCATATTTCATATATGTCCCCCGTATGTCGTTTCGAGACCGTCTCGTTAGTGACTTTTGGGCTTCATGTCTATTTATAGAACGACTTTACACCGGAGACACTGCATATACCTCTTATAAACTTGATACGACATACGTAAAATATCTTGAATGACAGAGCCGCCGTAATACATTTTTCATGTTAAACTTGTACAAATGATCCATAAATGCAAAAATGTAATTTTTTTCGAAGAAAATGTTCATCAAGCATAATTTTGAGAATAATCCTCCACAACACGTCCAACCAAATTATTTGAACCATAGTTTTGAAGGGAACATGTCTTAATTCTTTAGTAAATAAAGGCCCTTTTTAGTCCTTTCGTACAACTAAGGCTTCGTTTGGGGGGATTTATTTTCACCGGTCAACCGGTTACAAGCGCATGTACCGGACTTTAATTAAGATCATGTTCATGCGATCGTAACCGCTTGACCGGTGTAAATAAGTCCCCCCAAACTAAGCCTAAGTTGGTGGCCTAACTGAGGTGCCAATATGACACATGGAATATGTAGGAAGATTTGTCAACAAAAAAAAACTATTTTTGATAGAAAATTCTCTCAAAGCAATAAGGCAATATATAAAGTTCCTTAATTTTAATACTGTAATTGATAACGGTAGTGATATTTGTCATATCAAACATACATTTTATGACAATAACGTTTTTGTCCAATCTCAGTGGAGCAAATAAGTTGCGATAAGCCACGCCAAACACAGCCTTAAATACAAATTTCACTTCTTTATCTTTTGAAAGTACAAATATCTCTCCTCTAAGTTTATATTTGAACGCACAAAAATACTCTCCGGGTCTCTTCTCTAGAAGGATATTTTTGTGCGTGCATATTTTGAAACATGAACTTATATGAGAGATGAAGCGTGCAATATCAATGTATTGAAAACACACTTAATGAGCCTAGGAGTTGGATTTATTAGCCCATTAATTAATTATGTAGAAAATAAGTACAACTACTGATATGTTGAGGATAAAATAAGGCAATTGCTAATCTCACACCACTTTTGGCTAGTTGAATTGATAATTTTCAAAAAGGCGTTCGACACGATGAGGGTGTAGACCAGAAAATCATTATTGTAGGTTTTGAAATTCTTATTCGTACCATTACTCACTTCGGTGGATCCTCAATATGAATATTTCATATCATTTTTCTCAAATATCTCATAATTTATATTTACCTAAAGTTAGTTTTTTTTATTTGTTTAGGATTTGATTGATCGATCATATTTTTGTGCCTCATATTTTTGAACTTTTGATTTTTGAATGTATTTTTTCTTTATTAATTTCAAACTCTTAGGTTATGCGAATTTCAAACTCGTGATCTAAAATTCTTTCTTGGATACAAATAGCGCAATTGAGTACAATTATAATTCTGTGATCTATGAATAAAAGTAGGTTAATAATAGTCAAACACAGTGTAGGATTATCAATTCTCTAAAATAACGATTGAGAGGGAAATAAATGGAGATTGAAATTTCTTCTCAGAAGATTGAGCTTTATGAATGATTAATAATACACATACAGACACATAAACACACAGACACGCAAACACAGACAACACAGACAACACAGACACACAATAACACAGGAGAAAACATTAAACTATTTATACCCCTAGAGTACACACAACATTTTCTTTGACCCGAACTTATAATGTATGTGTAGGGCTATTACGCGCATTTCCCCCAAATCATGACGCCGCCCTTCTACGCATACGAGCACACATGCATAAGAGAAAGCCGCGGAACCGGAGTCTTCATCCCCAAATCATCCCCGCCGAGAAGAAAACCCAAGCAGCCGAAGCCGCATTCAGCCGCGGCCATCCATCAAACCAAGCAATTCAGCATAACAGCAGCAGGAGTTTCAGATATCTCCGCGGGCGCCGATCACGCCGGCCTCAGCAATCGCGGCAACTCTGGACCCATGAAGGACCTTCATGTTTACAGAACAGGCTAATGCGGTCTTTGGATTGTTCTTCGTTTGTTTATGCGTTTTCTACTGCTTTTATGTAAATGTATTGTAAAGCAATTGATTAAGGGGAGATTATTGTAATGTATCTAAAATTCTTTCGATTTGAGATGAACAACTTTAATGTTGATCATTTTTTGATTTGGAGTCGTCTTGCCCCACGATTTGGGCCCCTAAATTTAGGGCGGCGTGAGTGCTACAGTAGCGATCTCGCCGCCCCAGATTTCAAGACCCAAATCGAGGGCCAAGACGGCTCCAAATCAAAAAGTGATCAACATGAAATTTGTTCTCTCGCCGAGATCTACAACTTTCATGTTGATCAATTTTCGATTTGAGGCCATTTTGACTCTTGCCCGTACGCCTGTTTGCCCGCACATGATATCTCTCATATATATATATACTAGTGCCCGACACGGGGCTCCGTCCCTATGGCTACGCGGCACAGTACCTGGCCCGTGACGGCGGGTTTCGCCCGCACTTGGCTGTGCCCGCCCCGCGGTGGGATGCGCCCGGCCCGCGGTGGGATGCGCCCGGCCCGCGGCGGGCTGCGCCCGCCCCGCGGCGTTTAAATTTTATTATACTATTTTTAAAAAATATTTTTTAAAATATAAATATTTTTAAAAATAATATTTATATAATAAATATTTATATAAATGGATGGCCTGCTTAGGCGGGATTAATCCCGCCTAATTAATCCCAGACGGGATTTAGTCCCACACCGCCAGTTATGCACGACTTTTCGGGTATATATAGGTTTCCCTCCTTTGCAGGATCGGTGGGTTTGCTAGGCTGGCGGGCGGGCCGAAACTGGCGGGTCGGTGGGTTTCGCTAGGCTGGCGTGCAGGCCGAAACTTGCTGTTCTTGTTGACGGGCCTGCATTTGCAGGATTTTGGGCTTGATTTTGGGCTGGGCTGATGGATTTAGGGTACCTTACGAAATATGTAAATTTGAGATGCCCTATATAGGTTTAGGAGACCTAAGAAAAAATATGAACGGTCCTGATTCATTGTTGCGATCAACAGCTGCGATCAAATGTTTGGTTTATATTCAACGGTCGTGATTTGATTCCGATATATATATCTTTACCACTATAAAGGAAATATCAAATTCATGAATTTTAAACTCATCGAAGTGATTATGGCCGTCGAATCTAACATGATATTTCATCAGCCGTCTCTGATCAAACGCGCCATCTCTCCCCATTTTTTGGTAGGTCTCCTAAACCTACTCTAGGATAGTCCTAAACCTATTTTAAAAAATATTAAATAAATTCGGCCCGAAATACATATAGCCCTGCCCATGGACCCAAACGACAGCAATACAGTCCGCCCGCTAGAACCAGAGCCACTGCTTAGTGGGCCAATTACAAGCCCGCTCCAGCCCATTATTTGCACTGCTTCAACATAATTACACGTTCTTCCTTTATATACTTAAAATTTCAACGAAATTAGGCGGTGTGAGACTATTATAAATAGGCTGTGAATAAGCGGTGCTTTTCTATTATAAATAGGCGGTGCTCCACCCATTATAAATAGGCTGTGATTTCATCATGCGGGTCTCGCCAATATGCCCTTTTTTAATTATGTAGGCGGATGAAGGGCTCTTCATACGTGTATTTTATTTTAGTTTTTTAAATAATTTATTATTAAAAATATTTATTAAAATATGTTAATCGTTTCATTAATTTAATAACTGTGTATTTATAAATAATTTAATAATTGTGTATTTATAAATAATTTAATAATTGTGTATTTATAAATTTATAAGAACTGTCAGTGGGCGGGCGGAGCCCTCCAAGTCGCCGGTCGGGTACTGTCGCGCTTGGCCATAGGGGCGGACGAAACACGTTGCGGGGGGGGGGGGGGGGGGGGGGGGGGGGACCGCTGCTGACAGGGTTCTGTCGCGTGACGCACGAGGGCCGGCGACCCGTGCCTATCACTCGGAGACGGCACGTGGCGCACGAGGGCCGCCGGCCGGGTACTGTGGCGCGTAGCCATCGGGCCGGAGGCCCGTGCCTGTCACTCGTATATGTATGTATATATATATATATAAATAAAAAATAAAGATTAAAATAGAGAATTGTTAAATGCAAACCCAATTTGAATATACACAAGCGGCAAGCCAAAATCTTAAAATCAGGTTTTTTTCCCCTGTGTTTTTTCTATGCAAACCAATTTGAATATACGCAAACCAAATTCACCTCCGCTCCCGCTGCATCTCCTGGCCTCTCCGTCGTTGCTTCTCCCGTCTCCCCTTCCGCCGCCTCTCTCGCCGCAACTCCCGCCGCATTTCCCGGCCTCTCTGTCACTGCCTCTCCCGTCGCCGGAAGGTTGCGAGGCTTCTGATGATCGGTTTGACGTACAACAGCCAAACGATTTTGAAGGTGTGCACGTTGGTTTTTTTTTCGTTGCCTCTCTCGTCACGGGCAGTGGTTTTTTTTTCGTTGATTTTGAAGGTGCGCCGCCGCTTCTCTTCATTTTCGTTTTGATTTTGCATCTGGATTTTTTAATTCATATTTTCTTCTTTCATCTTTACCATATTGAGAAGCTAATTTTTCGTTTTGGATTTTGCATATGGATTCTACACAATAGCTTTTTTGTTTTTCGTTTTCGTTTTTGTTTTCGTGAAATAATTAGATAATTGTGTTGGATGGTTGATTTCTAGCCTCTTATGCCCTATTATAGTTTATGAAAAGGGGAAAACATAAGTGTATTGTTCGCTGTAACAAATGAAGTTGATTCTTGTTATTCATATTTTCATTTGCCTTACAAAAATTACTGTCAATTTTTTTATTTCCAAATTTTCATTTTTTTGTTCATAATTTCAGATACTGGAATCAAACTCAGAAACTTCTAAAAATTGTATACATGCATGTTGATGTGTTTCACCATCATTTATAGGAGAGAAAGCCCCCCATGATCTCCTCTCAAAGTGGATCATGGGTGCGCCATCCCCCCATGAACTCTCATGATGAGAGAATTATGGGGGGGGGGGGACCCACTCCCTCACCCCGTGGAGGAAGGCCGCCGCCGCCGGGAAGGTCCCGCAGTCGGGCGGCCTGACCACCACCGGCGGCCGGCCCCCTTCCGGGCCTTGTCGTGGCTGAACCGCCGGCCTCACATGCAGGGTAGCCGCGGCAGGCAGCCGGCCTGGCCACGGGCGGCCGCGACTGGCCTAGCCGCGGCCGACCCCGACCGACCTAGCCGCGCTGGCCTAGCCGCGGTCGGGGGCGGCAGGCCTAGCCGCGGCCTGGCCATGGCCGGCCCCCTAGCCTCCAACGGCCCGGCCTCGGCAGGCCGCCGACCAAGCCGCGGCAGGCTGCCGACCAAGCCGCGGCCGGCCCCCGGCGAGCCGCCGCCGCCGGCCACCAGGCCGGCCGCTCGGCCGGCCACCACCGCCGCTGTGGCGGCCTGTCGCCGTGGAAGACCTCCCCACCATCCGATCGAGGGGAGGCTCTACTTGTCGTCCGATCAAGAGGGTAACCACCCACTAACCCACTACTTTAGTGGTGGGGCCCGCCATGATCCTTCCCCGGAGGCTATAAAAGGGACCCCAGAGCCTCTTCATTCTTCACTTTTTCCTCTTCTCCAGGTTTTCTTTTTTTTTCCTCATGTGAGAGCTCGCCTGCCTCCTTCCCCGATTCGACCTCCTGTCGCCGTGAACCACCGGTAGCCACCAGTGGCCCCCTGCGGCTACCAGCGCTCCACCAACACGCCACCACCAGGAAAACGCCCAAGTCCCCAAAAAAAGCCAAAGGAAGAAGGCAACCGTCGCCAGCAAGTGTACGCGACCGCAAGCGCCAGAGCACCAGGATCATCCCACGCATTTCAACATCCAAGCTACTCCCGCGGCGCAGTCTGTTTCTCGTCGGGAGTCGTGGTCTCTCTCCCCCAAGTTGTAACGGGAGCGGCCTGTCGCCCCGATTCTCCAACGCACTGTAATCACCGGAATCTAGTGGAATTTGATCAGCGCAGACCCAGTCACGTGATTTTTTTACCAATTTAAGGGGTTTTTCTACGTCATCACATCTTATGTCAACCTTCTACTTTCATTGTCTGTGTGCGCGCTCGACCGCCTCGTGAGCTAAGACGGTCCGAGCAAATCCGGTCCGACCGGGACATCGAGTTAGTCCGCAACACATGTTTCACGGTTGACCTCAAAAATTTAAATTAATTAGGTTTATGAATTTTGTATGTGTTGTTTGGTGATAAAAATCTTTAAATTTTTTCAGGTTCTAATTGAAGTGGATGCGACAATTACGATATATTAAAATCCTACAAAAAATCGGTTCCGACATGTCATTTTTTGACGGTCCAATAGCAGATCCGATGAACAGAATTTTGCCCCCACAATGCCCGCATAAAAATTTCTCGACAAACAGATCCCAACTCCCCAGTGGCATCCAGCGTAAAATCGGATGTATGGTTTTTTGAGTTGTGGTTGTGAGATCACCGACAATATATTTGAGAACATGGAAATAACATGTGGGCTGCACAATCTGTCGGGCCCACTTCTCATCGTCCGGCCCACATCAGGTGCGGGTCTTTGATCGGGAGATTAGGTCCGTTTGGCACGGCGGTGGCTGTCATGAACGCGGTGGTTACGAATCATCATTCTTGAACGTCCGATCTCACCGAAGTAACTTCATCGTCCACTTTTATGATCAAAATTAGTTTTTTTTTTCTCGGCGGCATCGTGAAAATCATTAAACATGTATTCTATGACAGTGACACTTTTGTCCAAACTACTCGAAGCAAAAACACAGCGCCAAAGAAGCATTTCATTCTATTCGTATTTCTTAAAAATTGTTTTTGACGATTCATCTCTTTTAGCCTCAAACAACATCTGTTTGAACATAAAAGTGGTTGAAGTTTCTTAGGCGGGCGTAGGTGTGCACATAAAGACCGGTCCCAACCTTTAAGGGTAAAAACCGGTCCCGGACCGGAACCGTTTTCGGGACCGGTCTGTACCGGAAAGAGCTCAGCTCGACGAAAATCGTCGACCACATGATTATAGATTTGTATTTTGATTTTGTAATTTTATTTCAAATTTAATAAAAAAATTTATTTACTTTGTAATTTTGCATTTCATATTATTACATGTTATTTAATTAAATTATTAAAAATGAAATATAATAATATATAATAAAAAATTAAAATAATTAATTTAATTAACCGGTCCCGGTCTGGGACCAGTTAGGACCGGTTAGGACCGGTCCTTCCGGTCTCAGGCGGTCCCGATTTTCAAAGGAAAAACCGGTCCCGGACCGTGACCGGTTTGGACAGGACCGGTCCGGGACCGGTGTCCCAAAGGACCGGTCCTGCCCAGGACCGGTCCCGGACCGGGACCGGGGTCTTTATGTACACCCTAGGCGGGCGTTAACAAATGACAATTTAACCCCCCATATTCATGATTGCCACCACCGTGCCAAACAGAGCCTATAGATACTCAAGCGCGGCTTTCGGCGGTTTATTTCCTATAGTCTCTATTCATCTGGAGGAAATGAGGGATGAGAATTGGAATTCAGATGCAGAAATTGAAATTGAAAATTATGGCTTTCGTCTAAAGGATACGTGTTTGTTTACCATATAAAATGAAAGCACGAGTAATCTTTCCAACGAAACACCTACAATTGCTCTCTTTCGCCGCACGAACTTACCGGCTCCCATAAACCCACCCCCAATTTAGGAATACCCGACAAGAACCTCCAATGAGGCAATAAGGGTGATCCGAAGCTATTTAGTTGAGTTCCTTCAATCCCGCGGGTGCAACATAACTCACTAGATTCTTTTCGGACGTCTTTTGATCACAGTCGATCCGATGACCCGATCGCACCGACTTAGGCTCAGTTTGGGAGAACTTATTTTCACCGGTCAAGCGGTCACGACCGCATGAATCGGGACTTAATTAAGGACCGGTTCATGCGATCGTGACCGCTTGACCGGTGAAAATAAGTCCCCCCAAACGGAGCCTTAGTCTTCTCTAACTCATATTTAGTCAATTATCGAGCCATTATTTGGTCCAATAATCTGTTCGGCTAGCCTCATCTAACGATGAGCTCAAATAGAACCGCTCGAGGAAGGTTCAGAAATAGACTACTTTTTCGAACACTTCAAGCATCTTTTATTTTTGAGGAGATTAAAGCGAGTTTCATGTGAGTCGTCTCTAATCAGTGATTTTCGTGTTCTCTTCTATTTTTTTCTCGACTATCAGTGATTTTCGTGACTCAGGCTCAATTTGTTTTAGCGTTATTTTATTGGCGGTGTCGCGGTAAAGAAAAAAACGCACGCTAGCAAAAACATGTTTGATAAAACTTCATTCTTCATTATCATCGCTCTAATACATCATCGCTCTCGTTCGCAACACTCCAATATGCCGCCGCCGTTCCAATGACTTGATCGGACGATTCATATTGACTGGATGACGTAAATATTTAATAAGCATATTGTATTTAAATATCGTGTAATGTATGTATAAAACTCATTTTTGGTATTAAAATTACATAAACTATTTATTTTAACTCACCTATTTACAAATAAAACGCATTTGGAAGATCTAGGCTATGATTGGGAGGCCGGCGGATTTCTGGTGAGGGAGCAACCGCCTTCCGGCGAAGTTTGCTCGCTCCCTCCGGCCTCCTCTCTCCGGCCCCATCGCCGGTAGGGTTGCCGACGGCATTTGCTACCTCGCCGGAAGCAATCATCAGCTATTGCAGAAGGCATTGAGCAGGACATGCACGAGCATGATGTCGACGAAATACTGGTGGCCGATTTGACCGTCCCGCCATTTAGTCAACGCCGGCTTCCGCCCATAGTGAACGCCGTCGTTGCACCGGTTATCGTAATGCCACGGGAAGGTCATGTCGAACTCGTCGACCACGCCGCCGGTGAGCACTCCCCGCGCCTTCAGCTTCTCCTTCAAAATCCCGTCGAAGGATTCCATCTTGCTCGGATTAAACCCCAAATCCCTCGCGTATCCGCCGGTGGCCACCGTCGTCCGGTAGAACACCCTCGGCAGCGCCTCCGGCCGACGCGACCGCACGTGCGCCATCACCGCCTCCCAGAATGCCGCGGCTTCGTCCGCCCCCGCGGCGAAGCGGCGGACGCTCTTCCAGTAGATGCCGTCGTGGAGGCCGGAGTTGAGCACGACGGCGTCCGGGAAACGATCCCCTGTTTCGTTAAAAAAGCCCCAAATGAGGTCCCGGAAAGGCGCGTGGCGGAGGGAGGCGACGCCGAGATAGTTGAGGCTGTCGTTCCAGTGGCCGTTGAAGATGTTGGTGATCCGGAGGATCTCGGAGGCGTTGTTGGGGTTGGCGAACCGCCGGTCGAAGCGGCGGGGGACGGCGTCGATGTCGGTGAGGCCTAAGACGAAGTTTAAGAGGTTGCGGATGGTGTCCACGTGATTGGAGTCGCCCCAGAACAGAAGCCATTTGCCGGCGAGGCAGTGCCATGCGGTGGCGGCGTCGAAGACGCCGAACGCGCAGTGGGCAGAGTAGACCCAGCCGTTGCTTTCCAGAGAGCCGAGTTTTCCGGCGCACCAGGGCATCTCGCAGGGGAGAGCGGGATCAAGGCAGCGGTACCGGCCGGCGCGGTCGACGGCGCAGGAGTCGTTCCGGGCGTGGCGGGTCCAGCGGCCCGACCACGCCGGCAAACCGAAGTCCGCCGCGCGGCATAGCCGGAGGTCGGGAAGGGAGGTCGACGGATGCGGGGGGATGAACTTTATGTTGACGCGGCGGAGCTCTCGTCGAAGGGAGAAGCGGTCCGGCGAGAGCTTGAGGCCGTCGAAAGAGCGGAAGAGGAGGACGACGGAGAATGTGAAGACGGCATCATGGGCTGCGAACCGGGGGTGAACCTGGAGGCGGAGGATGTAGGAGCCATTGCCGAGGTCGATGATGGGAGGCCGGGATTTCCACGAGGGACCGAAGAGATCCGTCTCGAAGTAGTCCCCGCCGAGACAGCGGGGGCGGCCGGAGGCTTCGAGTGCTGTGAGGGCGAACTCGTGAATGTCGCCGGAGGTCAGGAGGAGAACCGTGGAGGAAGCGGCAAACGCAGAGTCGAGGGCCGGAATCGAGATGGCGTCGGTGAGGGAATCGCGGCAGGGCTCGCCTCCGGCGGCGAGCCAGCGAGAGAGGAGAATGGAGCTGTAGTTGAGAAAATTGAAAGGGGAAATCCAGCTGTTTGGAAATGGCGGTGGGATTGGAGGCAGAGAGACAACAGCGGCGCCGGAAATGGAGGTGGGTTTGATGGAGATTGGGCCGAGGTAGTCGAATAGATGGACGGAAGAGCGACGGGGGCTGCCGCCGAGGTTGAAGGTGTTGGCGGCCCATAGAAGGAAAATGAAGATGGAAATGGCTCCGGCGAGAAGCTTCGGAAGGAAGCGCCGGTGATAGGCGGCCCAATTTCCGGCCTCCTTTCCGATGGAAGAGGAGGCAGTCATTTGTCGGTGGCAGGCAGCGCGCCGACGGTGAAAACGGGCTTACAGGCTTTAAGATCCACCGCCCAAGAGGACGCCAATTACAGATTTACAGGTCAGCTAGTAGCCCAAAATGGACAACAAACAAAACGGATAGTATTCATTTGTCTGTGTGACGGGAAATTTTTTGGTCCGGGGCCGGACGTAGATTATTGTCCGGGCCCTAGTGTTCGTGATGCGTGACACTTTAAAAATTCATTAAAAAATAGAATTTTTCTGTCTCCCGAGACAATTCTTTTTGTCTCTCAGGCGAAAAGAAGTTTTTTCTCTCCCGCCCATGCGTTTTTTCTCTCAGGCGACGGCGAAGCTTCTCACCGGACTTCGCTCTCTTCAATTTTAGGGTACATCCATTCAAGTAGTCTATTGCCTCCGGTGGACTTTTCTGTCTCCTGGCAAGAGTATCTAGACTATCAAGTAGATAGTCATGAATTGCTCTCGACCAATTGTAGTTCTTAAATAATTCGGGATCAGCTAATCAGATAAACTCTTCAGGAATTCTATTACAACTACGTGAGAAAAATAATGTGCATGATAACTATAGCAAAATAGTTTTTAAATCTCCTTCCTCCAATATATAGTCTTCTTTAGCAAGTTGCAATATCCGAGATTTCAAATTCATCTTTGTCATGGTAGAGAATGACTTGTATTGATAACAATTCACGACTATGTTTGACAACACGTTTTGACTTCATTCCGTTCTAAATGATTCAGAGGACTGGTGTTTGGGAACAACTAAAATGCTGTCATTTTAAAATGATCGGTTTAAAATTTACGTTTTTCCTCCGTTTTGAAAACGCCAACAGAGAGACCATTCATTCTCCCTTAACGACTGTTTCGATTTTTTTTATTTTTTTTAATTTTATTTAATTTATTTAATTTCTATAAAAAAATAAAATTATATCCATAAATTTATAACAAAAAAGCACATATATAATACTTAATTTTGAAAAATTGGTCTGAAATAAATAAAATTTATCTGAAGATAATATTGAAAATAATTTAAACCGTCACCGAAATGTAGGGTGCCCAAACAAAGTCTCAGTTTTGAAACTGCAATTTTAAAAATACAGTTTTCCATCTTCCTTTTGAACTTCCTTCTTTTAAAACGCATTGGAATCCCAAACAGAGCTCACATCTAATGATGTAGATTTTTTTGATTAAAAGAAAAATATAAAAGGATATCTTTACTTAATCCGTCAGATTATCCTAAAATATATCTAGAAGGTGAAATGGATAGTATCCATTTCATCAGAAATAGAGAGGATTCTGATACCAAAACTACTGGTTTTGATATGAGATAAAACCGCAAAATGCATGATCTAATTAATTAAATGATATTATTTTTATTAACAACCAAATTTATTGACAAACCAAAAAATTTATTTGTGCGCCACATTATTATTAACACATCAAATACTGGGATGTTTAAAATGCACACAAAAAATCTAATTTTTTTCCTTAAATTGTCTCAACCTTGCTAGCATTAGTAGTGACTAATAAATTTAAAAAATATTCAATTATATCAACCATTCAAAAAAATAGTCGATTGTTAACCGCAATCCAATTTTAACTTTTCGCACCCCATTGTTAACCACAATCCGATAATTTAACCGCAATCCTATTTTTGACTCTCCGCACCCCGTTGTTAATCGACGGGAACCGAAAAGATGGCGAATGACGACCTCTGCCTTCATCCACAAGGCGGGAAGAGAGGGTGAATGGGAGGGAAAGACTGAAAGTGCAAATGAAGCAGCGAGAGACCTTTCTCTTTCGTCCATCCTACCAGTGCATACGATCGACAGGGAGCGGCAGTGAAAAAGATGATGAAAGGAACGGCGACGCTGTCGGGGAGGAGTGCATAAAAAGGATTTGGTGTGTTTGGAGCCTTAGGGTTTTAAGTTTTTAGGTATTTTTTTGGTGTGCCAATAGCCAAAAATGATGTGAGCCTATTTTCATTTCTAATCAGGGTTTAGGATTTAGGGTTTACGGTTTATGGTTTAGGGTTTAGAGTTTTAGGGTTTGGGGTTTAGGAACTTGTAAATATACATACTAGCCCTATGATCACATTGCCACTCAAGGAAGAGAGCTCAATGTGTACACGAGATTGGTATTACACAGATTTATACACGCCGCTTGCCATTTTTGAGCCGTGTTAGATGCCGCCCATGGATCTTACTATTTACTCCACAACCCGCCTTCACTGCGAGGTGGTTCGGCATACACTGATGCTTTAAGGAGGGCGACTAAGGCTTTATTTGGTACAACGGTAGCGGGAGCACCCGGCGAGTTGAAACTGGTCTTTGAAACCGGAGAGGAAGAGGCGTTGCTCGAAACAGCGGCTTTGCCCGACGGTTCCTCCTTCCTGCGGGCGCAAACAGAGCAAACAGGGACGACGGATCATTTGGTTACCCGCTGTCCAGCAACGTTTGCTCCAAACAGCGCCCGAAAATGCCAAACCAAATGCAACCTTACTCATGTACAAATTTTGTGTAGAGCATTTAATGAATGTTCATATAATCAGAGTAGAGTTTCACATGGAGCTCGACTTTCAATTTAAACCATCTTGTTTCTATTTTCGTTCTCTTCACAAGATAGATGACATGACATAGACTAACGATGTTTTCTTCGGCGAAAAAACCCCGATTTGTAAATAAGAGTGGGTTGATCTCTTCTTCATTTTGAAACATTAACACGACCTTCATAGTTATAGCAAACTTCAATTTGAAAATTTGAAACAGAACTAGAAATAGACCGCCCATCTTCACTCCAACACGACAAAATACTCGAAGCGAGAGAAGAGAGAACATTCAAGAACTATTTGAAAGCTAGAGGGTTCAATTCCAAATGAGAGTTTTGCCCTTCTATAAGCCTCCGAAGTTTCTACTTCCAAAAGCTTCCTCACACTCAATAAGGCTCCATTTCGAGGGACTTCTTTTCACCGGTCAAGCGATTACGACCACATGAAGTCATGAACCGAAACTTAATTAATAAGTCCCTCCAAACAGAGCCTAAATCTATTTAAAGTTTTCATAAATAATACTCAATACTGAACCACAGAGTGACAAGAGTGTCCCTAAAATCATCAACCGACTTCGAAGACATCCTTTAAACGTCTTAGAACTTGTGACTTCTAACCTGCTGATATCATAGTTTTCATAGTAATTTTATGACCACATTACTGCTGAATCATCTAAAAGAGCTAGCAACTAACATTTTGGGGAGCCCTTGGCAATCCATTGATCTAAAAGCTCCCCACAATAGGTCTTTCCCACTGTAGACGAACCTTCGCAACCCATTCATCAACGGTCTGGGGGCCTTTTTCCCGCCGCTCTGGGGAAAGGAGCCCCAGCACCCACCCAAAGTGAGCCTTAGTGAGGGCTGATCTACTGTAACCTCGTTGAATTTGTACTACAAAATGATTTAACAACTCAAACATCACTTGGGAAAGGCGAAAAAACGAGTAATCATATTCAAATAACCGACACCTCAAAACGAAGCTAGCAACAACGGTCTCTTTACAAAATCCTTTTAAACACGCACGAGATTCAAAAAGTTCGAAAAAAAGAAAGTTCCCCGCATTTTTCAATCACCCTCGTGTGCCAAAAACATTCCATAAGCGGATACAAATGTCGTTTTTGCAAGCCCAGTATCATTCATGCTGAGATCCATATAAGATGAAAATTTCTTGGAATTTCTAAAACATTAGAAGCAAGAACATGAGGGAGAAAATAATCAATCATTCCATCAAGCGCGCTAAGTTCGTACCTCAATAAGAGCGAAAACTTCATCCCCAGGGAGAGAGAGAGAGAAAACAAAAAAGAGAAAGCAAGTACGAAATAACGATTCACACGAGTGTTTATCCTACTAAGAAGCTCTTCTGATAGGTATATCCCCAACTTCTCGAAACTTCATGCATATCTCCTCCTCGGCGGACTCCTTGACCGGTGCGCACGAGGTGATCTAGTTAAAAAATGCCATAAAAGTTCAAAGAATAAGCCTTGATAGGCAAACAAACTAAATGCAGTGAGAGCATAAAAGTTCAAAGAACAAAAATCTGCAAGATACAAAGGCTCTGCTTGGCTTGGCTGTAGCGCTGGAAAAATCAGTGATGTCCAATTGCGATAAGAAAATAAGTTGTGACAGAATGAGGGGAAAATTCGAAGAACTTCGTCCGAAGTACTGTTCGGAACAATAAATCAGTCTTGAATAAAACAACAATTATCCTAAAATTATGTAAGGGCTCAATGCTAAAAAATAATTGAATTTGCTTGCAGTGACGGTCGTGGACTTCGGAACTGCTGTTTGTGAACACTCGAACTCACCTAAGGAATTGCACCCATTTTTACGTTTAAAATCATTTTTTTCGTCGTAGTCATAACCGTTGTTATGTAAAACATATATTCATGACGGTGACGTTTCTATTCAGAGTCATCGGAGAAAAAACGCCGCGCCAGACGGATGACAGTTCATAACCACCGTGTTCATAATCGCCACTGCCGTGCCAAACGGGCGGCCCTCTGTTTCACTAGAATGGGGTTAAATTTTGATAAATCATGCAAAAGCTTACCATCTCCCAGTACAGTCCACAATGACACGGATTTTCTTTAAATTCTCAGGCATGCATCATAGTTATGTTTGGAAGATAAATCTAAGAATCCTATCATCCCCTTTCAGTATTTGGATGAGCTGAGCATTTTCTCAAATAGGTGGAGGGCATCGGAGTAGAACTAGCAAAATTAGCTCAACAACAACATTCAAGCCTTTATCCCACTATAGTGGGGTCGGCTATATGGATCCTTTGTCGTCATTGTGCCCGATCTTTTGTCATAATCTCACTAATGCCTAAGTACATTATGTCTTTCCTTACAGTTTAATTCCAAGTCTTTAATGGTCTACCCCTCCCTCGTTGAACATGCCTAGTGACTAGACTCTCACAACGCCTAATAGGTGCCTCTAATGGTCTCCTTTGTACGTGTCCAAACCATCTTAGACGAGTTTCTCACATCTTCTCTGCAATTGGTGCTCCTATCTTATCCCTGATACTTTCATTTCTAATCTTATCCAATCTTGTGTCCACACATCCACCTAAGCATTCTCATCTTCGCAACTCCCATTTTTTGCTCATATACACAATTCACTGCCCAACACTCCGAACCATAGAGTATCGCGGGTCTAATTGCAGTATAATAAAACTTGTCCTTAAGTTTTAGTGGTACTTTACGATCACATAAGATCCCTGACGCGCCTCTCCACTTCAACCAACCCGCTTGGATTCTGTGTCACATCTCTATCAATACCTCCGTGTTTTTGAACTATAGATTCAAGATATTTAAAACACTCACTACGGGAAATATTATGATCACCCAACTTAATAACGAAGTCATCTGCCCTTTTTGTACTGCTAAATTTAAGCTCCATATACTTCGTCTTTGCTCTGCTCAACATAAAACCCTTCTTTTCTAAAGTATCTCGCCAAGATTCAAGTTTTGCGTTTACACCCTCGCGCGTCTCATCAACCAAAACGATATCATCCGCAAACAATAAACACTAAGGTATTGCTTGTTGGATGTCTGGTCAGCTCATCAAAGATAAGGGTAAAGAGACAATGGCTTAAAGCTGAACCTTGATGTAAGCCAACAATGATATGAATTTTTTGTGTTAATCCTCCAGATGTCCTCACCCGTGTCACTGAATTTGTATACATATTTTTGATTGTGTCAATATATGATATATTTGCACCTTTCTCTTCTAAGACTCTCCATAAGATCTCTCTTGAAACTCTATCATAAGCCTTCTCAAGATCAATAAACAACATATGCAATTCTTGTTTTCTTTCTCGATAGTTGTCAAAGAGTCTCCTCAAGAGATGTATAGCTTCCATGGTCGACCTCCATGGTATGAATCCAAATTGATTCTCCGAAACGTTAGTCTCTCGTCTTAATCTTCTTTCTATTACTCGTTCACGTAGTTTCATGGTATAACACATCAATTTAATTCCTATGTAATTAACACAATTTTGTATATCTCTTTTATTCTTATACAAAGGTACCAAGATACTTTTTTTTCATTGGTCTGACATCCTCTTTGACTTTAATATCTTATTGAAAAAACATACAAGCCACAAAATTCCTTCACTTTCTAAACATTTTCATACTTCGATGGGTATATCGTCTAGCCCAACCGTCTTTTCATTTTTCATCTTATTTAAAGCATCTTTTACCTCTGATACTTGAATTTTACAATAAAACATTTTGTTCTTATACTTCTTTGATTTACTTAACTCTTCCAAGTACAATTTATTGTCCTTTGTTTAGGAAGTGAGAACCCTAAACTAGCAAAAATAGCTCAATAGACTAATAAAAATAAGATTCTTTATCTATATTAAAAAAATCTAATACTGCAAATCGTGCGGGAAAGATTAATCATACCCCCAACTTCAGCAAATCTCAACCACAAAGCACTAAGAACTTGGAGTAGATTTGATTGCAAGAGATTACATTAGGAAGTGAGAACCCTAGGTATCTGCTATATGGAGAGTGGTTGAGGGACCCGCTAAGGTTGAAGGGAGGAAAAGGGCAGTTAATAAAAACAACTAAATCAAATGGGTCATGGGGGACACAGTATCCAGGCGGGATGAAAGGGTGTCGATCTCATTGGTGTGTCATCTATATGCTCGACCATGGCCAACGCTAAAGGCATATGCATCTACGCACTGTCATTGCTCATGCCAAGGGCATATGGATCTATGCTCGAAAGTCGCTCACACCGATGGCATATGGATCTAAACGTTGAACGGGACAACATTAATGAGAGACACGTCATCAAGTGCTAGCGAGATAAGTTTATGTCGTAGGCATCATCATGAGCTCTTTGTGAAGAGTGAAGGTGATGCAAAAGAAGTTGCAGGATTCGATGTACAGAAAGGAGGAAGAAAACACATGACAGACTCTACAGGTGGATGGAAGGGACGGGTTGGGCGGTTGATAGCAGTTGAGGGATCGAGAAAAGCAAGCAAAAACAAAAGATTGAGAAGAATGATAAAGCACAATGCATCCAACGAGAAACAAGATACATCAATATCCATGTTCAGCACCATGGTTGTCACGATCGCGAATCATATGATCTTACGATCCTACGATCCATATTTTGTAAATCGATCCAGATTTTGTAAAGCGATCCTCGATCCAATCCTACCATCTGATCCGATCCAACCTCGAAACAGTGTCATCTAGGATCTCGATCCTGACATCCTTGTTCAGCACGACAACTCCCACTAGCATTCCAATGAAGACCAGTCCTAGAGTGGTTTAACGCTAATCTCATCACCTTATATAATGAAGTATAAAAATAAAACAAAAACTAATCTAACAAACTATAGGTTCGTTGCGGCATTGGTAACATATGAACAAGACTAAAATCGAGTCTGATAAAATTTGGATACTGATCTGTTCCTCTGTGTCCTTTAAATTTGTAAGCGGGTGTAGATACAAGGGCAGGGTAAGACTAGAAAATTTATTTCAACCCCAAAAGCCTAAGCATATACTGAAGAACTACTAGTATTTTAACAAAATATTCTTCATTTAGTGAGATTAGGACTAAACACAATACTCCCACGTGTATTACCAAACCTACTCTTAATGCAAGAGCTATCCACATTGACTAACACTCCACTTCAAAAAGAAGCTTCAAATACAATATAGTCATACTTCATGGGTCAGGTTAATCATGAGGAAGCACCGTAAGAGTGACCCACTATTGAACATAGCTCAATTATGACTAGAGAAGCCAAGACACATGAGATCCACAAGCTCAATCTCAGTTGCAATGTTACATCATCTCTAGTGCCTGATAGTTGCATACTATCACGGACTGAAACTGTAAGAATGAGCACAAAATAGGGAAATAGACATCGAGGCAAGCTCGACCTCAACTCTTGAGAGTTGATTCCCCCAAAGAGCCTCTCACCTAGGAGAGCCTAAACTCACAAAATCTGAAAGAAAAACATAAAGAGACACTACCACTCCTATATATAGGGGAGTGAGACATATAAAATACAACAATGCCCTTAGGATACATATACAGAGGAAGATGTGTGTCCAGGAGATCGTATCTATATCAGTATCACTTTTTGGGGACTGGGATTAAAGGATAACCAATGTTAAATATAGTATATGGTAGGTCAAACCCATTTTTCAACAAAATATTTGATCTTGTGAGATGGAAAACCTTTAATATATCTAATTAGGGAGTTTAACCTCTAAAAAGACTCAACAAGATATATGTTGATGCATTCCAAACCCAACACAATGTCACCCCTAAGCAAAAGTTTCCAAATTACATGTAAACAATCTTGAATCAACACTAAGTCAATCATTTTCAACACGATTTGGTTCAATTATGGAGCAACAATTGGAGGTGACAACTAGTCAATCCTTCCTTATTCTAGCCCCAATCAATTGCTTCAAGGAACGTGACAGCAATAGAAAACATTGAGTTGGACTACTTCAAGATATTAGTTTTGAAGAATATGCATAATGTAAGACATATGGTCCCAATGAGATGTTTATTAAGATTTGAAGAGCTATGGAGATATTGCAATGACTCGGTTGACAAATTATTTCAATGAATTTTGAAGAATGAGATATATGAAGAGAAGCATCTAGGTGCTACTATTTAAGAACAAAGTAGATGTTCAAGATTGTTTTTAGTACAGAGAAGTCAAACTTATGAATCAGAAAATGAAGCTATTATAAAGTGATATGGAGCATAGACACCAAAATTTTATATCAATGTTAGAGACTTCATGCAAGAAAAATCTGTCATGGAAGTGTTTTTGTTTGAAGACAATAAATGAAAAGTATATAGAGTGCTATTTAGTATTTAAGTAATTTGTGTCATGACCACATTTTTTAAAATTATAGTAGGATTACATCAATGATTGATCCTGAGTCAATATCCTTTTGTAATATTTATGTAGATGCTACAAAAGATATTCAAAGCAAGGTACTTGGATGTATAATTTCAATGACGGCATAATTCTAATAGATGTATGTATTTTTATAATAGTTATGCATAGCTCTCTAAGACCTCAACAAGAATTTGATCTTCAAGTTAAAAAGAAAAACAGAAAGCACATATCATAACAAAAAGATAACAAATATTTAAAATAAAGAGGCTGCAAGTATGCATGAGTACCTTCTCCTCATAGGTCTGCGCTTGACAGGGCCATTACTAAATGCCCAGTCAACATAAATGATTTGAGTAAGGAGTTCAGTTCCATTTAGTGCATTAATTGCACTTTGTGCTTCCTCAAAATTTTCATACTCAATCAGAGCATAACCCTGAAAAGAAAACATTCCATTTTGATGAGGAACACTTCTAAATAATTCAAAGTTCGAGTATTAATTGACTTAATTCATGAAGATCACTATACGTGAAATAAACTACTTGCTTCTCTAAAAAAGATCAAAAAACTGAAACTTGGTAATTCGGCATTTTAGTTAAGAGTACCATTAAAAATGAAATTTATAGATGAAAGACATTGAAATCCATGACAAAACCTATACTGAGAAAATATTGTGGGTTAGTCTGTCATAACTACTAATGTAAACAGTTATAGGTTAGAAAAGTTTGCATACTTGAGAGGTAAAATACAACAGGGTATGAAAATCATCATTCAAAGTAGATGATCAGACAATAGTTAAACAAACAATTCAAATCTTAATAGAAATGCAAGCTAGCAAAAATTCTCAAAATTGAACGGAAAAATGCGACTGATAAATGAGAACCTACATGGATTTTAACAACAAACATCATTATTTTATGAGAAAAGAAAATTATGTCTGCCCACTATATTAGAAGAATAAAACTACCATTTTGTTTATGCAATCATCCCACAAAAGAAAACAGCGATAATAAAACTGATCACTTATCAACAACTAAAAATAAAAGCAAGTCAATTTGTCAAAATAATGAGTAAAACATAATAAAGGTTGTTTGGTTGCATAATTCCAATAATGCATGCATGATTTCATTTAATAACATTTTTATACAAACTTTTCAATTTTGTTAACTGAAACAATTGCCCCACATTTCAAATCAACAGATCTGAACATTTAATTCAATCATTAAAAAATAGAAAAAAAAACTTAATAAAGTATCAAGTCAAACAAGCTTTTATTCGTGAAGAACAAATTCATTCACTAAATCAAAGTGAAAGGGGATACCTTTTATTGTGAAACAAAATCAGTACACTAGTTTCAAATTTCTAGCAAGGCTAAACTAATGAGCAGTCATTATAAAAAAATTGAGTAAATCAAGCAAATTTTATATACCTATAACAACGACTCGTGAATTCTTCCTCTGTTAGCCAACACCTTTCCAGAAGATTGGAGAATTAGGGTATCAGGCAATAGGAAGAAGAAGAAACCTAGAATATCACAGTTTTTACTATTGTTTGAGCACGCCATTCATTTTATCATGATATAATTATCATGTTATATCAGTAAAAACAACTTAGCCTATAGAAACAAGAAGTACAAGAGGTATGAAGGAATGGAGGTGCCTAGATTGAATAACAAACTCCTTCATTTATTGGAGGATCAATTTGTTGAGAAGCAATTTAAAAAGGTTTTAAGAAAAGGCAAACAAACTAAATAACAATAGTTAATGAAATTGTTATGGGCCCATGCAGGGGTGACAATGTGTGGCTGGAATAAAGTGTATTTGCGGTTACAGTGAATTTTTATTTTCACTTTTATTTCTCTTTGACAAAAGATAGGACACAATGGCGGCAAAGGATCCATATAGCCGGCCCCACTATAATGGGATAAAGGCTTGAGTGTTGCTTTTTACACTTTTATTTCTCTTTATTTTCACACTTTTATTTCTCACGTATCATGTAGCCCGGGTGAGGGGCATTGTTTTGTAAATTTTGTTAAACCCTTTCTTCTCACTATATATTGGTGGGGAGAGTGGGCTTGTTGTATATAATGATAAAAACCTAATTCTTATTCTCTTCAAACTTCTCCTCCTCTCATCTTCTGGGCAAGAGCTAGGGTTGAACAAGACTCACCTCTTCCCCTCCTCTCTCAGTCGAGATCGGTTCCCGTTGCATCTTTCGTCGTAGGAAAGGCTAGGCCGAGGAAGGGTCGAGACGATCCTCTCCGGGATTTCTCCCTCTCAAGACCGCACACACACACAATCGAAGGCTCATATCAGAAATCTTTTCAAACATTATAACGAGCTTTGCATGATAATCATATTTTTCTGTTATGTATAAATAAATTCATTAGACAACCAGTATATAATTCATGCAATGGCATAACACAATGTAAACACATGCCCAAGGAATGCAACAGCTATAACACGTTTGATGGCTAATCATGAAGAGGAGGTGAATCAATAAAGGATTTAGAATCAAAGATGTAGCCGTCTTTCCACTTCCGAGGCCTTATGATGAAGCAAATTGTTGTCTAAATTTACAATTCAAAAAGGTAAATGTTGTTCAAACTTCAAGGTGAAGACCATGCATTAACCTAAATGTTACTAATGCTTATTCTTGCACATCACAACTATTCTTCCCTAAAAACATTTAAGTGCTCGTAAACATTTTAACTTTCTTGCCTTAGATTTACAAGTTCTATTTAGTAAGTATTTCCTTCATTGTAGCTTCATACCAACCTAAGCTCAAGCAAACATATTGCAAAGTGTACATAACGAGTCAAATTTCTATCCAAACATAATTGATGCATGCATTACCATCTAAAATTAATTAATGGTTTCAAATTTTAATTATACGCGAGGATTCAAATTTTAAATTTAAGAGAACCAAATAAGTACAAAACAACAACAAAATATTTCAACCATAGACTACTTCATATGTCAAATGCACCGAAAATAGGCTTCTTTCAGTTAGGAAAATAAATAGCTTCTCAAACGCATAAACCATTAAAAGAATTTTTACTTTGAATCAAATTTGGCGTTAATTCTTATGGAGCTGATTTAAGAATAGATCAAAGTGAAATTTAAATTCAACTACTGAAGGATCTGTAATATATACTCTGGCAGTGAGTGAAGAATGCATATGACGATATGAAGAGAATGCGAAGAGAGAAGGGCTACAAATGACACGATATTTTGTATTTTAAGAGCATTAAACTGCTATATGTACAAATATAACAATTAAACACCCACTCCCTCAATTTCATATATATCTCTTGTTTATCCTTCTCCGTGAACTTTATGCCCATTCAGTATGCGAATATGGGGGATATCACTGCCTCTTCTAGAAAATATCCATAGAGTACTCATAAACCCACCTATCCTCACCCTCCAACCATCTCACTAACAAGTCTGAGATAGGATACCAAGGTTATAGATGTCAGATGTCGGGGACACATCGGTTTAGATTTTTCATCTCGGCTTTAATATGTTGGGGGATGTTTCGGGAATTTTTTTAAAGGTTGGTCCATATTATATTTAATATGTGAACTTATGACCAATTTTAAAAAACAACACACATGAGATCCGATATAGGGAGCATGCATAGGGAGGGCCCTATGACGAGGGGATTAAATTAAGGTGGATGAATTTTAGATGGACGGGGGTTATCAAAGAGAAAACCAAATGGGTGAAGATGGTTAGTGAATGGATTGTGGTTGTATGGGATGAAAAATGAAATGACACTGAAAGCGCCCATCAATCAGGATTATGTGTTCTTTCAAACTTGGTTATAAGTTAAACATAAGATATAATATGTATGTTTGTGTACTGTCGTCAGGCAAATCAAACTGCACGTAGTTCACATCGCACTAAATATGTTAACCATAGCCGTAAGCCGTAGTTAATATATTGTGGCATACTGATATGACCCCCCGACCTAGATCGAGTGATGGGGCCGGAAGAGGATGAAGATTCGCGAGGTTCGGAGGAACCTGTTGTCGAACCGGGTGGTGCTATGGTGAGAATGGCGAAAAGGAGAGGAGGAAGAGGAGGAGAGTAGAAGGGAGAAGAAGAAAGAGGGGGAAGAAGAGAGGAGCGATCGGCGGAAGGAGGCGCGGGAGATGGCCCGTCGGCTGCACGTAGGGGGCGGCGCGAGCCCGACCCTAGGGCTCCGCGGGATTCCTGCTTCGTTAGAGAGGGAGAGGGAGAATTTAGAGAGAGAGAGGAATTCTTAGAATAATTCTTGCTTGCCTTTCTCGTTCCAAAAACAGAACCATATAGGTCACCCAACATCAGAACCCAAAGGTTAAAAAGTTCGTGCCCCTCACTTGGGCTTACTACACGTGAGATAAAAACTAAAATAGAAATACTGAAATAAAAAGGATGAGAATTGTGACGATATCATGAGAGAGTCAAATCATGCGGCCTCGGTCGATCGGCGGCGCTGGTATGTGTGGCCCCCATGCGGGTCTGGCGTGTCGAGTGTCGTTACAAGGGAGCGGAGAGGGTCCGAAGACAGCTTGTCCTCAAGCTGTTGTGGGATGCTAACCAAGGGAGCGGACGGTGGAGGGCCGACAAACGGCTTCAACTGGAAAATGTGGAAGACATCATGAATCTAAACGTCTGGAGGAAGGTCCAGGCGATATGACACTTCGCCAATGCGCTCGACGACAGGAAAAGGGCCAAAGAACTTGGACCCCAATTTGTTGGAGGACGGCCGAGTGACGGTGGCTTGACGGAAAGGGCGACGCCGCACCCAAACCCAATCTCCCACGGCGAGTGTGAGGTCGCGATGCCCCCGATTATACGTAGCCTCCATGCGCTGCTGATCCTGGAGGAGGTGAGCCCGGGCGGTCTGTAGAAAAACATCTCGATCTTCCAATTCTCGGTCCAAGGCAGTCAGGCGAGTTGAGCCTCCCGTATAAGATAACAGGCGGGGGGGATCACGACCATAAATGAGACGAAAAGGTGTGGTCTGCAGAGTTGTATGATACGTCGTGTTGTAACAATAATCCACCCAAGGTAGCCAACGAGGCCAATCCCGCGGATGATCGTCTGTCACGCACCGTAAGTACATCTCGAGTGTACGGTTGACCACTTCGGTCTGGCCATCCGACTGGGGGTCATATGCCGGGGAAAAAGCTAGCTTGGTGTCACTGAAGGAGAAAAGTTCCTTCCAAAAACGACTGGTGAAGATCCGACTGGGGGTGAAGTTCCTTCCAAAAACGACTGGTGTATGATACGTCGTGTTGTAACAATATTCCACCCAAGGCATGTCGTGCAGTCTAAATATCTCCTGAAAGAATACCCGGGCCACGTGTTCTGCAACGAGTGACCGTGTCAAGGGAAGGAAATGGGCCCCCTTGGAGAAACGATCCACCACCACCATCAAAATGCTTTTGTCGCGAACTGAGGGCAGGCATTCCACAAAGTCCATAGAAAGATTTGCCCAAATCTGTGAAGGAACCGGTATGGGCTGAAGTAAGTCGGCCGGAAGAAGGTGATCCGCCTTGTTCTGTTGACATACGACACATGCGGAGATGAATTCGTGGACATGGCGACGCATGCCCTTCCAATAGAACTTTGTGCGCAGACGCCGGAGAGTACGGTGGACACCCTCGTGGCTACGGGAGTGAACGTCGTCCAAAATGGGAAGGATGAGTGGCGAAGCCGCATCCACGTACAAGCGCTCCCGGTAGTAGATCAACCCCTGACGGGTGGTCCATTGAGTATCGGTGAGGCCCTGCTCCACCCGACGAAGTAGCTTGGTCAAACTTGGGGAAGCATGAATCTCCTGACGAAGCAAGTAGAGGAGATCGGCCGTGGGAAAAGAGATGGCACAAAGGGTGGCGCCCACGGTAGTGTCCCGGCGGGATAGTGCGTCGGCGGCGCGGTTGAGATAGCCCGCCTTATGTTCCACCTGAAAGTCAAAACCGAATAACTTGCTGACCCACCGCTGCCGTGGCGCGGTAGGAGACGCTGCTCCAGAAGGTACTTGAGGCTGAAATGATCGGTCCGGATGATGGAGCGGCCCCATAAATACGGCCTCCAATGTTGAACCGCCTTAGCGAGCTCGATGAGCGCTTGCTCGTATGTCGGTAACTTCCGGTGGTGGTTGGTCGTCTGACGGCTAAAATAGGCGATGGGGTGGCCCTCCTGTTGGAGTACTGCACCATAGCCCACACCGGAAGCGTCGCACTCGACGAGAAAGGGCAACGTGAAGTTCGGAAGACGGAGCACCGGGGCAGAAAGCAAGGCCGCCTGAAGAGAGTGGAACGCCTGTGTCGCCTCATCTGTCCTAACAAAAGCATTTTTCCGCAGCAGGCTGAGGAGAGGGGCGGCGATGCCACCGTAGTCGTGGATGAAGCGGCGGTAGTATCCCGTGAGGCCGAGAAACCCCGGAGACCAGTGATGTTCTGCGGTAGTGGCCACGACGCCACACCCTCCAGCTTGGTCGGGTCGGCCAAAACCCCCGAGTGATCCACCACGCGTCCCAAATAAGTGATCGAGCTCTGCCCAAAAGATCACTTGGACGGCTTGAGGACCAAGTGCTGCGCGTGCGCCAAGCTGAGGACGGCTCGAAGATGACATAAGGGCTCCACCCAAGCTTTGCTATACACCAAAATATCGTCAAAGAAAACTAGAACGGACTTGCGGAGAAGGGGTTGAAATACCTCATTCATCAAGGCTTGAAAGGTAGAGGGGGCGTTGGTTAGGCCGAATGACAACCAAAAACTCGAAGTGGCCGTGGTGTGTCCGGAAAGTCGTTTTCTCCACATCTGCCACTGCTATGCGGACTTGATGATACCCAGAAAATAGATCTAATTTGGAGAAGAAACGTGCTCCGTGGAATTCATGCAGGAGCTCCTCGACGAACGGAATCAGAAATTTGTCTTTGACTGTTATTGCATTGAGGGCGTGGTAGTCCACACACATGCGTAAGTATTGTCCTTCTTGTGCACCAACAATACCAGAGAGGAAAAAGGAGAGACACTGCGTCTGATGAGACCCTGCTGGAGGAGAAGATCACACTGACGTTCGATTTCGTCCTTCTGGAGGAAGGAGTAGCGATATGGTCTCACCACCACTAGAGTCGCCCCAGGCAGGAGGCATATGCGATGGTCCTGTCTCCTTCGCGGTGGAAGGCCCAAACGGGAGCTGAAAAGCTCTGGGAATGACTGAAGAAGCGTAGCAAGATCCGCAGGAGAGTCCCCCGACGACGGTGTAGGAAGTACCCACGGCTCTGTGAGGACTAAAAAGGAGGACGGAGACTGTGTTGGTACTTGTCCCTGCCAGTGGATCACATGAGAGCCCTCTCGCCAAGAGATGGTCATGCGGTCAAAATCCCATGTGAGGGGCCCCAATGTACATGGCCAACGAACGCCCAACACGAGGTCAAATCCCCGAAGGTCAATCAAAAAGAGGTCAGTCTGAAAGGAAGAGCCCTCGACCTCGAAGACCACGTGTCGACATACCCCCAAACACTGCAGTTGCTGGCCGTTTGTCACTGCCACCCAGACGTGGCTGCTCGTCACATATGGAAGATGAAGTTGGAAGGCTCGGTCCTTGCATATGAAGCGGTGGCTACTCCCCGTGTCAAGAAGAGCAAGAAGAGATGTACCCATAAGGGTCACATAAAGCTGTATGGTGCAACCCCCTTGCGGCCCGGCCAAGGCATGAAGGGACAAATGGGGCGTGCCCGAGTCGTCGAATCCATCATCGTCGTCCTCCGGTGTGTATAACTCATCACAATTGAAACATAAGCCCTTCTCTCGACGGGCCGCCATCTCCGGGCGTGTCAAGCGACGCCAAAAAGTAGGCCGCGGGGGCTGTGCCCCATCCGACGGCGGAGCGGGGGAAACTGATGGGAAGGGTCGAGGGAGAAGTGAAGACGGGCGATCCAAGGCGAGGCGCGGGTCGAAAGCACGGGCGAGGTTATAGCTGCCAACAGGTCTGGAGGTTTCTGAAATTCGACATCCCAGCGTAGCCGGTCGGGCAGGCCAACAGTGAAAAGTGGCACTTGTTGGGAGGGTAAGACAGTTGTGGCACGTGAGAGCAGCAGTTGAAATTGCTCTAGATAGGATTCCATGGATCCGGTGTACTTGAGAGCGATAAGTGCGCCTAGAGGAACACCTTGCATGGTCGGTCCAAAGCGAAGGGAGCAGGCTGTCCGGAAATCGTCCCACGAAGTGGCGGGATGCTCCTGCAGGAGCTGCGTGACCCATAGTTGCGCTGGGCCCAGTAGGTGGAAGGAGGCAATGCCGACACGTTCCTCTTCCGGAGTGTGTTAGGTGGCGAAGAAGAAATCGCAGCGCGTGAGCCAAGATAAGGGGTCTTCACGCCCCTCGTATAAAGGGAAATCCATGCGGACGAAGCGGTTGCACGAGTGGGATTCGTCGTGTGGGAGATGCGAGTCCACGAGACTCTCGGACGGAGGTGTTGCGCGCGACAGCGGAGGGGAAACGCCATGGACGACATCGAGACGTGCATTGAGAGCATCCATCTTTTCATTTTGCGCAGCGAACATTGCTTGAAACATCTCCATGAGTTGGCTGATCGTAGGGTTGTCGTCAGCCATGGGAGGATGGAGAGAGGGTGGGGACGGCAGCAGCCCGACGGTCTCTCTGGCGGGCGGAAGGAGAAGGGTCGGCCGGCAAGGGCGGCGCGGTAGGAGCCGGGTAAGGCGAGGCCGGCGGAAGGCTCCGATACCAAGTTTATATGACCCCCCGACCTAGATCGAGTGATGAGGTCGGAAGAGGATGAAGATCCGCGAGGTTCAGAGGAACCCGTTGTAGTACCAGGTGGTGTTATGGTGATAATGGCGAAAAGGAGAGGAGGAGGAGGAGAGTAGAAGGGAGAAGAAGAAAGAGGGAGAAGAAGAGAGGAGCGGTCGGCGGAAGGAGGCGCGGGAGGCGGCCCGTCGGCTGCACGTAGGGGGCGGCGCGAGCCCGACCCTAGGGCTCCGCGGGATTCCTGCTCGGTTAGAGAGGGAAGGGAGAATTTAGAGAGAGAGGAATTCTTAGAATAATTCTTGCTAGCCTTTCTCATTCCAAAAACCGGACCATATAGGTCACCCAACATCAGAACTCAAATGTTAAAAAGTTTGTGCCCCTCACTTGGGCTTACTACACGTGAGATAAAAACTGAAATAGAAATACTGAAATAACAAGTACGAGAATTGCAACGATATCATGAGAGTCAAATCATGCGGCTTCGGTCGATTGGCGACGCTGGTATGTGCGGCCCCAATGCGGGTCTGGCGTGTCAAGTGCCGTAACACATACAAAATAACGCGAAGTACTATAATCCCCCTTGGCCGCCTTGATTTTGAATGATCTAAATCCGGTGATTGTTACCGTCTTGTGTCAAGATTTCTTGAATATGTTCCAGAAGAGCGCTTGCTACATTCGCTTGTATCAGTCCATTTTTGGCACACCGCTTATTTAACTTTCTAGCGACCTTGTTTACTCTTCTATTTGCAATGGTAAACCAGTAGGAGCATCCATTTATTGCCAGTTTTGTGCGGTTGAAAAGATGTAAGTTTGCCCATTTACACACTCGATCCGGGTGCAAAAACCACTGCATGGGATGGTGCTCTATTACAAACCACCATTTTGATGTGATTATACTCTTAGCTATATGTAAAACCCTGTATTTGTCGACTGGGCTCGGCCAGTCCAAAGGCAAGGAACGGGTGCCCAGCTTCCAAGGGTACACGCTGCCTATCCAGTGAGGTAGCTGGTGAATTGATCTTCAGCCCCTTAGCGAGAGGTGAGTGGCAAGTGCCTGGATCCATCGGGCACTAGCCACCCAGGCGAGCGGTGAGTGCCCAGCTCCATCGGGCACTCGCCACCCGGGCGAGTAGGTTGAGGTGCGCCGACTCGTCAATAGTGTGATTGCATTTCCATTCTTCAGTGATCTGATTTTGGCATGCCACTAGCCTCTCCAAACAGCAGAGTTTCGTTGTTGGCAGACCACTTTGGGTTGCGTTTAACAGTAATCAAAAGGCGGGATCTCGCTATTGGCAGACCATCCCCAGAAAACTATAAATAGACCCACAAGGGCACCTTTGGAGAGGACCTCTCTTTCTGAGTTCTCTCCCCTGGCTAGCTTTGGTTAGCAGGAGCTTCAACTCATCACTCACCGTGGTATCCGGGTGAGTGGTCAAAAGCTCCATTGGCTTTCCAAAGGTGCTCGGTCCAGCAGTGGTTTGGGAGGGGAAGCAATCCAAGATCTTCCGGGTGTGTGGCGGGACCTCCTCGCTGCGGCTCAGGATCCGTTTGAGGTCGTTCTGGTGGGAAGGTTTCGGAACTTTAAGTCCACAGCTGAGGCACTAATTTGAGAGGAGTAAAGGCGAGCTACACCCCAGGTCCGAACTCTTCGTTGGACCGTGGTTTCCGGGTTCAACATTTTTGGTGCGGTGAGCGTGGACCGTAACTCGTCAAGAAAATCTCGGGCGAGTGTCATGGCTAGAGATGAGGGGAAAAGAATTGACCCAAGCGGCTCGCCACCCGCAGACAGCCCCGTGACTCAAAAACAGTTTGACGAGTTCATGAAGGTTGTGCTCGAGACCATCCACTCCGGTCTCGCAATGCGGGTTGGCGAGTGCTTGACCCCAACGGTCCCGGTGCTCGCCCAACCTTCTTTGGGCGAGGAGGCGCCGGGTCGGCAGGTCGGGAAAGAGATAAGGGTAGAAGGGGGCGAGAGAGAGCTTCCGGGTCGCGAGTTGTTTCCTGTCTCGCCAACCGCTCCACCATCTGGCGAGACGGTTAGGCGAGATCTCGCAAGGAGCCAGGAAGGATCAGGGAGCCCCTTATGCGAGTTGATTCTCTCGGCTCCAGTGTTGGATGACTTCAGAGATCCAGTTATGTCGTTCTACTCCGGCAAGGAGGATCCAGTCCAACAAATACAATGGTTCGAGGATACAGTTTCCATCAGGCAGATGACAGACACATTCAAATGCAAGATGTTCGTCATCTCCCTCAAAGACAAGACAAGAGATTGGTTTCATCAACTTCCCTCAGGAACCATCTACAACTTTGAGGATCTGCGCCGCGGTTTCTTGATGCGCTTTTTGACACCAAAGAAGAACCAGAAGGGAGCTGAATTCTTGTTCGAGATCAAGCAGGGGCCGGAAGAAACTATGACAACTTATGTGGATAGATTCCAAGAGGAGATACTTCAAGTTCAGGAAGCGTCAAGGTACAGCCGATGATGGCCTTTATACTAGGGCTTCGTCGGGGATTCTTCAAGATGGAGCTGAAGCGGGTGTCATCTCTTTCCTTCGAAGAGCTGATGGAAAGAGCGGCAAAAAAATTGAAGGGGAAGCCACGAACCCCGAGTTTGCAAAGAAGCAATCAAGACTGGGGGAGACAGAAGCAAAAGAACAAGGAGAATCTAGGCAACAGGAAGGGAGAAGAAGGGATGAACCGAGGGGGCAAGGCTTTCAGGCACCCCAGAGGGGACAGGAGCAGGGATGGGGAGTGCAGGAGCAGGGTAATTGATCGGCGTGGAGATCGGTGGGAGGAACTTTCCAGGGTCAAGGAAGAGGAGTAGCTCAGGGTGGGGGAAATCACTGGGCATGGCAGGGACAGTTTAACCCGCCGGGGTGGAGGCCAGGCCCGAGGCTGTTGCCCCCCCCCCTCAGCATGCAATGGGGATAGTTCGAGGCAGAGGAGGAGGGAGAAGGGAAGGAGGGCCGCTGCTTTTCCGTGACTTCCATCAGGAGGTGGGGCACATTACGGCCACCTGCGCTGAGTTTCTGGAGTTCTGAGGAGCGGCGAGAGCCGGAGGGATACAACCAGTACCACCCAGGATTGTGGAAGCGGGAGTCGGAGGAGCTGAGGTTGAGGATCGATGTGAAGACCGGGCAGATGTGGGCGCCCAAGGAGGGATTGGGGTAATCCACGGGGGAGTCGGGATTGAGGCCACCCGCAAGGGGAACCTCCAAACTATTTTCCGCTCGACACCTTTGACCCCTCCCCCGATAGAGAAGATTACCTTCCCGTCGAAGGATATGTCAGATTATGAGGACTCGTTCTGTGATGCCATGGTGATCCAGACGACCATTGAAAACTTTACAGTCTTAAGAATCTTGGTGGATAACGGGAGTTCGGTAAATGTGATCTTCAAGAAGGCTTTTGATGAGATGAAGCTGGAAGCCAAGAGGATGTTGGTCTTGCACGGACCTCTATTTGGGTTCTCAGACGAGAGAAAGGAAGTGAAAGGAGTGGGACTCCATGTTACCCTGGGAGGGACGTCCCGTAACTACCGATTCGTTATCATGGACGCTCCAAGCAGCTACAACGCTATCTTCGGACGCCCCCTTATCAACGCTTTTTGATGTGTACCCTCCTCTTTCCACCAATGCTTGAAATTCAATAGCGGAGGAGTGCAAGTCCGAATCCGGGGAGATCCTAAGGTAGCAAGTAGGGGTGGAAATAGGTCAGGCGGCCTATCAGGGGCCATCGACCTAGCCTGCCATCGGCCTGGCCGAGCCTGGCCTATTTCCTACTTACCATAAATATAGGCCTATAATTGGGTCTGTTTTTAACACAGGCCCAGGCCTCTATTATTAAAGACTGGCCTGTAAGCCTGCAGGTCGGCCTACATTATTTTTAAATAATAAATAAAATTAATTTATTATATAAACTTAAATATCCTTAATTATCTAATTACTAATAGGATATTAAAATAGAAACATTCTCATTTCTTAAGTAGGCCTACAGGCCAGGCAGGCCTACCCGTTTTGCAAAATAGGTCAGGTCAGGCCTATATTTTGGCCTACATCAGGCTAGTAGGTCGGGCTTAGGCCCAAAAAGACTAATGTAGGCCGGGCCTGTTTTGCATAAGGCCTGCCCTGGCCTGACCTATTTCCACCCCTAGTAGCAAGGCAGTGATATGTCACAGTTATCAATACAATCTCGTGGATGGGAGAAGCGGAGGAGCTCGAGAAGGAGATGGAGGAGAAGGCTAGGCTGGAGGCTGCTGAAGAAGTGGAGAAGGAGATCGCTGCCCTGAGCGGGAAGCCCAAGACAGTGCAGGTCGGAGGAAAGCTGAATAAGGAGGATCAGGAGAAGATCAGGAGCTGCATCCAGGACAACATTGACATCTTCGCATGGGATGCAACCGACATGCCAGGGAACGAGACGGACGTTGCTTGCCATCATCTCAATCTTGATCCCAACGTCTGCACGATCCGTCAGAAGAAGAGGTCCGAGTCGGGCAAGCTGGCCGAACCAATCCGAGACGAGGTGGAGAAGTTAGTGAAGACGGGTTTTGTATCGAAGATCTAGTGCTCAGGCTGGTTCTCCAATGTTGTGATGGCTAAAAAGGGGGACGGGAGGTGGAGAATGTGTGCCGACTTCTCTTTAATGAATAAAATGTGTCACAAAGATTGTTACCCCCTGCATCGAATCGACGCACTGCCGCGCTGGTAGATTCATCTGTTGGTTTTCCTGTAATGAGTTTCTTAGATGCATTTTCAGGTTACCACCAAATTAGGATACACCCGTCGGATGTTAAGGATGTTTCCTTCATCACGGATGACGAGTGCTATAGCTATAAAATGATGTCGTTTGGGCTAAAAAATGCAGGAGTCACGTATCAGAGGATGATGGATCGGGTTTTAAGGAGCAAATGAGGAGGAATCGTGAGGTCTACGTAGGTGACCTGATGGTAAAGAGCAAGGACATAGAGTCTCATCTCCTGGACTTGGCGGAGACGTTTGCCATCTTGAGAAGATACAAAATGAGACTTAACCTCCTGAAGTGCATCTTTGGGGTCGAAAGAGGGAGGTTTCTGGGTCACCTCATCACCCTCTTGGGGGTAGAACCCAACCCGAATAAGGTTAAGGCAATCCTGGAGCTGGAGTCGCCGCGGAACGCCAAGGAGATTCAACGTCTAACAGGGAAACTAGCAGGGTTGAGCAGGTTCTTATCTCAGGCCGAGGATAAGTGCTCAACTTTCTTCAGGGTGCTAAGGGGTAACCAACGTTTCGAGTGGACCAAGAAGTGTGAGGAGGCCTTCCAAGTTCTAAAGCAGCAACTCACCAAGGCTCCACTACTCCAGTGTCCAAAGAATAGCGAGTGTAAAAAGAGCTAAATAAAAGGCAAATTTTATTGCTCCAAAAAGATAAACAATACATAGGTATGCCCCACAATATATAGAAAACGGGGGAGATGAGAGAATACAACAAACGATGTGAGACTAAATACAAGCCGTGTGGGCAGAGCAGTTTGACACAGTCAAAACGCCAGACTATACAAAGAATACAAAACCAGGGAAGCCTATGAACTCCTGCAACAGCTAACATCCAGACCGCAGCTACGGTTAACTCCCAGACCGCTGTTGCGGCTAAACTCCTGACCGCTGTTGCGTCTAACCACCAGACCATTGTTGCGGCTAACCTCCAGACCGCAACTGCGGCTAACCTCCTGACCGTTGCGACTAGAAATCAAACCGCCTGGTTTCCACAAGCTTCAACACTCCCCCTTAAGCTGGAGCATATATGTCAATCATGTCCAGCTTGCTACAAACTTTCCCAAAAGGAGTAACTGGTTTGGTGAAGAAATCGACTAGCTCTCTCTCTGAGTTAACAAACGGTGTGCAGATTTGATTCTTCAATATCTCCTCTCTGATGAAGTAGCAATCCACTTCGATATGCTTCCTCCTCTCATGAAAGACTGGATTCCTCGAAATATATATGACTGTCTTAGTATCACAGAACATTGACAGAGGATGATCATAAACCTCTCCTAAATCAAGCATAAGTGTCTGTAACCACTTTAGCTAACAAACAGTTAGAGTCATGCTTCTATACCCGGCTTCCGCACTTAACCTGGAAACTACAGCCTATTTTTTGCTCTTCCAGCGGACCAAATTTCCTCCAAGAAAGGCACAGAACCCAGATGTAAACTTCTTATCTTCCTTATCATCTGCATAGCTAGCATCAGAGTAGGCCTTAATTTTCAAATGTCCCATTTTCTGAAACAAAAGTACTTTTCCTGGAGCACTTTTCACATACTCTAGAATCTTTATAGCCGACTGTAGATGACAATCCTTAGGAGCTTGCATAAACTGGCTCATTCTTCCCGCTGCATAACAAATATTCGATCTTCTGACTGTCAGATAAATGAGTTCCCCCACAAGCCATCTGTATCTGGTAACATCTTCAAGAAAAGGTGAGTCCTCACTCCAACACTTGTCATCTCCAACAGCTATTGGATATCGAGCAGGTTTAGCCCCAAGGATACTTGTCTCTTTTAAGAGATCCAAGACATACTTCCACTATGAAAGAACTATGAAACCAGGTTTCCTGGATATCTCAATCCCCAAAAAATATTTCGAAGACCTCATATCTTTGGTAATAAAATACCGAAAAAGATGCTTCTTTGCCACATCCACACTCATTCTATCATCCCCTATAAGAAGAATATCATTCACATAAACCACAAGAATAACAAGGCCAGCCGAAGTTTTGCGAATAAACAAAGAGCGATCTGCAGCACTCCGAGTAAACCCAATAACAGAAATAACTTCCTTGAACTTGTCAAACCAGACCCTGAGACTTTGCTTAAGACCACAGATCGTCTTTCACAATTTACATACCTGAGAATCCCCTGTAGCAACATACCCTAGAGGTTGCTCCATATAAACTGTTTCCAGCAAATCACTATAAAGAAAGAGATTTTTCACATCCAACTGAGACATTTCCCAGTCTTTGTTGACAGTTGCTGAAAAGAGAACACAGATTGTAGTAATCCTAGCAACAGGAGAGAAAGTATCAAAGAAATTCATACCATAGGTTTGCGTAAACTCTTTGGCAACAAGCCGAGCCTTGTAACGATCAATAGTACCATCAAGGAGAAATTTGATGACAAAGACTCAGTGACAGCCAACCATATCAACTCCTGGAGGGGTAGGAACAAGAGTCTAAGTACCCTGTTCAGTGAGAGTTTTCATCTACTCATCCATAACAGCTTTCCAATAAGGAATAAGAAGAGCATCTTTATAGGAGGATGGAAGAACATTTGCCAATAGAGCAAGAGCAAAGTCTTTAGACGAAGGAGATAGATGTCCATAAGAAACCACATCCTGAAGAGGATGTTGAGTGTATGATCGAACACCTTTGCGAATAGCAATCGGAAGATCAAGGTCTGTCTTGTCTACTGTATCAGTTTCACCGAAGGAGAGACTATTGGCCCAGGAGCTGTTGGCAGCGACTCAGTAGAAGAATCAGAGATAGTACGAGAACCAGAAATAGAAGAAGAAGAAATAAGAAGTGAAGGCTATGGAAGGGGTGCCAACACAATTGGAAAAAAAGAAGAATCATTAGAAGAAGGAAGAATAGAGGGAGAAGAAAAGAACGAAGCATCCTCAAAGAAAGTGATATCAACAAAAACATACTGTCTCCGAAAAACAGGATCGTAACACTGATATTTTTTCTGTGTCGGACAATAGCCTAGAAAGATGCACTTAACAGAACGAGTAGAGAGTTTGTCACGAGCAGAAGAATGAGAGTGCACAAACGTTGTGCATCCGAAGACACGATGTGGTAAAGGAAATGGTGGATACAGGATAAAAAATGTTCTCTTATCATTGAGAACCGAAGACAGAACTTGATTAATGAGAAAACAGGAAATAAGAACAACATGACCCCAATAAGACCGGGGAACATGCATATGAGTGAGAAGGCTACGAGCCACATCCAGAAGATGGTGATTCTTACGTTGAGCAACGTCATTCTGTTGAGAAGTGTAAGGACAAGTAGTTTGATGGATATTGTCATGATCCAAACAAAACAATGTGAACTGGAGACTAAGATACTTCTTAGCATTATCAGTGCGAAGAATTTTAATAGGGGTATCAAATTGTGTACGAATTTCATTATAAAATGCAGTAAAAATAAAAAAATTTCAAAGCGTTCGTGTAATAAATACAACCACACACGCCGAGAGAAATCATCAATAAAGGTAATAAAACACAAACTACCCCTACCAATAGTCTGAAGGAGAGCAGGACCTCAAACATCCAAATGAACAAGTTCAAAAGGACGAGAAGAACTATGTCCATGCTTAGCGGGAAAAGTAGATCGGTGATGTTTGCTAAATTGACAAGTCTCACAATGAAGAGAAGAATCTCCGCAAGATAAATCAGGCAGAAGCTGATAAAGAATCTGACGATGCCCAAGCCGAAGATGTCACTGAAGTAAAGAAGAGGAGGCAGAAAAAGTAGAAGAAGTATCAAGATAGAACAAGTCGCCGCTTTCAGTCCCAGTAGCAATCATCTCCTTGGAGTAAGGAATCTGAAAAGCACAAGTAGATACAGTAAAAATAACTTCACAATTCAACTGTTTGCAAAAAGCAGTGACAGAAAGGAGGTTGCACGGAAAATTCGGGACATAAAGATTGTCCTGAAGCTGAAAAAAATGAGTAACATGCACCGTGCCAGACCCACAAACTGGAGACGGAGAACTATCCGCAATAAGAACCGGAGGTAACCAGTTACTCTTGGCAAGAGAAGAGAAAAGACGAGAATTTCTCGTCATATGATTGGTAGCACTAGAATCAATGAGCCACCTATCATTAGTAGCCAACTGAGCAGCACCAGAAGTAGCAAGAGAAAAAGAAGACTTTTGGAGAAATCAGCCGAAGCAGGACGAAGGTGAGGATGTTTGGCCCAGCAATGATCAACCAAGTGGCCAACTTTGTCATAATGAGAGCAAAGATATTTAAAGAAACCACGGCCACCAGTACGGCCACCCCGACCACCAGAAGTGTCATGACGAGCTGGATGAGCAACAACATCAGGAGATGGAGAGGGAAGCAAAAGACGTTGAAGAAAAGTAGTAACAGCGAAAATACGAGCAACAGTAGCATCCAGAGTCTGAGTATCCGCCTCTCCAAGAATTTGTTGGTGAATCGTATCATAGGAGTCAGGTAGGCGAAGTAAATAGCAAACAATAAGAAGCTTATGAAAGTGATTGTGTTGCTCAGTAAGATCATCAGAAAAAGGTCTGTGCTGAATAAGTTCAGCACCAAGAGTTTGAACCTCCTGATAGTCAGAAGCAGGAGTCATGACTGGTCGGGCAAAAAGATCCGCATATAAAGTATAAATGCGCGAAGTTTGTGCTCCCTTGGAATACAAAGCAGCAAAATGACTTCAGGCAGCCTTCACCGTCGGATCATGTCGAATGACAGGAAGACACTCATCAGACAAACTATTGGCTAATCAAGTACGCACCAAGGTATTAGTAACATCCCAATTATCAAAAGAAGCAGAGCCATAAGGAGGAGGGTCATCAGTCAAATGATGACGCTTACACTGAGAGCGCAATAGAAAAATAAAGGACACACTATAGTCAGGATAATTGGGACCAGTAAGCTTCGAAGCAATACCCAAATTACCTGAGGCAGAGAAAGAAGAAGTAGAAAGAGGAGCAGATATAGTAGAAGAAGAAGAGAGCAAGAGTGTCCATAAAAATCAATGGGAAACAGCACGGGTAGAGAAAACAACTTGCGTGAACACAACAAGTCGCAAAGAAGAACGACTAGCAAAGAAGGGAGCGCGGGAAGGAAACCGCAAAAAGTCGCACGAACACCCAGACTCTAGCAAGGAAGAGTCGCGCGAACAGAACAGATCGCAAAGGAACAAGTCGCAGGAAAAGCGACAAGGGAGGGCAGGGCAGGAAGAAAAAAACAAACCGCTGCTGACCGCGCGGTTAGAAAAACAAATCGCGAGCAAAATGGAGCAATAGCTCTGATACCATGTAAAAAGAGCTAAATAAAGGCAAATTTTATTGATCCAAAAAGATAAACAATACATAGGTATGCCCCCTAATATATAGAAAACGGGGGAGATGAGAGAATACAACAAACGATGTGGGACTAAATACAAGCCGTGCAGGCAGAGCGGTTTGACACAGTCAAACCGCCGGACTATACAAAGAATACAAAACCAGGGAAGCCTCTGAACTCCTGCAGCGGCTAACATCCAGACCGCAGTTGCGGTTAACTCCCAGAACGTTGTTGTGGCTAACCTCCTGACCGCTGCTGCGGCTAACCACCAGACCGCTGTTGCAGCTAACCTCTTGACCGCTACGACTAGAAATCAAACAGCCCGATTTCCACAAGCTTCAACAGCGAGGAGTTGGCTTTGTTTCTCAGGGTGGGGGAAGAGGTTGTAAGCTCCGTTTTGGTTCAAGAAGTAGTAAGCAACTGTCGGTGTACTATATAAGTAGGGTCTTGAGGAAAGCGGAGCTCAACTATCCCATCCTGGAGAAGTTTGACTTTATTCTGATCATCTTAGTCAGGAAGCTTCGACCCTACTTCTGGGTGCATTCCATCAAGGTGGCAACCTATCATCCCCTTCGCAACATCATGGAAGGGGTAGAGCACTCAGGGAGATTGGTAAAATGGTCGGTGAAACTGAGTGAGTTTGACATCTCATTCGCTCCACGATTGTCGATAAAGGCTCAAGCTGTGGCGAATTTCCTAACATAGTATGTCGCGGAAGTGGAAAAGCCCGAGCAGCCCGACCAGACAGCCTGGGATGTGCTCGTGGACGGGGCGTCCGGAATACATTCTTTAAGGGCAGGAGTGATCTTGAGAAGTCCTCAGGGGACAAGGATCGAGCAGGCCGTCGACATCCGTTTTCCCATCACCAACAATCAGATAGAGTACGAAGCAGTGATAACATGACTTCGTTTAGCCAGGGAGCAAGGAATCCAAGATGTGAAGGTCTCCACGAAATCTATGGTGGTGTCGTCACAAATCAGGGGAAAGTTCGAGGCAAAGGAGCCGACCTTTCAGAAGTATCTCGCCAAGGTCAAGGGCATCACTGGGTTGTTTCGCACTTTCTCGATCCGGCACGTGCCACGGGAGGAAAACATGTCTTTGAATCACCTCGCCAAGTTTGGCCCCCGTCTCCCGAGCAAGAGGAACTAAGACGGAGTTGTTTCGACCTTCCATCGACGAGGGGGAGCTAATGAAGATACCAGCGACCCTCGTGGGGGGACCCATTTATCCATTTCCTAACATTAGGAAAGTTCACAGAGAACATCCTATATAAAAGGAGGTTCAAGTACAAGTCATCTTACTATTTGGTGCAGGAGGGAGTGTTGTATCGGAAGACCCTCTCAGGGATATTGGCCAGGTGCGTGGCCGAAGATGAGGTCCCTCGAGTCTTAGAAGAGATCCACTTTGGAGAGTGTGAGTCATTTGGGAAGTCGGACACTGGAGAAGAAGAGAGTATTGCGGCAGGGGTACATTTGGCCGACTATTAACAAGGACATGATATAATTTGTAAGGAAGTGTCAAAAATGTCAACTCTATGCGCCACTCCAACTACTTCCGGCGTAGAGGCCCAGGACGATCACGGCGCTATGGTCCTTTGCGATATAGGGATTGGACCTACTTGGTCCTTTCCCACGGGCTAGCGGCCAGAGGAAGTTCCTTTTGGTCATAGTGGACTATTATTCAAAGTGGATAGAGGTCAAGGCATTGGCGAAGGTAACGTCACAAGTAATTCTCAACTTCATATGGGGGAGATAATTTGCCGGCATGGATTGCCCCTGGCCATAGTCACAGACAACGAGCCTCAATTCGCGTGCGAGGAGTTCTTTAGTTTCTGCGGACAATTGCGCATCGATATCAGGCTCGCATCTGTCTATCACACCAGGAGCAACGGGCAAGTGGAGGTCGCGAACAGGATCATTGTCAACCTGTTGAATAACGTGGTGGAAAATCTGAAGGGCAGCTGGGTGGAAGAACTCCCCTCAGTCTTGTGGGCCTTGAGAATCTCCCCGAACACAGCTACTGGGGAAACCCCTTTCAAGCTATCACACGAGTCAGAGGTCGTGCTTACCGTAGAATTCAAGGTGAGGTCCCCGCGTGTTGTTGCCGCGGGGGATGGCGATGAGGAATGGAGAGTGGAAAATGAGGAAGAGCAACGTCTGTCTCTTGATCTGGTGGAAGAGCTTTGTGACCTGGCAGCCCTTCGCCAGGAGGAGGTCAAGTGTCAAATGGCAAGGTACGTTGATAAGAACATCAAGATCAAACATTTTGTAAAAGGAGACTTAGTCCTCAAAAAGGTCGATGTCGCGGGAAGGGGGGGAGTCGTTGGAAAACTCCACCCTAACTGGGAAGGGCCCTTTGTAATTCTTGAGGCGCTTGCCTCAGGTGGTTATCGCCTCCAGAATGTCGAAGGGACCCCCCTTAGCCACACTTGAAGCGGTGACGACCTGAAGCGCTTTTATCCATAAAAATAAAATAAAGAAAAAGATTCATTCTCCACCAGATGTCTTTTCGTTCTATCATCACAACTCATCAAGTCCGAACCAGAATACCCTCGATAGGACCCTGCTGACCGAGCTCTCACTAGCCGACAGGGCAGGCATGACGCTCGGGTAGGAGGTTGAGATAAAATCAAGTCTAAACCAGAATACCCTCGATAAGGCCCCGATGACCGGGCTCTCACTAGCCGGCATAACAGGCAGGACGCTCGGGTAGGAGGTTGAGATAAGATCAAATCCGAACCAAAATACACTCGATGGGATCCCGCTGAACGGGCTCTCACTAGCCGGCAGGGCAGGCAGGTCGCTCGGGTAGGAGGTTGAGATAAGATCAAGTCCGAACCAAAATACCCTCGATGGGACCCCGCTGACCGGGCTCTCACTAGCCGGAAGGGTAGGCAGGTTGCCAGGGTAGGAGGTTGAGATAAGATCAAGTCTGAACCGGAATACCCTCGATGGGACCCCGCTGACCGGGCTCTCACTAGCCGGCAGGGCAGGCAGGTCGCTCGGGTAGGAGGTTGAGATAAGATCAAGTCCGAACCAGAATACCCTCGATGGGACCCCGCTGACCGGGCTCTCACTAGCCGGCAGGGAATGCAGGTCGCTCGGGTAGGAGGTTGCGATAAGAACAAGTCCGAGCCAGAATACCCTCGATGGGACCCCACTGACCGGGCTCTCACTAGCCGACAGGGCAGGCAGGCGACTCGGGTAGGAGGTTGAGATAAGAACAAGTCCGAGCCAGAATACCCTCGATGGGACCCCGCTGACCGGGCTCTCACTAGCCGACAGGGCAGGCAGGCCACTCGGGTAGGAGGTTGAGATAAGATCAATTCCGAACCAGAATACCCTCGATGGGACCGGGCTCTCACTAGCCGACAGGGCAGGCAGGTCGCTCGGGTAAAAAGGTTAAGCCTTAAGGGGAAAGAGGTCCGGGGTTGCGTTGGCAAGAGCTAAGTTTCGACGAGCCAGCAAGGGTACTCGGCCCTCTCGAGAAGAGTTAAAGAGAAAAGATAGGGGAAGAAGCGGGTCAGATTCCACTCGCTCTCGCAGCAAGTACCACCCCTTTTTCACGCGAGCACGAGAGAAAAGCACTGGTCGCGCAGGAGCTCAAATCTCGCGATAGTCGCATCCGGTTCCCGCGAGCCGGTGAAGGTGGAACGTGCATCTCAGCGAGTTGGGGGAACATAAAAAAAGCACTCAACCATGAATTAGCAAGTAAAGTGATATGACAACAAGCCACACGATATATAAAGATGAGAATAACAAAAGAAAAGTTGATTTGTTACTAATCACAAAAACATATATTAGGAGAGTGTGTCGTTAAGACGTCAAAAAAGAAAGAAAAAAAGAGGAAAGGGAAAAATAAATCTCTTGGCTCACGGGAGGGTCCTTGGGTGAACGTTCCCTCTCGCCATCATCCGGGGAGTAGACTCGTCCCGAGGATTCCGGACTCACCGCTTGCGGGTAGAAATCTGGGATGAGGTCCCTTGCGACTAGCTCCATCCAATCATTCTGCATGGCACCGAGGTTGCGCAGTACGTTCCGATTCGACTCTATGGTCTGCACAATCGGTAGCTTGCGGGTGTTCTACACCTCCTGCGGCGAGAAGTGAAGAAGGTTACACGCGCTGGATGAGTATGTGTCGGGTGCGGCGGGAGTCTTCTCTGAACGGGCCTTTGCTAGCTCCACCTTGGTAGTCGCAAGCTCCCCCTTCAAGTCTTTGATGCGCTACTTAAGGCGTTCGGCGGTCTCGGCATCCTATAGAAGATTATTTGAGATGAGTTCAAGGTAAAATGGAAAGAAGATGAAATAAGGGGACTTACTACACTGTCAGAATGCTTAGCGAGGAGACGCTCCGTTAGCTCGAGGCACGTGTCAAGGTCGAGGACCTTTTCCTCGGCGAAATACCGGACAGTCTCGGCATTTCTGAATTTCTTAAGGAAGCTAATTCCCCTCTGCGCGACCATGTGTGCGAGCTCAGTGGCGCGCAGATGGGCCCATGAGCTCTCGTAGGCGAGTTCCTTCATTGTCAACCTATCGTATTCCTCGGCGTCTTGGCGGCCGTACAGTACGTAGCTGAGGGAATATGCGTCCTCGCCGGCATGACCGGACTCGGTCCAAGAGGGCAGGAGGGCGGAGAGAGAGACTCTGTGTGAGTACCCGTCCCAGGCGAGCAGAGGTTGTCCGTAACCGTCTTTGGGCTTCTGCCCCAGCCCGAAGTTGGGGTGCAAGTCGGGTGTTCCCAGTTCTCCACCCCCCAGCTCACCACCTCATTGTTGCTTAACTGTCGAAGGGGTCGGCTCACTCGCTACAACGGGTTTCTTCTGGAGAGTTCGCTCACCAGAAGGAGCAGGTTTCTTGGAGGCAATAGTCTTGTGCGCTTTGAGCACCCGCTGGACGACGATCCCGCGTCAGTCCCTCTCTCGGGCTCTCCCCTCTTCTTCATGCTGCTGTCGGAAGAGGGTGAGCGCAAGTCATCGGCACACGCGACAGCAACAGATTGGGCGAAGGCAAGGGCGGGATCCACACTACCCTTTCCCGCGTACAGCGGGTGCGCGGGGATGTCATGTTCGCCTGCAAGAAAGCCAGGAGCAATGACGCGTTAAGGTGTTGCGAGAAAGAGATGCGAGCTCACCCGCGCCCGAGAGAATGGGTAGTAGCGAATCGACATTGCGTCGCAGATGAGCGATTTCAAAATCTTTCCTAAGAAAAGCTTGTGTGATTTGACGTCCGCGCCATCGACACGCGATGCTCGGCAGGTGATCTCATCCTTTTGTATCGGCGCGTACGGGACATTGTCGTGGTCACCCTTCACAAAGAGGAATCGGTTGGTACAGTAGTGGATTATAGTGGGGTCGGCTATATAAATCATTTGTCGCCATTGTGCCCAATCTTTTGTCATAGTTTGACCATAAACACAAAATAAAATAAATTGAAATAGTGGATATAACGTTGGGATATATTGGCTGATATATCGGTTGATAGAGGATATATAAGATGATATATTCCAAAAGAATATTTTGTAAGAAAAAAATCAGAAACATGTTGTTTTGTTCGTGAAACATTTATGTCGACTGACATGTCGGTCATGTGACTCATGTCGGAAGATATCCACAAAATTGTAGGTGTTAGATAATATAGAAGAAAATAATGTATAGGCCCATCTATAGGCCCTTTTCTCTTTTTTTCTTTTAGTCTCACATATCCTGTATAGGATTATTTCTCCCTCTCTTCCCCTATATATTTGTATTCTTTCTTGTATTTGTGATATGAAGAAGTATATACAAGGTTGAGCCTTTGTTTACAACATGGTATCAGAGCCAGCGATTTGACCGGTCCGGCCTGCCTCTGACCGGTCCGACCTGCCTCTGACCGTCCGGCTTCTTTGACCGCGCGTTTCCTTCCTTGCCGCGGGGACTTGTTTTCCTTCCTTACCGCTTGCGGCCTCTCTCTGCTCTACCCGCTTCCTCCTCATCTCCCGTGGATCCCCGCTTCTCCCTCCTTTTATAGCCTTCCTCTCTCTGGCACGTGGACCCCACCTCAGTTCCGTTAGTTTTCCTATTCGTTGCGACCTCTCCCTTCTCCTTACCCCTGCGGTCTACTCCTAACCGCTCGGGTGCGGCCTGTTTCTCAGCCGCTCTGTCCGCTAACCGCTTTGTCCGCTAGCCACTCTGTCCGCTAACCGTTCGTCGCGAACTCGTCGCAAACTTCTCTATCCGCAGCTGCTGCCTCTTCTCGCGGCGATCTCCTTTTTACCCGAAGCGGCCTCTTTTACCCGCAGCATCTGCAGCGGTCTCTCCTACCCGCAGCGACTACTCTCTACCCGCAGCGACTTATTCTGCTCGTTGCGGCCTCTCCTTCCTTGTGGTCTCTCCTTACTCGCAGCGACCTCGCAGTACTCTCTTTTGTTCGCTGCTGCTTCGTTTCTCCTGCGGCGTCTCTATAGCCGCTTGTGTTAACCGGCTAACCGCGTGATCCTATCCGCCCAATTAGTGTACCTAGCAGTACTCTCTTCTGTCTGTTGCTGCTTCGCTTCTCCTGCGGCATCTCTCTAGCCGCTTGTGTTAACAGGATAACCGCGTGCTCCTATCCGCCCGATTAGTGTGCCAAGCCACTCAGGGACATGGCCTCCGATTCCACCACTGCTGCGGATGTAACTCCTCCCCCTGACTATCCTCGTGCTGCCTCTTCTGAGCTTCAGGATGAGCTGCGCATTACCACTATCTCTCTCTGTGGCAAGCAAAACTTTGTGGAATGGGTCCACTCCGTACGGCGTGTACTTCAAACTAAAGGTCTCCTTCATCATCTTACCAAGACACCACCCACTGCACCTACTGATGAGTGGATCTGTGTTGACGGACGCGTTCAATCTTGGCTCCTCAACTCTCAGGACACCGAGCCCTATCGGATGGCTATGTACCATGAGATCGCTCATACTATGTGGACTGATCCTCATTCCCTCTATTCTGGAAAGGGCAGTTTACAACACTTGTTTGACATTTTCACTGATCTCCAGTCCCTTGACGCTGGAGTTACCAGAGATATCACCTCCTTTGTTGCGCGGGCTAAAATTTTGGTTGAGGCTTGGATCCAGCATCAGCCTCCCACTACGGACTTGGTGACTCAACGGCAGCAGAAGGAGGCCGTGGGGATTGTTACGATGATGGCGCGTCCCCCCACATCTTCATAGTGTCCGCGCTCATGTTCTATCTTCCGTTGTTATTTCATCCCTCCCGGATGTGTGCTCAATGCTCCTCAAGGTTACTCCACCTCCGGATGTCCCGAATTCATCTCCCGCTCTGCTTCGACAACTCGTGGCCACTCTCGCTCCATCTACTCGTGGCCCATCGGCTCGTGGTGGCCGCCAACCTCGGGGACGCGATCGTGGTGGCCGAACACTCTTCAAGTGCTCTTACTGCGGCAGGGATGGTCATCTGGAGGCCACCTGTTACCGCAAACATGGCCTGCCTCCTCATCTTACTGCTACAATAGCTCCCTCACCTCCCTCCACAACTAGTGATGATTACGGGCTCAATTACAACAACTTCAAGGCGTGGTTAGTCGCTTCTCTGGCTCCGTCGCCTCGATCTCCAATGTAGGTATATCTTGCCTCTCTCACAGCCCTCACTGGATTGTGGACTCGGGTGCTACACATCATCTCTCTCCCCAGTGGTCGCCGCAATATTTAGATACTCCTTACCCCAAGAACATCACTGTGGCAAATGGTGACACAATCCCGGTTTTTGGCACTGCCAATCTTCCTCTTACCCCTTCCCTCTTCTTATCCTCGGTCCTTCATGTTCTGGGCTCTCCATTTAATCTTCTTTCTGTTAGTCGTCTTACACAAGATATTGATTGTTGTGTCACTTTCTCACTCTCTTCATTTGTTGTGCAGGGTCGACAAACGTGGACTATACTTGGTAGAGGACGGCTGTCCAACGGGTTGTATCTCCTCGACGTTTCTCCCATTGTTCTCACTAACGTCTCCACCACCGATTGACATCGTCATCTGGGCCACGCCCCCCTTCTGATTCTCAAGAAAGCTTTTCCCACTATCTCTCTCCAACACTTTTTTTGTGAATCATGTATTTTCGGCAATCAACACCGTGTATCTTTCTCTTCCTCATGTACTTGAAGCGATGCTCCATTATCGTTAATACATTTTGATATCTGGGGGCCCTATAAGGTCCCTAGTGTTTTTGGTTACAGATATTTTGTTACATTTATCGATGATTACTCGCGAGTTACCATGCTATATTTACTTCATGATCGAATCGAACTCACCGCTACGTTCCGTACGTTTCTTACCGAAACGCGTACTCAATTTTCTACTTATGTCAAAACAATTCATACAGACAATGCTCGTGAGTACACCGGTCGCACCTTCTCCAATCTATGCACTGAGTTCGGTATTCTCCATCAAACTTCATGCGCCTATCCCTTATGATCCAAATGTAGGTTTCTCCTCTTTATTGGAACTTTGTCGTTTCTACAGCATGTCACCTCATTAATCGTATACCATCCTCCGTCTTCAACTTTGTGGCACCCATCACTCTACTTTATCCATCTACGACTCTCTTCTCTCTCACACCTCGTGTGTTTGGATGTACCTGTTATGTCCATCACCATGGTCCCTCAACTGACAAGCTCGCCCCTCGGGCTACCAAGGCGATGTTTATTGGCTACTCCCGCACTCAGAAGGGGTATGTCAGCTTTGACCCTACAACTGGCAAGATGGTTGCGTCTGCTGATGTCTCCTTCCAAGAATATCAACCATATCACACCAGTCCTTCTGATCCCCTTCTTCCTCCTCCTCTACCTCGGCCCTCCGTACCCGTCACGTTTCTATTACCACCACTTCTACCTACCCCCAACCCCACCTGTCCAAATCTCCTATCACTCTGAGCATCCCACCATCAACAATCCCCGTCAAACCCCCTGTTATTCAGGTGTACACTCGTCGTCCTCCGTGTTCAGATGCCCTGCAGCAGCTTCCCCCTACCGATGTGCTCTCGCGGCCTGTTGATCTGGCATCCTATTCGACGGCACATCCCATTGCCAATTATGTCTCTGTACATCGGCTCTCTCCGTCCCTATGTGCATTTGCTCTTTCTCTCTCTCCTATATTTTTGTACCTAACTCTGTGCAGGAAGCTGTCCAGCATCCGCGGTGGAGCGCCGCCATGGATGATGAGATGACGGCTCTGTGGGGGAATCACACTTGGGATCTTGTGCCCCTTCCTCCGGGTCACAGTTGTGTCAGCTGCAAATGGATCTTCACTATCAAACATATCGTGGATGGGATAGTTGATCTCTTAAAGGCTTGTCTTGTGGCTCGGGGCTTTACCCAACAGTACGGCCTTGATTATAAGGAGACTTCTCCGCGGTCGCCAAATTGAATTTGGTTCGGGCTCTCCTCTCCTTAGTTGTTCGTCGTTAGTGGCACCTTCATCAGCTAGATATCAAGAATGCGTTCTTGAATGACGATCTTCTTGATACAGTGTACATGCATCAACCGCACGGGTTTGAGACCACGGGGATTCTCGGGTTTGTCTTCTTCGCAAGTCTATTTATGGTCTCAAACAATCTTCACGGGCATGGTTTGGAAAATTCAGCAAGGTCGTTCGTGAGATCGGCTTCAAACAAAGCTCGGCAGATTCCTCTCTCTTTACTCGTCACCAATCAACTGCGACGATCATACTTCTAGTATATGTGGATGATATTTTTATCACTGGTGATGACTCAGCTGGGATACACCATGTGATGCAACATTTGAATTCTACATTTCAAATCAAAGATTTGGGCAGTCTTCGCTATTTTCTTGCACTAGAAGTAGCACGACGACCGGATGAGCCTGTCCTATCCCAGTGTAAGTACTGTATTGACCTTCTGCAAGATGCTAGCCTCTCGGGTTGCAAACCTGCAGAAACTCCGATGAAAGTCAACCACATGTTGTGTGCTCGGGGATCTGAGAATGATTCCCTCCTTCCGAACCCGGAATACTATCGACGTCTTGTGGGAAAACTGATATATTTAACAGTTACAAGACCTGACATATCATTTGTGGTTGGTGTGGTCAGCCGGTTTATGCATACCCCACGGCACCTCGAGGCAGTGGAACACATCCATAGGTATCTGAAGACTTCCTCTGGGCAGGGACTTGTGTACAAGCCGTCTTCCTCCCTTTCTCTTATTGCATACTCGGATGCGTATTATGCGGGCTCATTGGATGATAGACATTCAACTACTGGTTCTGTACATACTTTAGAGGAAATCTTATCACATGGCGGAGTAAGAAGCATACGGTGGTTGCCCGCTCGTCTGTTGAGGCCAAGTACCGTGCGATGGCAGCTGTTACATCTTAAATAACCTGGCTGGAAAGTCTTTTAATGGACTTCGGGGTTAAGTTGTTCTCACCTTCAACACTGTTTTGTGACAGTCAAGTTGTGATACACATTGCAAAGAATCATGTATTCCATGAGAAGAATAAACATATTGAGGTTGATTGTCATTTTGTTCGAGAAAAGGTTCAAGCAAAGGAGCTAAAATTTGAACATGTTTCTGCCTTTGGACAAGTTGCTGATATCCTTACCAAGGCGCTGCATCGCAAGTTGTACTATCAGTTCTTGTCCGAGCTTGGCACATATGACTTATACGCTCCAGCTTGCGGGGGAGTGTTAGATAATATAAAAGAAAATAATGTATAGGCCAATCTATAGGCCCTTTTCTCCTCTCTTTTACTCTCACATCTCCTGTATATGATTATTTCTCCCTCTCTTCTCATATATATTTGTATTCTTTCTTGTATTTGTGATATGAAGAAGTATATACAAGGTTGAGCCTTTGTTTACAACAGTAGGATACCGTGGATGGAAGGATTATTAACATACCACCACATGAAAATGACCATCATTGGAGGTTGCCAAATCTACGACACTCAATCCACAGGAGTGCTCCGGAAAAAACTTTTCACTCAATATAAAAATTAAGGTTAAAAGGGCCCACGGGGCATATTTATAAAAAAAACCTTGAGCAGCAAGCCAATATTGAAAGGTAAAAAAAATACAAGTACATGCAAAAATACTTAGGCTTCGTTTGGGGGGGGGCTTATTTACACCGGTCAAGCGGTTACAACCGCATGAATCGGACCTTAATTAAGGTCTGATTCATGCGGTTGTAACCGTTTGACCGGTGTAAATAAGTAATTAAGGTCTGATTCATGCGGTTGTAACCGTTTGACCGGTGTAAATAAGTCCCCTCAAACGGAGCCTTAATCACTTTTAATTTATCCAAATGAGTAAATATAAGTCAAAGATTGATCAAAAAAGTGGTCCTCATAAGGGTTATTGCAACCACTATCATGGTGCAACATAAAACTAAAAGACCAAAGGGAAGACATAATGGATTTGATGTTCTTACTGTCGATGGGAGTGAAGTGCTAATGTAGTTGCTTTCCTGGCATCAGGCGGTAATAATTGGTTGCGGAAGTAAGAAGTTATTCTTGTGTCAGGATGGAGAAATGAATAGAGAAATATAGTGACTGTCAATAACACCACTGGAAAAGAACAATTAGTGGTCAATGGAGGAAGGTTGTTGTAAGCGAAGACGGAGTTGGAGAAGGAGAGATGATGGCAAAATAGTTGTTGCATCAAGTGGAGGATCACAGAGATGATAGAGGCTTAATTATAGAAAAGTTGTTGATTCGAGTGTATATCAATTGGAATATAATGACTGCTGCGATCCAAGACAACTAGAACAAGAAGACAATTATGGTGCCCTAAAGACAAAGATGACCGGAGGGCTTGGGAATAGCGATCAGGGAGTTGTTAACTGAAGTTGATGCGGTGCCTGGTAGATGAAGCCTGAAAAACTGGATAATCGTGGTCGGAGGTGGAATCAGGGGAAAAGAATTATTACGATCGCAGCAAAGGATTGTTATTGTAGAGAGAGTTGAAATAACGGTTGTGAAGGAAGAATTGTTAAAGAATACAAAAGAAAGGGTTATTTCAACCATCAAAGATGAAACACAGAAAAGCATATGAGAAAAAATATTGCTACTCACAGTCAAAGATGGCATGGAGGGGAGAGAAATGTATTAGAAATCAAAACTGGAATGAAGTTGAAGCTTGCGGTCGAGATTCACAAATATGATGCCAACCATCAAGATACCATCAGGAAACGAGATGTTGTGGATAGAAGAAACAATAACTAACATGTCGTTGCAAAAAGGCGATAGCGGTCACCCTAGGTTACAAGTCCACCACAAATCAACAAATCGTGGACCATTCTAAGCTCTTTGTAAGGTGATCCAAACTATATGTGACATTATGGGTGTTTGAGCCAAAAAAAAACAACTGCCTGGATGTTCATAACACGAGGTATTAAAAAACAACATTCAAGCCTTTATCCCATTATAGTGGGGTCGGCTATATGGATCCTTTGTCGTCATTGTGCTCTATCTTGTCATAATGTCACTAATGCCTAAGTACATCATGTCTTTCCTTACAGTTTCATTCCAAGTCTTTATTGATCTACCCCTCCCTCGTTTAACATGCCTAGTGACTAGACTCTCACAATGCCTAACAGGTGCCTCTAATGGGCTCCTTTGTACGGGTCCAAACCATCTTAGACGAGCTTCTTGCATCTTCTCAGCAATTGGTGCTACTCCTGTCTTATCCCTGATACTTTCATTCCTAATTTTATCCGATCTCGTGTGTCCACACATCCACCTAAGCATTCTCATCTCCGCAACTCCCATTTTTTGTTCATGTACACAATTCACTGCCCAACACTCAGAACATAGAGCATCACAGGTCTAATTGCAGTACGGTAAAACTTTCCCTCAGATTTTAGTGGTACTTTATGATCACATAAGATCCCTGACGCGCCTCTCCACTTCAACCAACCCGCTTGGATTCTGTGTCACATTGTTGGGTACATTGGTTCTAATGTACCTGATTTGAAGAAGCCTCACTCAACTCAATGATATACATCAAAATGTATTTGATGTATTTTGAGTTTACTTGTGCAGATTAAGTATTTGCAGGAAAGATGGAAAAGTTTCTAAGTCCATGTGTCAACACCCAGAGGGAAAGTGTCGACACTTAAGAAAACTTGTGTCGACACCCAGGCAAGCTGTGTCGACACTTGGAGTCATTGTGTCGACACCAGGGATGCAGAGTCGACACCAGACAGAAAGTGTCGACACAAGGAGCTGTGTCGACACTCAATGAAGAAAAGTGCAGTGAAGCTGTGTCGACACTTAGCAGTTGTGTCGACACCCAGAGAAACTGTGTCTACATCAGAAAGTGTCGACACTTGGAGGCTGTGTCGACACTCAGCAAAAGTCAGCAGAGACTAAGTATAAGTGTCGACACCCAGAACAATGTGTCGACACACAGCAGAAGAGTCAACACTTGAAGAAAGTGTCGACACAAGGAAGAATGTGTCGACACTCAGCTGAAGACTCAACACTTGAAGAAAGTGTCGACACAAGGAGCTGTGTCGACACTTAGCAAAGTTGAAGAATATTCTAAGTACAAGTGTCGACACAAAGGAGCTGTGTCGACACTCAGCATAAGTCTCAACAGAAGAAGAATGTGTCGACACAAGGAGTTGTGTCGACACTCAGCAAGTATCAACACTGAAGGCTTGTGTCGACACCAAGAAGAACTGTCGACACTTAACAGATTCAACACATGAAGATGTGTCGACACAAAGGTGTTGTGTCGACACTTACAAGAATTCAGCAATATACTGAAGTACAAGTACTTGTGTCGACACACATTATCAGTGTCGACACATGAAGAAGAAGCTGTGTCGAGATATAAAATCTGCAACACAAGGAGTTGTGTCGACACCTTGTAGGCTAGTGTCGACACTTAGACAACTTGTGTCGACACTTAGTCTATAAGTGTCGACACTTAAAGACAGACAGTCTCGACACTTGCAGACAGTTACAGAATTTTCAAGAACTGACTGCATGACTTGACAGCTGTCATTCCAGCCGGTCTACTGCACCTGTCAGAGTTGTCAGAAATCAGTTATGAACCGGACCAGCCGGTTACCATGAATAAGGCCTATAAATAGGCTTACACTGTATACAGATCAAGTGAAAAAAAGTTGTTGTTCAAGTTGTTCAAAAGATCAACACATCAAGTTATACAAAGAAGATCTAGCTATTTCTTGAAGAATCTAGTGAAGATCTAAAAAGTTGGAGAGAGAGAGCTACATCTAAGAAGTCAGCCATTGGAACCAGGCTGAGAAGAAGGGTTCAGATTTGTTCTGAATCTTAAGTAGCAGAGATCAAGGATCAACTGCAGAAGGGGTCAATCTTATTGTATTCTACATTCAAGAAGCTTTGAAGCAAGCCAAGTCAGATTGATTTCAGCTGAGTTCTTCCAAGAACTCATCAAGAAACTCACAACTCTTCTCTTTTATCTGAGTTGTTGAGTATACATTTTGTATTAAAATTATTTTGTAGGATCCTTAGGGATCTGAGTTTTATAAGTCTGTAATTATAAAGGCTGAGTGTAGGAGAGTTGTATCTCTGAGTGTAGGCCTGTTGTGGCTGAGTGTAGGTCTTGGTGGCTGAGTGTATGCCTTGGTGGCTGAGTGTAGGCTTTGTGAAGAAGCTGAGTTGTAGGGCATTGGGCCTGAGCTGTAGGAACCTGTTTTGGGGTTCTGAGATAGAGGAGGAGTTTGCCCGAATCTAGTACACTGCTAGATAAGCGAAGGGGGGAAAGTGGATGTACCCAAACCTTGGGGAATCACTATAAAACTGTGTGTCTACTGTGTGCTTGTGGAATTCTGTGATTGTTGATTGTGTGATGTGATAAAGTAGATGTAATTTTGTGTTATAAGTTAAATTCTGCCTAAAAAGTTAAAAAGATTTAAGTCACCTATTCACCCCCCCCCCCTCTAGGTGATTAGGTACAATATCTTTCAAGTGGTATCAGAGTCAGGTTCCTCAAAAAGGGACATAACTGTCTGAGTAGATCATGTTGGCAGATTCAGTCTAAGTCAAATTACAGAATCAAGAAAATCAAGAACCATGGGTTCCACTGAGAATCATAAGGAATTGAGATCCATGAAGCTACCCATATGTAGGAAAGAGATCTTTGGTATCTGGAAGGAAAGGGTGAGACTGTTTATGAAAGCCTCAGACCCTAGGATTTATATCACAGTGAAAGAAGGGTCATATGTGCTCATGAAGGTGTCAGTCTTAGATGCAAATCAGAGAACACCTAAGGATTTCTCTGAAATGACAAAAGATGAAATTGTTCTAGCCACTATGGATAAGAGGGCTCAAAACATTATTGTGAGTGTTATAGATGATGCTACTTTTCAGAATTTGATACACTGCAAGACATCTAAGGAGATGTGGGATACCTTGATAGTGTATATGGAGGGTTCTGAAGAAGTGAGGCAAGACAGAAAATCTTTGCTCAACCAAGAATATGAAAGTTTTAGACAAGGTAGATCTGATAGCATAACTGAATGCTATAAGAAGTTCTACAGAATTGTGAATGAGCTCATGTCCTATGGCAGAGAGTTCAGTAATTATGAACTCAATGATAAGTTTCTAAGGTCCCTAACAAAAGATTGGGACACCAAGATCTGTGTCATTAGGGAAATGGCAAAGTTGGCAGAAATTCCTCCACCAACACTGTTTGGCAAACTGCTGTCTTATGAAATGCAGTTGATGGTGAGGAAAGAAGAGGAGAAATCAACAAGAAGTGAACATAAAGAAAGGACAGTGGCCTTCAAAACAGAAGCCCCCAGAAAGTACAGAAGTAAGTCATCAACTCCACCACCAAAAGCAGCTGAAACTGAGTCAGATGAATCAGCAAGTAGAAAGTCTGAAAGCAGTGAAAGTGATGAGGACTTTGCTGCCTTTACAAGACATTTTCAGAAGTTCTTAAAGAAGAAATAGTGGAGGACAAGACCTTCTACTTCACAGGGTAAAGAAGACTATTATCAGAATAAAAAGTCTTCAAAGAAAGACAGGAAGAAGTCCAAGTCTAGCAAAGCAACACTATCAAAAATTGTATGCTATTGCTGTAATAGACAAGGACATATTGTTGCAGATTGTCCAGAAAAAAGGAAGGAGTCTAGTGACAAGAAAAAGACTCAATACAAGTGCAAGAAGGAAAAGTCTTTTGTTGTCAAAAAGGAAAAGAGTCTGTCAGATATTTCTTCATCAGAAACTGAGTCAGATGCTGAAGCATATATAGGACTGTTTGTTGGGGAAGAAGAAGAAGAGTTCATCCAGATCATGAACTCTATATACGAACAAGAGGACAGTCAGTGTTAAGGATTGATGGCATTGACAGAAAGTGACAAAATCCTGGAGCAGCCAGGACCTAGTAAGGTACAACATTGTTCTTTAAGTTTAATTTCTTGTGCTAGTTCAGAATCAGATTCATCATCATCAAGTGATGAGAGTGCATCTGAGTCTGAAGAGGATATTCATCAGTTAATAGATGAATATAAAGTTCTGTTGCAAGCATCTAAGAAATGCAAATCCTTGGCCAAGAGTCAAGCTAAGGAGATTGCAAGTCTGAAAATGGCTGCAACTGATTATGAGAAGATGTTTGATCAAAAGCTAAATGAGATAGCCAGACTGAAGCACATAACTGTGATTCAGATGGGGACTATATCATTTAAGAATGATCAAATCAAGAGTCTGGAGATTAATCTTCAGAAGGAGAAAGACTTAGTTGCTAAGTTTTCTAAATCAAAGTCTGTTCTACCCATAATTGATGAATTTGTTCATCAAAAAGGTAAAGCTGGACTGGGGTTTTCAAAACCTGCTAGCACTGTTCAGTCCAAGTCCAAATCCAAGGGCAAAGCCCCAACTCTCAACAAGTCAGTTGTAGATAAAACAGTTAATGATGTACCTAAGCAAAGGTACAATAAGTTTGAGTGTTGGTGCTGTGGCAAGGTAGGCTACTTTGTAATGGACTGTTGGCACAATGCTAGTGCCAAAGTGAGTAGCAAACTGTCTGTTGAAAAACCTGCATGTAGCTTTGTTAGGAAGCAAACTAACCAGTACCAAGGACCCAAGAATTCTTAGGGTTCTAAGGTTCACTAATCTGTTTTGCAGGTGAGTCCAAGTGGTCATGCCCCAATATGGTACTTGGACAGTGAATGTTCCAGACATATGACTGGAACAAGGGGTTTACTAAAGGACTACACACCCATCAAGGATGGTCCAAAAGTCACCTTTGGTGGTTCTGAAAAAAGGATCATCAAGGGTTTTGGTAACATATCTAACTCCTACATTACAATTACACAAGTGGCCTATGTTAAAGGTTTGAAACATAACCTTATTAGTATAAGTCAATTGAGTGATGTAGGATATGACATCTCATTTGTGAAATATGGTTGTCATATCAGGAGGTCAAATGATCAAGAAATTATTTTGACTGGTTATAGAAAAAGTAATGTCTATTGCTTAGACATTATGGTTGAGAACAATGGTTCTCCAGTGTGTCTTGTAGCTGATGAGACAGTCTCTCATTGTGTCAAATGGCACAAGAGGCTAACCCATCTAAACTACAAGACAATTACCAAACTCTTTAGTAAAGAGTTAGTGAGGAATGATCCTCAAGTTAAGTGTATTAAAGATGGTATTTGCTCAGCTTGTCAAAAGGGCAAGCAGACTAGATCCACCTTTAGTAGCATTGAAAACAAAGATGCTGTGAGGTGTTTATACCTCTTGCATATGAATCTCTTTGGTCCAATGTCAGTTCACAGCTTAGGTAGGAAGGTCTATACCTTTGTAGTTGTAGATGACTACTCAAGGTTTTCCTGGTTGTTCTTCCTTAGACAGAAATCTGAAACAGCTAGTGTCTTCTATAGCTTTGTCAAACAAATTCAGAATGAACTAGCCAGTATAATGGTCAAAATAAGAAGTGACCATGATACTGAATTTCAGTTTGATTGCATGACAAAACTATGTGAAGAATTTGAGATATTTCAAGAGTTTTCTTCACCAAGGACACCTCAGCAAAATGGCATTGCTGAGAGAAAGAATAGAACCTTGATTGAGACTGGTAGGACCCTATTAAGTGATACATCACTATCAGAATATTTCTGGGCTGAGGCAGTGAATACTGCATGTCATGTGATTAATAGGGCTACCATAACTAAAAGTCTCAACAAGACCCCCTATGAGGTTGTGAAAGGCAGGAAACCAAACTCATCCTACTTCAGGATCTTTGGTTGTAAATGCTTTATACTTAACAATGAAAAGTCTTACTTGACTAAGTTTGCTGCCAAGTCCCAAGAGGAAATTTTTGTTGGGTACAGCAACAACAGTAAGGCTTATAGAGTCTACAACTTGTCTACACAAGTTGTATAAGAATCTGTACATGTAGTATTTGATGAAACTAGACTTATTAACAATGAGTTGTCTAGTAGTATTTGCAGCTCCTCAGGTATAACTAAGAAGATGGACAAGCTCAATATGGAAGAAAAACCTACTGCAAGACAGCATGTAGAAGATAGTGGTTGATGTCCAGGGGGAGTACTACATGTACCTAATGCAGATGAAGTACAATGAGTACAGCAAGATGAAGAAGTTGAAGAAGTTCAACCTGAAGTCAGGATGCCTCCAGCCAATAGACATCTTAGAGATCATCCAGTAGAACAAATCATTGGTGATCCAAGACAAGGGGTACAAACAAGGAGCAGAAACCTGAATGCAGCACTCTACTCCAGTTTTCTATCCCAAGTTGAACCAAAGAAGTTTGAAGAAGTCATCATAGACCCTCATTGGATTGAGGCAATGCAAGAAGAGCTGAATCAGTTCAAGATGTGCAAGGTCTGGGAGCTTGTTCCTAAATCAAAAGACCACAACATAATTGGAACCAAGTGGATCTTTAGGAACAAGATGGATGAACATGGAGTCATCATTAAGAACAAAGCAAGATTGGTTGTTAAAGGATATAGGCAGAAAGAAGGTATTGATTTTGATCAAACCTTTGCTCCAGTAGCCAGACTGGATGTCATAAGGATGTTCCTGGCCTATGCAACCTTTCAAGGATTTAAAGTTTATCAAATGGATGTCAAGTCAGCATTTCTGAATGGTAATCTAAAAGAGGAAGTCTATGTGGAACAGCCATCAAGTTTTGTTGATTCAACTCTACCTAATCATGTCTATAGACTTAGGAAAGCATTATATGGGTTAGAGCAAGCCCCTAGGGCTTGGTATGAAACCATGTCTAGTTTCCTCATTGAGAATAAGTTCACAATGGGGAAAATAGACAAGACTCTATTCCTTAGAAAATCCAGAGGCAAAGTAATACTAGTCCAAATATATGTAGATGACATAATATTTGGGTCTCCTGAAAGTAGTATTTGCAAAAAGTTTGCAAAACTAATGCAAGGATAATTTGAGATGAGTAGTATGGGAGAACTTAAGTTCTTCTTGGGTCTCCAAGTTAGACAAACTGAGAATGGTTTATCCATATGCCAGTCTAAGTTCACCCTAGAACTCATAAGGAAGTATGGTATGGATTCATCCAGTACCATGAAGACTCTTATGGGGTCAAGTATGTCTCTTAGCAAGGATGATGCAGGGAAACCTGTAGATGAGTCTTTGTATAGAGGGATAGTTGGCTCCCTATTATATTTGACTGCAAGTAGACCAGATATCATGTATGCTACATGTGTCTGTGCAAGGTATCAAGCATGCCCTAAGGAGTCTCATTTGACAGCAGTCAAAAGGATATTGAGATATCTAAAGGGCACTCCCTATCTAGGCCTCTGGTACCCTAGGAATGGAGATTTTGAACTAACAGGTTATTCAGATGCAGACTTTGCAGGATGCAAAGAAGACAAAAAAAGCACAACTGGAACCTGTCAATTCCTAGGTGGAAGACTGATTTCATGGAGTAGCAAGAAGCAAACAAGTGTGGCTATCTCCACTGCAGAATTAGAATATGTGGCTGCAGGAAGTTGTTGTGCTCAACTTATATGGATACAACATCAGCTTGAGGACTATGGAATTCAGGTAAGTAGAACTCCACTCTTTTGTGATTCTACAAGTGCTATATCAATTGCACATAATCCTGTTTCTCATAGTAGAACTAAACATATTGAAATAAAATATCATTTTCTTAGGGAGCATGTAGAGAAAGAAGATATTTTACTGGAATATGTTAGAACAGATAATCAACTAGCTGATATGTATACTAAGCCACTAGAAGAAACTAAGTTCAATAGGTTTAAAATTGAACTAGGAATGATAAACTTAGAGAAAGTTTATAGAATTGGAAATGGCTAAGTAAAAAGGTGTCGACACACAGAGATATCAGTGTCGACACAGAAAAGTGGTGTCGACACTTCAGGAAAAAGGTGTCGACACATTTAGGAAGTTGATGTCGACACTTCAGAAAATTAGTGTCGACACATGACAAGTAGGTGTCAACATATCCAAGATGGTGTCGACACTTAATGTTTACTCAGAATTATCTAAGTAAAGACTTGACTATGTGTCGAGTTAAGTGGTGTCGACACATAAACAAGTGTCGACACATATTATCTGTCGACTAAACTTGTGTCGACACATAGGTGTCGAGACATTATAAGTCAGTGTCGACACTTATCGACAGTGTCGACACAATTTGAGTTAGCTTACCCGCCTTTTTATCTTCAAACCCAGAAAGGTATAAATAGGATTTTGTCTTTATCTGTCGACACGCTTTCAAAAGTTTTGAGACCAAAACTTGTGTGTCGACACCTCTCTTCTCTCCAGTCAAATTCTTCAAACCCTAATGGCGTCAAAACTTGAGGAGAACGTCAACGAAGGCTACGAACTGGTGCGACAAGCGTTTGAGGATGCAGACCCAGAGATCAAGAACGTGATAACCCTAGTTGCAGACTCAGGGTTAGAATTCCTTGTTTCTGAGCCGACTAAAATCTGGAAGAAGAAAGTTCTAGAGTTTCTAAATGAAGCTGAAGTGGACGAGTCTGGATTCAAGATCAAATCCAGGGTACATGGAGAAAAGGTGAAGGTATCACCTAAAAGATTGAGGAAAGTACTACAGTTACCAAGAACTAAGGAAGAGGATGAGATTACTGCTTCTAAGACCAGAGAAGCTTTAACTTGGTGTAGACTGGATGCAAAGATGAAAATTGGTTCTGTCTTCAATAGGAAAGGGATGAATAGTCAGGGTAAATTTCTATCTGAAATTGTAGGCAAAGTAATCCTAAGTAAGCCTGGAGGGCATGATAGGGTATCTGCCCATATGTTTAATCTCATGACCAGGATAATCTTCAACCTCAAAACTGATTGGTCTGTAGTAGTCTTTGATAAAATCAAGGAAAGTCTGAAGAAGCTCAATTTGGGTAGAATAATAAGTTTATACCTAGCTGGTTGTATACCAGAGGTTATGAGTCAGGCTGCTGGCACCAAGATCAACCATATGAGAAAGATGGACATGAGAATATTCTCCAGGTGGGACAGGGTTTTGTCTAAGTAGATGCCAACCCCTGAGAAAATCACTCCTGAGAAAGTAACACCTTTAAAGAAGAAGAAGAAAACTGCTCCAGTAGCTCAAGAATCTTCAAGTAGTTCAGATGATGAACAAGAAGAAAATGCTGGGAAGTCTCCAGCTCAACAAGAGGCTGCAGAGAGGCAGGAAAAGCTACCTCAAGCTAGCCCCTTACACCTGGATTCAGTCCAGGGGGAGCCTCTAGTTGTAGAAGAGCTAACTACACTGGAGAGTGAGCAAGCAACAAACATCATCCTTGAGGTAATCTCTGAGCTTAATGCTTTAGATTTTCCTATAGAGGATAATGTATTGTCTGATTCCTTAAATTATGTTAATCAGCAAACTCAGATTGATAGTCAAGTCCCAGATGTTGTCATGGAGGACACATCTGTTACAGTTCAAGCAGTTTCTGATCCAGTGGTAGATGAGCCAAGAATTTCTCCAGCTCATTCTCCACAAGAATATACAATGGAAGATCTTTTCCTAAATCTGGATCAAACAGATTTTGACAAGGATTGTGCTGCTGTTGAGGGAGAGAATGCTCCAGTTGAGGGGGAGCAAGTGCAAATTCTGGAAGAACCTGCAAGGCAAGAACCTGAGAAGGCACCAGAAGTGCAGAAGGAGTTACCTCCAAGCCCTAAGGAGAGGGTAGATATAGCCAGCACCTCAGCTTCAGAAGATGAGGAGGCAACAACGGCTAAGAAAAAGAAGTTTCAAGTATTCAAGAAAAGGAGCCAGAATTACAAAAAGGCTTTGCAAACTGTAGCACAACAGCCTATATCACAGCCAGCACCAACTATTGATTATAGTGCTCTAATGGTTGCAATGCAAATTAAGCTTGATGAGCATAGGCAGGCCATTGAGAAGTATGTGGATGAAGGACAAAAATCATTGCAGTTTGATCTGGCCCAGGATATAAAGTCTATAATATTTGAAATGAATCTTAATAAGAAGGAGATGACAGACTGCTTCCACAAGGGAGAGAATGCAGTGGTGTACTTGGCTACACATCAGGAGAAAATCAAGGCTCAAGTAGATGACATAGCACTGAAGCAGGGGTATGTTCTAGAAAATCAAATCAGAATGAATGACAATTTGACAGAATCTCACAACGCTATTGTCACAGAGATGAAGAACATTGCTGCTGGTCTGACAACTTCTACTGCTACTGTTATGGCAGATTTTGACAAAGCATTTCAAGAGGAAATAACTGCTGTTAAGACTGCCATTCAAGACTCTCAGAAGCTTCTCACTGAAAAACTCCAAAGGTTAAAACCTTTCTATAGGGATGGAGTCAATTATCTAAATGCCCAAATCAGATTTCAAAAAGATGATTTAAGGGATCACATAGAAAGAGAAGTCATAAAGGGGGAGAGGGTATTAGTCAAAGCTGGCTCTGACCATGCAAAATGGGTTTCTAATTCCATCAGAGCCACTCTTGGTTATCCTCCTTTATGTGATGATAATGATGTAGCAGAATTTGGAGTTAACTCTGCATATCTTGGAGGTGAGCAACCAGAAGTAGCTTAAGTGATCTATCCTCCACCAGATTTTGATATGGTTCAAGCTGACATACAGTCCATGTATAGTCCACCTGATGGAAATCAGAAGGTTATTCTTGACAAAGTGGTTCAGCCAGTATCTGAGGCTTTACAGGAAGCTATCTTGAAAGAGCAAGCTGAACAAGAAGCCAGACTGTCTAAGAAAAGGTTCAGGGAACAAGCTGAACAAATACCTGACTTTGAGCAGTGGAGCCCCACTTCAAGAAACATAATCTTAACTGCATGGAAAGCTGCAAAAGATAACATTCAAGACAGAAATAAATTGTTTTCTGAATTGGAATGGAGGAAACATGAGACAAAGCAAGAAGTCATAGTCCAATATAGAAGAAAGGCCAAGATGGGAAAGCTACCTCCTACTGCCCAGGAGCCTAGCAAGTACTTTCCCAAGTCTTATCATTATTTTGAGAGGCAAAAGATCAAAGCTGAAGAGCTAAAGAAGAAGGAGCTTAAAGGGAAAAAGCATGTTGCTGCTGAAGACACTGAAGCCTCAGTACAAGCCAAAGTACAATCTAGGAAGGGCATAGTAATTAAGGAGGCTGAACAGAAATAGAATTGAAATTTTCTTAAGTTTACTATGTAATCTTTTGATGTTAAACATTCTGTAAACTTTTGGAAAATGAATATGACAAGTTATTAGAACAATGTGTTGTGTGATAAATTTACTGTGTGATAAATTTATTTCATTGTTGTTCTGAGATTATGTCTATGTATACATGTTTAATTAATACATGTTTATGTTTGCCCTGATATATAATCCTGTTTTACATCATTTTGTAATTTTATTATGAATGATATATATCATTAACTAAGGGTTATGACTTTTTCAAATAGCGGGAGATTGTTGGGTATATTGGTTCTAATGTACCTGATTTGAAGAAGCCTCACGCAACTCAATGATATACATCAAAATGTATTTGATGTATTTTGAGTTTACTTGTGCAGGTTAAGTATTTGCAGGAAAGATGGAAAAGTTTCTAAGTCCATGTGTCAACACCCAGAGGGAAAGTGTCGACACTTAAGAAGACTTGTGTCGACACCCAGGCAAGCTGTGTCGACACTTGGAGTCATTGTGTCGACACCAGGGATGCAGAGTCGACACCAGACAGAAAGTGTCGACACAAGGAGCTGTGTCGACACTCAATGAAGAAAAGTGCAGTGAAGCTGTGTCGACACCCAGAGAAACTGTGTCTACATCAGAAAGTGTCGACACTTGGAGGCTGTGTCGACACTCAGCAAAAGTCAGCAGAGACTAAGTATAAGTGTCGACACCCAGAACAATGTGTCGACACACAGCAGAAGAGTCAACACTTGAAGAAAGTGTCGACACAAGGAAGAATGTGTCGACACTCAGCTGAAGACTCAACACTTGAAGAAAGTGTCGACACAAGGAGCTGTGTCGACACTTAGCAAAGTTGAAGAATATTCTAAGTACAAGTGTCGACACAAAGGAGCTGTGTCGACACTCAGCATAAGTCTCAATAGAAGAAGAATGTGTCGACACAAGGAGCTGTGTCGACACTTAGCAAAGTTGAAGAATATTCTAAGTACAAGTGTCGACACAAAGGAGCTGTGTCGACACTCAGCATAAGTCTCAACAGAAGAAGAATGTGTCGACACAAGGAGCTGTGTCGACACTCAGCAAGTATCAACACTGAAGGCTTGTGTCGACACCAAGAAGAAGTGTCGACACTTAACAGATTCAACACATGAAGATGTGTCGACACAAAGGTGTTGTGTCGACACTTACAAGAATTCAGCAATATAATGAAGTACAAGTACTTGTGTCGACACACATTATCAGTGTCGACACATGAAGAAGAAGTTGTGTCGAGATATAAAATCTGCAACACAAGGAGTTGTGTCGACACCTTGTAGGCTAGTGTCGACACTTAGACAACTTGTGTCGACACTTAGTCTATAAATGTCGACACTTAAAGACAGACAGTCTCGACACTTGCAGACAGTTACAGAATTTTCAAGAACTGACTGCATGACTTGACAGCTGCCATTCCAGCCGGTCTACTGCACCTGTCAGAGTTGTCAGAAATCAGTTATGAACCGGACCAGCCGGTTACCATGAATAAGGCCTATAAATAGGCTTACACTGTCTACAGATCAAGTGAAAAAAAGTTGTTGTCCAAGTTGTTCAAAAGATCAACACATCAAGTTATACAAAAAAGATCTAGCTATTTCTTGAAGAATCTAGTGAAGATCTAAGAAGTTGGAGAGAGAGAGCTCCATCTAAGAAGTCAGCCATTGGAACCAGGTTGAGAAGAAGGGTTCAGATTTGTTCTGAATCTTAAGTAGCAGAGATCAAGGATCAACTGCAGAAGGGGTCAATCTTATTGTGTTCTACATTCAAGAAGCTTTGAAGAAAGCCAAGTCAGATTGATTTCAGCTGAGTTCTTCCAAGAACTAATCAAGAAACTCACAACTCTTCACTCTTTATCTGAGTTGTTGAGTATACATTTTGTATTAAAATTATCTTGTAGGATCCTTATGGATCTGAGTTTTGTAAGGCTGTAATTATAAAGGCTGAGTGTAGGAGAGTTGTATCTCTGAGTGTAGGCCTGTTGTGGCTGAGTGTAGGCCTTGGTGGCTGAGTGTAGGCCTTGGTGGCTGAGTGTAGGCTTTGTGAAGAAGCTGAGTTGTAGGGCCTTGGTCCTGAGCTGTAGGAACCTGTTTTGGGGTTCTGAGATAGTGGAGGAGTTTGGCTGAATCTAGTACACTGCTAGATAGGCGAAGGGGAAAGTGGATGTACCCAAACCTTGGGGAACCACTATAAAACTGTGTGTCTACTGTGTGCTTGTGGAATTCTGTGATTGCTGATTGTGTGCTGTGATAAAGTAGATGTAATTCTGTGTTATAAGTTGAATTCTGCCTAAAAAGTTAAAAAGATTTAAGTCACCTATTCACTCCCCCCTCTAGGTGATTAGGTACAATATCTTTCACACATCTTTATCAATACCTCCGTCTTTTTGAACTATCGATCCAAAATATTTAAAATACTCACAACGGAAAATATCTTGATCACCCAACTTAATAATGAAGTCACATGTCCTTCTTGTACTGCTAAATTTAAACTTCATATACTCCCGTTTTTGCCCTATTCAATCTAAAACCCTTCCTTTCTAAAGTATCTCGACAAGATTCAAGTTTTGTGTTTACACCCTCGCGCCTCTCATCAATCAAAATGATATCATCTGCAAACAATAAACACCAAGGTATTGCTTGTTGGATATGTCTGGTGAGCTCATTTAAGATAATGGTAAAGAGATAAGAGCTTAAAGCTGAACCTTGATGTAAGCCAACAGTGATAGGGAATTCTGTGTTAATCCTCCAGATGTCCTCACCCTTGTCATTGAATTTGTATACATATCTTTGATTGTGTCAATATATGATAAATTTACACCTTTCTTTTCTAAGACTCTCCATAAGATCTCTCTTGGAACTCTATCATAAACCTTCTCAAGATCAATAAACAATAAATAACAAAGACCTTGAGGACATAAATCCTCTTCAGTCATCATACAATACTCAACAAAACCCACAAAAAACTTGAGGACACAAGGTGGGTTATTTAAAAGGAACCAATGAAATAAACTTATATTCAAAGGCTCTATTTGGGATAGTAGATGTTGATAAAAAACTGCTGATCAAATAGAGTTGTGAGAATAAAGCTGCTAGAAAAACAGTGATGAGAAAGTTGCAGACTCTTTGGAGAATTTGTGCTTAAGTGCTCATGAAATAAAGCTTCTTCATTTAAACTGTTTGATAAAACAATTGTTTGAAAACAGTGCTACCTCATCCTACAACTCCCTATAAGGTTGATATCTCATGTCAAACCTATATTGCCACTTGCTCATTTTTTGGTTGAGAAGATGTGTGTGATACATAATACCACATTAATCACCTCATAACTGAGTGCATTGCTGTTTCTTTCTGCTGTATTTGTAACAACCACTTAGTGATGTAGGGTAGGCTACGAGGTGCACAAAATCTAGGCTCATGTGGTGAAATGCAAATGTAACACGCTAGCCCCAAACCACATGCAATGAGACTGTCGGAAGTGACGACAAATAATTTGAGCAATAACAATTTCAACCAACGCAATTAATTAAAGGAAATAAACAAACATTCAATTCAGCAATTACTTAATGGCTTTCCTCCGCTCGGAGGGCCAAGGCGAATCGCGCGGCGAATAAATCCCACCTGCAAATTATAAAGGTATCGCAACAAATTTCTACAAAGACCAGATCTAAGCAAAGAACGACAATCAACCAATAATAATATCAAATCATATGCTCCAATACAACGAGAGACTCACCAAAGTAGTGGGCTGACCAAGGCACTAAAGACTTTGGGTCTGGGTGCGTAGATCGGCGATCGAAGGTGGAACTGACGACGTGAAAATGATGGTGGTTGCTGTCCTCAGCGGTAAACGATGAGATCAGATGAGAAATGGGTACGCTACAGCCCACTAGCACTTGCAGATATGAACGCCAAAGTAACGGTTCATAAACATTGGATGAATTCTCATACTTGTCGGGATATCGAGGTGGTAGGCGTTTGTCCCAATACGACTAATAATTGAGTAAGGACTCATTCGCCTGACGCTTAGCTTTTTGGCAGGCCAAGGAGAGAGCCTCTCAGGGCAGATTCGCACAATAACTTTCTCGTTTTCATTATATATCTGCTCTCGCCTCCACTTATCTGCATGGACTTTGTAATTTTCATTGATCGTTATTATTCGTCGGCGAACCGACTCATGCAACTCATGCAAATGATTCAGTAGACTCACTAGGGCGTGACTCTAAGGGACTCAGGATGAGATCAATAGGCTTCCTAGGGTCGTATCCTGACACTACTTGGAATGGACTCAACCTGGTGGACTTATTGACTGAACTGTTGTAAGCAAACTCCGCAACTTGAAGATATAAATCTCAACTACCTACACGCTCCTACCAGACACCTCAAAAGGTTTCTGAAGCTCCTATTCGCTACTTCGGTCTGTCCGTCCGTCTGCAGATGATATGCCGAGGAGAACCTAAGAATGGTGTCAGTCTTGTGCCACAGGGTCTTCCAGAAGTAACTCATGAATCTCACATCGCGGTCTGATACAATCGACTTGAGTAGGTCATGCAATCGAAAGACATACCTCATAAAGATAGACGCTACGTGAGTCGCGTCTGCCGTCTTACGGCAAGCAATAAAGTGTGTCATCTTTGAAAACTGATCGACCACCACGAAGATGAAATCGTGTTTCCGCAGGGTGCGAGGAAATCCGAGAAAAAAATCCATGTTGATGTCCTCCCAAGGGCGGTGTGGGACAGGTAAAGGCGTGTACAGACTCGTGTTCTGTTTGGTACCCTTCGTCATTTGGCAGATACGGCAGCGGCAGACAACGCGAGCCACGCCCGTCTTAAGGCTGGGCAAGTAGAGACGGTCCTCAACAATGGTTATGGACTTATCTCGCCCAAAGTGTCTTGCGGCTCAGCCCGCATGCAACTCCCAAATCAAATAATCACGGTATGACGTCTAGGAAATGCACGGGCGGGAGCCCCGGTACAGGAATCCCTCAAAGATCTGATATCTCTCAACAGGGTCTGATGGGTCTCGGGACAGGGCGGTGTAAATCTAGCCAAAGTCAGGGCATGTCGGATAATCCAGAATCAATCTCTCAAGCTCATCTACCCCTGCGGTCATCGTCTGCAACAGAGTGATGCGGCGACTCAATGCATCAGCCGGTGTGTTCTCAACACCAGCTCGGTGCTTGAGAACATAATGAAAGTCATGCAGGTACTCGACCCACTTGGCATGTCGGTGTCCCAACTTGCGCTGCGAATCGAGATAACGTAAGGCCTGGTGGTCGGAATACAACACAAACTCCAGTGGAAGGAGATGGTGTCTCCAGTAGCGCAGAGACTAGACAATAGCATAAAATTCTCGATTATAGTTCGAGTATTTTTGTTTGGCCTCGTTTAGCTTTTCACTAAAGTAAGAAACTGGGTGTCCCTCCTGGCTCAACACGCCACTGATGCCAACACCGACGCATCACACGCGACCTCAAAAGCACGGCTAAAGTCCGGCAATCTCAGAACAGGAGTCGTCGTCAGTCTCTCCTTAATCTCCTCGAAGGCTCTAGTGGCTGCAGGGGACTCTCCCTTCTTGAGACAGCTCGTGAAGGGGGTCATAATCGTACTAAACCCCTGGACGAACCTCTTGTAAAAGGTGGCAAATCCGTGAAAACTGCGAGCCTCGTGGATGTTCGCTAGCACAGGCCAGTCCGAATGGATTTGACATTCTCGGGGTCAACAGATACTCCAGTCGAGGATATAATAAATCCTAGGAAGGGAACAGACTCAGAGAGGAATGAGCACTTCTTCAGATTCACGTACAATTTCTCTTGGCGGAGGGTGTCGAAGAGAAGGCTCAAGTGATCGATGTGAGCAGTATGTGTCTGGCTATAGATCAGCATATCATCGAAATACACAACCAGAAACTTGCCCATGTAGGTCCGCAACACCCGCGTTATAACTCTCATGAACGTGCTCGAGGAGTTAGATAGCCCGAATGGCATGACTAACCACTCATATAGACCGTCTTTGGTTTTGAATGTCGTCTTCCACTCATCGCGCTCACAAACTCGTATCTGATGGTACCCACTACGGAGATCGATCTTGGAGAAGATCTGGGCACCAGACATAGTATTCAGTAGATCGTCGAGTTGTGGGATCGGGAAGCGATACTTGACCGTGATCTTGTTAATGACGCGGCTATCGATGCACATACGCCAACTACCGTCCTTCTTATGGGTCAGAAGGGCGGGATCCGCACATGGACTCATACTCTCACGAATGAACTGCTTCCGAAGAAGCTCGTCAACCTGCCTCTTGAGCTCAGCGTGTTCATCAGGGTGCGTACGATAATGGGGCAGGTTCGGGAGGGAAGCCTCCGGGATCAAGTCAATAGCATGTTGAATGTCCCATGGAAGGGCAGCTCATCGGGGAGCTCGTCGGGCATAATGTCCGCAAACTCATCTAAAAGGGGACGCACCGCTAGTGGGCGGTCAACAGGGGTGTCCTCAGATGCCTGGGTAGCGACCACAACGTAGATGATATTCGATTCAGCGCTATCTCGCAGAAACTCGCCTCGCCTAAAAATATGTATGGGCCTCGAGACGCTCATACTCACAGATGGCTCAACCACACCCTTGGATCTATCCCGAGTCTGGGTGGGCGTCAACGTAATCTTCTGCCTCATGTCGTAAAAGGCACACGTGTTCGAGCGGCCGAAACACGTGACGTCACGATCAAATAGTCAGGGGCGGTTAAGTAACACATGAGCGACGTCCATGGGAATGACATCGCACCAGATCTTGTCCTGAAATGAAGCAATGGTGATCGGGACGAGGCAACGTTGGGTGACCTGAATCGCCGTCTTATCTACCCAGACAACACGATATGGGTGGGGGTGAGGCTCTGCCTTCACCTGCATAAGGTCAAGCCCCTTTTGGGCCATGAGGCCTACCCAAGTCGATTGTGTCAGACCACAATATGAGGTTCATGAGTTACTTCTGGAAGACCCGGTGACACAAGACTGACATCATCCTTAGGTTCTCCTCGGCATATCATCCGCAGACGGACGGACCGACTGAAGTAGCAAATAGGAGCTTAGGAAACATTTTGAGGTGTCTAGTAGGAGAGCATGTAGGTAGTTGAGATTTAGATCTTCCAGTTGCAGAGTTTGCTTAAACAGTTCAGTCAATAGGTCCACCAGGTTGAGTCCATTCCAAGTAGTGTCAGGATACGACCCTAGGAAGCTTATTTATCTCATCTCGTGTCCCTTAGAGTCGCGCCCTAGTGAGTATGCTGAATCATTTGCACAACATTTGCATGAGTCGGTTCGCCGACGAATAATAACGAGAAATGAAAATTACAAAGCCCATGCAGATAAGCGGAGGCAAGAGCAGATATTTAATGAAGGCGAGAAAGTTATGCTGCGAATCCGCCCTGAGAGGCTTCCCTCGGGGCCTGCCAAAAAGCTAAGCGCCAGGAAAATGAGTCCTTACTCAATTATTAGTCGTATTGGGACAAACATCTACCGGCTCGATATCCCGAAAATTATGAGAATTCATCAAGTGTTTAATGTTGAGGATCTGACGCCGTACTACGAGCCTCACGAGTATGTGGACCCGAATAGTGGAGATGCCCAGACACCCCCACCCCCACTTTTGTTGTCTTACCACTCTCATACTTCCTCTATGTTTGATAGCCACTACAGCCCATCCATTGTTGACACCCTTGCACCTGGGAATTCGTTTTTTTTGGTTTCACCACCGACACCGCCGATCACACCGAGTTCCACCCTTCGAGAGATGAGAGCTGAGAGCATCACAGAGGTCAGATCCCACCAATTCGTTCCCACCACGGACGGGCTGCGATGTTGCTACTTGGTACATTGGCAGGGACGCCCAGACGTTGACGACACTTGGATACTACCGGCAGAGCTTGATCGACTCGCACCTGCAATTCGACTTCAGTACGATCGTCTCCATTCATCGGAGATGAAGACTTTTCAGTCGGGAGGAGTTGATGGGGAGCCATCAGATTGTGCACCTGGTGGGGTTCACCGCAAGATGGGACCCACGTTCATTTATTCGCGCAGAAAGGCTTGATCGGATCGCCGATCCGACTCCGTGGTTGCGTCCGAAATGTCGTCGCGAGTCAAAATCATATATTATTTTATTTTCATGTATTTTAGTGGTTTCTCCCACCGGCCAATCATAGTAGTTGATAGAGATGTCATAGTTTCTTGTTTTATTATAAATAATGATCTAAGAGGTTGAACCAAGGCATTGCAGAATTTGGAGACTCTTTTTCCCGGATTCCAGTGATCGCCCTTTGGTGCCGACATCATGGAGCCTTAGGTGATGACTCCTAAGTTGGTTTCTCTTCCCCAAACCCTTCCCCTACCTCTAGCCTTCATTTTCCACCCCTCAAATACCTCTTCCACCCGCTGCAGCCCCACTACTTCCCTATCTAACCGGCGGCCTGCTGTGCAGGATTTCCTGCAGCCGCCAGCCAACCCGACCGCCTCCCTCACTTCCCCCCCCCCTCTTCACCGACCACCCAGCCCCCTCCCTCACTCCGGCGACCCACCCTCAGCCACCGCCTCCCTCCCACGCCCCCTCTACAGCCGGCAACCCCCTCCCTACCACCGGTCGGCCATCTCCTCCCCTCCTCTTCATGGAACCACCTCCAAACCGCCCTAATTCTCTAGATCAATCCAAATTTGAGAATTTCAGCCCCCAATCCGTTATTTCCACGACCCACACACCCTTCCCTAGCCCGAATCCACCCTCCCCCGGCCCGGATCTACCCATTTCTCGTCTGATCGCACAATTTACCGTCGAGGACAGCCATCGCCATCATTTTCACGTCGACGGTTCCACCTTCGATCGCCGATCTACGCACCCGGATCCAAAGTCTTTAGTGTTTTGGTCAGCCTGCTACTTTGGTAAGCCTCTCGTTGTATTGGATCATTTGATTTGATATTATTATTGGTTGATTGTCGTGCTTTGCTTAAATCTGGGCTTGTAGAAATTTGTTGTGATACCTTTATAATTTGCAGGTGGGATTTATTCGCCGCACGCTTCGCCTTGGCTCTCAGAGCAGAGGAAAGACATTAAATAATTGTTAAATTGAATGTTTATTTCCTTTAATTAATTGCGTGGGTTGAAATTGTTATTGCTCAAATTATTTTGTCGCCGTCACCGACAGTTTGCATCGTATTTAAATTGGATTAGAGGGTCACGTCCACACCCCTTCCTTAGAAATCTAGGTTTTGCCCACCCCGTAGCCTACCTTACATCACTTAGCACTTTAGGAATCAGTAAAACTTGACTATCATTGTGGTGCATTTAACTAGACATGCATTCAAAGAACAAAGGGGGAAATATGAGTATTTCTAGAAAGATAAACAAGATAAAATAAACTAGTATAACTTTGATTCCTAAAAGTGGCTCACTAATTGAATATACTGAAAACATGGTAAATATAATGCCCACAAGCCAGAAAATATTAAGAACAATCAGTTTTGACACTTTCCAAGAAGCAGGTTTACCACTTACTTTCCATCAATAGAAGAAGCCACTTATCATATACCCATCCAGGAAAAAAGAACATCTAGAAAACCTCAAATCCAATAAACCACAGGTAGAAGACAAACTCACTTTTGAAAACCTCAAATCCAATAAACCACAGGTAGAAGACAGGCTCACTTTTGAAAACCTCATGTTTTCCCGCCCAAGCGGCATATAGAAATCTCTTAACCAACTACCTCACTGAATCAAAGGGGAAATCAAGAAAGGAAATCAATTGAGTGTGAGTGGAGTAACCAATACAGAATAAAGTTGACGGAAGAAGATGGTCTCTCTTTTCTGGCATTGATCTGATTGACCTGCTAGGGTTGAAGAAGCGTCAGAGGACATTGATCGGCAGCTCTTGGGAGAAGAATAACGTCGGAGGACAGAAATTTCGGAAGAAGTTGATGAGAACGGGGAAGAAGCGGTGTTGCGTCGAGAAGATCGAAAAAAATAAAGCTCGCGAAGCACTCACAAGACGGGCGTCTTGGAAGCAGATATTGGGGACCTCTTCACTTCTCAAAAAGGGCCAAAAATGCCTTTTTTATAAAAATCTCTATTCAAATAGCTGTGAAAACAAACGCCCTAAGAACTACGTTTCCGGCTTGTATAGAACTTTCTCAGCCGTCAGAGCTGTCCCAAACAGAGCAAAAGAGACATGTGTAGAGTCGCAAGGTTTTTAGAAAATTGTCAATTAATTCACACAATACTATAAATAAAAGAATCAGATTCATGTCTGACTGGATCTTGATTTAAAAAAGAAATAGAAGAGCATGTACAGTTGCTACTGTACTACATGAGTGTCATGCATTGTGCACCTTTACATATCAAAGACAAAAAACTTGCAACAACTTTTTCAAAAAACATTACAATGAAATATAAAAACACTAAGGATATGAAAGAGATAATATGAGAATGTAATATCATATTTAATATGTCCTAAGATCAGATTGCTAATGAAAAATTTGAAAACTTGAAAATTAATTTCCCCAGGAACATCTTAATTCACCTTGACGTAACCAGTGCGGCGATCAAGATTTAAATGCAAGTTCTTGACCTGACCAAACTCACGAAAGGCATTGTGAAGATCTTCTTCTTGAGCTTCTTCATGAACTCCAGTGACCAAAACAATCCATCCCTCTATGGCTGTGCCAATAAACAAAAGCATGGTTATAAGTAAAGAATATCATAGAAAGAACATGAACCTTGAAGGAATGACATCCAATAACCGACTACATATTTATATTGATAAAGTTATAAAATAACATAATAAAAAAAAGACATATACAAAAAATTTAAAATGGGCATCGAAGGTTGGGATCTGCAAACACAAAATTAAGTATTCTACATATTGTAGTGCATCCCCATTAGCCTCGCCCTCAAACAACAGATACAAAGAGGATCTTCAAATCAATATGAAAATATTGGTTTCTGTCGATAGTAGGAAGTGATTGATTTACATTGTCTAAGACATGAGGCGATCTTAGCCAAAAGAAGTCCTTTCACGTAGACTTTAAGGGACATACAAAACACACATCAGATAATACAGTGTACCAATAAGCTTTCCAATCCTACTCCAGAGAGAGAATTGAGCAAAATAGACCATCCTTGGGAAAAGCACTGCATATCTAGACGGGAATTTGATGCCAACCTAAGTATCACCTATATCTTATTTTTATTTTACGCATCTTTATATGTTATTTTGTAGCACAAGTCTTCACCCACATTTAATCCTTTTATTTTCCCACACCTTATTAGCACACATGTTTTATTTTGCGAATTTCACTCGTGCACGCTCGTATGACTTATTGGCGTGGTAGACCAATAAGCCCCTAAATGAAAATGTCCATCAATTTTGGTAAATGATAATTATGGCAAGCTATGACAAATGATAAATTTTAGTTTCAAATTCTAAAATTATAATTCAATATTTTAATTTCTAAAATTAAAATTAAATTCTAATTTAATAAGGAATATCAAATGAAAAGGCACCCATTGAAGTCCCCCTTCTTTATTTCAATAATTATCATGTATTGAAAATCAAAGAAAGAAGATCTTGTCTCTTCTCATAAGTGAAGTCCACACCCCTTGGAGAACCTTTGAAACCCCCCTTTTAAATACATGCTTTATCAAGCCTAACCTAAAAGCTCTTTCCTATAAAGTAACTGTCGCTCCCGTCATTGAAAAGGCACCCATTGAAGTCCCCCTTCTCTATTTCAATAATTATCATGTATTGAAAATCAAAGAAAGAAGATCTTGTCTCTTCTCATAAGTGAAGTCGACACCCCTTGGAGAACCTTTGAAACCGCCATTTTAAATACATGCTTTATCAAGCCTAACCTAAAAGCTCTTTCCTATAAAGTAACCGTCGCCCTCATCATTCACATGCAGACTGGTGAAAAACGGAAACAGAGAAACTCTTCTCTATTTCGACCTCCCAACCGACGCCCTACAGATCGGTCCCTGCGATCAAACAACGCCAAGCCTTGCCCTATTGCCGTCGACGGAAGCACTCTTGAGATACGAAGATCTCTCCTACAACATCCCTTGTCAGTAGCTTCAGTTCCTTCCCGTCCATGTTAGGCCCGACGTATTCAAGGACCAGGCTCCGCCTCCCTCCGATTTTCCACCACCTCCTCCTTGCCTCGCCTCCTCTCCCAACGCATGTACAATGGTCAAAGTCCATACTTCTCCACTGTTTCTCCACATCCAGTCCAGTCTGGAGTCCTATCTATTGTCTTCTTCCCGTTCAACCACCCCCTTGCTTCTCCACATCCAAATGACCTTCAGATCTAAATCCCGATCCTCCACAACACTAAATCCCGATCCTGCCCCCTATGCCAGCAGCCTATCTGAAACCTGCAACTTCAGCTTCTACTGCCCGAGCCACGTTATGTACATGTCTTGGGATCCACTGCCACATGTGAGTCCTTGGGTATGCCTCTTACTATTCTGCTGCTCATGACTTGTTATTTATTGTTGAGTGAGCTCAAAACTTGTATGTATTGCTTGTGTATCAAAATATAAGGAGAAAATACAAATATATAGGAGAGAAAAAGAGAGAAGAAATCCTATACAATGATGTGGGACTAATAGGAGAAGAAGGAAATAAAATAAAACATGGGCCCAATAATGGGCCATTTACATGGGCCTTTCTAACACTCCCCCGCAAGCTGGAGCGTACAAATCGTATGCACCAAGCTTGGACAAGCACTGATAGAGTGTACTGGGAAGAGCTTTAGTGAGCACATCCGCAACTTGTTCTGTCCCGGGAACATGCTTCAGGTCAATCTTCTTCATTTGAACATTTTCTCTGATGAAGTGACAATCAACTTCAATATGTTTAGTTCTCTCATGGAATACCGGGTTCTTGGCAATATGTATCGCCGCTTGGCTATCACAAAGGAGAAGGGCTGGGGAAGGAAGTTTTATACCCAGATCGGTAAGAAGACTTTCCAGCCATGTTAGTTCAGAAACTACAGATGTCATTGTCCGGTATTCAGCCTCAGCAGATGATCGAGCCACAACAGTTTGTTTCTTGCTCCGCCACGTAATCAAATGTCCTCCAAAATATTTGCAAAAACCACTGGTTGACCGTCGATCATCAAGAGAACCAACGTAATCAGCATCAGAGTAAGCTATCAATGTAGGAGCTGAAGATGAGGTCTTGTAGACCAATCCTTGACCAGGGGCCGTTTTGAGGTATCTGAGAATGCGTTCAACGACGTGAAGATGAGATTTTCGCGGGGAATGCATATATCGACTGACAATACCAACTGCGAAAGATATATCCGGTCTAGTTACCGTGAGGTAGATCAATTTTCCAACTAAACGACGATAGTATTCAGGATTCTCGAGTAAGAGATCTGAGTCGGAAGCCGGAGCACATAACTTGTGATTCACATCCATTGGGGTATTGATCGGCTTACAACCCGAGTAACCTGCATCATGAAGAAGGTCGAGACAATACTTCCGCTGGGAAAGGACGAGACCATCTGGCCGTCTAGCAACCTCAAGGCCCAAAAAATACCGGAGGGGTCCCAGATCCTTTGTTTGAAAAACTATATCGAGATGTCGTTTGACCTCTTGTATTCCCTTTGAGTCATCTCCCGTAATTATGATGTTGTCAACATATACCAACAGAAGAACCGTCCCCATTTTACGGTGGCGAGTGAACATCGAGAAGTCTGTCGTGCTTCGAGAAAAACTAACCTCCCGAAGAGCCTTGCTGAACCTGTCGAACCATGCCCGTGGTGATTGTTTGAGGTCATACAGAGCTTTCTTAAGGCGACAAACCTGAGACTCCCCCGTGGTCTCAAAACCCGGGAGGTTGATACATATAGACAGTTTCCTGCAAGTCGTCATTCAAAAAGGCATTCTTAATATCTAGTTGCAGTAAGGGCCACCGGCGATGGACAACCACTGAGATAAGAACCCGAACGGTGTTGAGTTTGGCCACCGGAGAGAAAGTTTCCTCATAGTTCATCCCGTGTTGTTGGGTGAAGCCCCGGGCGACCAGCCGAGCTTTCAGACGGTCAATCGCCCCATCAGCGGCATGTTTGACGACGAAGACCCACTTACACCCAACCGGTTTCTGACCCGGGGGAAGTTGTGCGAGAGTCCAGGTCTGGTTGGCCCAAAGAGCAGACATTTCCTCCTTCATGACAGCCTTCCAGCCAGGATGTTGTAGCGCCTCCTGCACAGTATTAGAAACCGAAATGGAGGAAATAGAAGTGGCAAATGTGTGTAGTTGGGGAGAGAGGCGATGCATGGAGACATAATTCGCCAGAGGATGAGCGGTGGAGGGAGATACCGGATCAGCAGGGCGCGGGGTAGCCGAGGATGAGGCCGACTGCAGAGGGGTAGCGGAACGAGGAGGAAGGCGACGAGTGTAAACCTGGATAACTGATGGCTTGGAGGGAGCAGGAGCAGGGTTAGAAGGACGTAGGGAAACAGGCGCAGTAGTAGGGATGACGGGTCGAGGTATAGACAGTGGTGGAGATGTCGTCGGGGAGGAAGGAGTTTGAGGTGGGGAAAAGAAAGTTTGATCTTCCCAAAAAGTAACATCTGCGGAGACGATGACCTTTCGGGTTACCGGAGAGTAACACAGGTATCCCTTCTGAGTGCGAGAATAGCCGACGAAAATAATTTTAGCTGCTCGGGGATCCAACTTATCCGAGGAGGGACCCAGAAGGTGAACGAAGCAAGTGCAGCCAAAGACCCTTGGTGTGATAGGGAAGGCCGGAGTGGAGGGGAATAGGAGGCTGAATAGAGTGGCAGAGTTGAGAACCGAGGAAGGGAGGCGGTTGATGAGAAAACACGCAGTGGATACCGCAAAGTTCCAGTAAATTTTTGGAACATGCATTTGAAGCATGAGGGAGCGGGCAATGTGTAGGAGGTGGAGGTTCTTTCGTTCGGCAACGCCATTTTGTTTGGGGGTGTAGGCACAGGAGGTTTGATAAATAATACCAAATTCTGCACATATATTGGCAAATTCATGGCTGGTGCATTCGCGAGCGTTATCGGTGCGCATTGTTTTGATAGTTGTCGAGAATTGCGTTCGAGTTTTTTGTATAAAGTCGCGAAATATGCGAGGAAGCTCGGAGCGATCACGAAGTAGGTAAAGTCATGTTGTGCGAGAATAATCATCAATGAAAGTTATAAAATAACAATACCCAGAGATACTTGTAACTTTGAAAGGACCCCAAACATCAGAGTGCAGTAAATCAAACGGAGCAGAGCTCCTAGTACAATTAGCAGGAAAAGAAGTACGCGACTGTTTGTCGTAAATACAAGAATCACATTTGAAAGCAGGAAAAGATAAATCAGGCAGCGCCTTTTGGAGAACGGGTAGAGGGGCATGCCCAAGACGGCGATGTCAGTCAACAGCGGAGACGGAGGAGAGGATAGGAGGAGAGGCATCAAGAAGGTAGAGCCCGTTCTGCAGTCGACCCCTACCAATGGTAGTCCGCGTCCGCTGATCCTGTATCAAAAAGGTAGATGGAGTAAATGTGACAGAGCAATCCATATCATGAGTGAGGCGACCAGCAGAAAGCAAATTAAATGGAGAGCCCGGAACATAAAGAGCCGAGCGAAGAGAGATGGAGGGGACAAGAGAGATGTCGGCGCAGCCGGAGACCGGAACAGTCGCCCCATTAGTGACAGTGATAGATTTCGGATGAGGAACATTCGAGTACTTGAGTGGCTGCATCGAGATGATGTGATGAGTAGCACCCGATTCCAAGATCCAACGCGGACTGGAGGAAAGACAAGTAATACCTGCAGTAGAGATGGAGGCAACAGAAGCAGAAGGAGGGCTAAGAAGCCCCTGGAGTTGCTGTAGCTGGAGGCGAACGGCCTCAAGGTTGGTACCAGTGGAGGAGGAGCCATCAGTGGCAGCAGCCGCAGTTGGGCGAGGAGGATAGCCATGTTTCTTGTAGCAGACGACATCAGTGTGGCCATCCCGGCCGTAATATGAACACTTGGGGCGGCCCCGACCCCCATGTCCCCTTCCGCGAGAGCCGGAACGTCCACCGCGAGCAGAAGGCGGTGGGGGAAGCAAGGGGGAAGGGTCTGCTGAAGGAGGGTCGGAGAGGAGGGTGTCGGAGAATCCAGGGGTGGTGATACTTGAAGGAGCATAGGGCAGACATCAGAGAGGGAGGGAGTAGAGGCCGAGGCCAACACCTGAGCCCGGATGCTCTGAAGGTGAGGAGGGACACGAGCCATCATCATGGCAATGCATACGGCCTCCTTTTGCACGTGCTGAGCAGCAAGGTCGGTGGTAGAAGGCTGATGCTGGATCCAGGCCTCCGCCAAAGTCTTGGCACGAGCAACAAACGAGGTCATGTCAGCCGCCCCACCAGCATCAAGAGTCTGAAGGTCGGTGCTGAAGACTATCCTTTCCAAAGTATAAGGAGTGAAGCTCCTCCCACATAGTTTTGGCGGTCTCATGGTACATGACCATTTAGTATGGCTCACCCTCCAGCGAATTAAGGAGCCATGTTTGGACGCGGTCGTCATTTCGTAGCCAGTCATCAGTAGTAGGGGAAGGAGGTTCGTTAGTAAGGTGAAGCACAAGGCCCTTGGCCTGAAGAACACGCTGAACCGAGTGGACCCATGGAACAAAGTTCTTCTTCCCAGATAATGAGATAGTTGTGATCCGCAGCTCATCTCGGAGGTCTGGAAGAGAAGCCGGCGGTCAGCAGGAGGATTAGCCGTCTGTCCAGTAGAGTCGATGGAGGAGCCCATGGAGCCTGGGGAGGCCGCAGCGAATAGACGAGCCCGTGGTTAGACACAACGTCTGCTGCGGGAAGAGGAGGAGGTCGCCGGAGAAGAGACGCACGATAAGCCCACGCGGTTAGATATGAGGCCGCAGCGGGTAGTCACGGCGACAAGCCCAGGGGAGAGTGCGACAGGAGGCCGCGACCAGGTGCGGAGAGAGAACAAGGGCAATCTGCACGGTCACTGTGAGAACACCAGCGGCCAAACAAGAGCGAGAAGAGAAGACGGCTCTAAAGAGACAAAGAGAAGTCTCAGCGGTTAGATATAGAGTCCGCGCGACTAGAAGAGGGAAGCAGAGGGCAGAGGCGGCGAGTAGGAACTCGAGCAACAAGAGAGAGAAACTCAAGCAGCAAGAGAGAGAAACCGCGAGTAGGAACTCGAGCGGCAAGAAAAGAGACCGCGAGTAGGAACTCGAGCGGCAAGAGAGAGAAACCGCGAGTAGGAACACGAGCGGCACGAAAAGAGACCGCGAGTAGGAACTCGCGCGGCAAGAGAGAGAAACCGCAAGCGGCAAGATAAGCCGCAAGAGGAGGCTGCGAGTAGGAGTACTCGAGCGGCAAGGAGAAGAACGAGCGAGAAAGAGACCGCACGACACGGCACGCCGAGAGAAAAGGCCGCGAGTAGAGGTTGCGAGTAGGACTACTCGAGCGGCAAGAAGAGGAGGGACTGGGCGAGGAGGAGCCCGCGGGGTAAGAGAAAGACAGAGCTGGCAGCGGGAAGTGGGGCCCACGAGTTTAGAAGAGAGGCTATAAAAGGCACTGAGTGGTGGATCCACGGGAGGGAGGGAGAGGAGAGCAGGCAGCGGTTAGCAAGGGAGAAGCCGGGAGAGAACGGGGGGGAAGAAGAGTCCGCTACCCGGTGCGAGTAGAAGAACAGGCCGCAGAGGAATAGCGGACAGGAGAGGAAGACGGGTCGGGCGGTTAGAGGAAGTGAAACCGCAAGGACCGAACCGTGTGCTCTGATACCATGTTGAGTGAGCTCAAACCTTGTATGTATTGCTTGTGTATCAAAATACAAGGAGAGAATACAAATATATAGGAGAGAAAAAGAGAGAAGAAATCATATACAATGATATGGGACTAATAGGAGAAGAAGGAAATAAAATAGAACATGGGCCCAATAATGGGCCATTTACATGTGCTTTTCTAACATTTATAAATTTTATGTGTGTTTTTATTTGGTAGTAGAATTTCATAGCTTGCTTTCCTTTAATTATCAAAGAACCTATTTGTCGTTACTTTTCATGCCTCCATGTTTTTAGATTCTTTAATTTCATGCATGTGGAATGTTGACTCATATTTATTCAAAGTTCATATGTTAGCTCGGTTTGCAAGCCCTAGGTCAATTATGCATGATATTATTCGTTAAAGTCCCGTTTACTCGTAATTTGAAAAAGATTTCAAACTTATTATTTAAAATCAATTTTGAGCTTTTCAGGTTACATCAGAATTATAAACAGCCTAACATGATGTGCATTGTGCATAACTTTGTTAATAACCAGAGGTTCATGTGCACTACATTGCTCACACAAAATCTCCTTTAATGTGAATAAGCTTTCAAAGATATCCAAAATGAACTACAACTGATGTTTGTTAACATACATGCACTCTTATATTTAACCTACTCCGTGACAGATGCATGAAGTTGTACAATAAAAATATATACTAGCTTACAAGCATCAAACCAAAACAGTTATAGGTCTAAAGGTATCCCTTTTTAGATGAATTATCATTCAAATTGCACCAAATAAAGATAGTATTTCCGATATTTTGTGATTTGTTTGCAGGTCACATATCCTACTCATTTTTATAAATACAGATCCAGGAAACTAACATCTTATATATGAAGGCATACTGGTATTAAAGTTGATTAAATGTTTATATAACATAAATTCACCTTAACTTTCTCACAAACCCTAGATATGCTTTAGTCATGCCCAGCAATAAGCACATGAGAACAACCCAATACCCAGAGAAGGAAAGCAATACACATGAATTGTATACAAAGTACAACGTATCCATCTCAGATGAGATAAACATTTAAAAGGTCGATCAAGGGACCAAAAAGAAAACTCACATCGCTGCGGGCCGGGTCCGCCGACTGAGCCGAGGGATTCGAAATCCTTAGCAGCGAAGCGACGGTTGCGTTCGGCCTCAGCCTCGGCCTCCCGGAATCCCCTACCCTTGGTCTTCCTCGGCACGCTGGACGAGTCACCGGCGCCACCCGTGATGGCGGACCTCAGTCGCGGGGCGGAAGGCGCTGACAGCAAGGCCTCTGCTTCGCCACTGGCTTCCTCGTCCATGAGATCATCGTCGTCGGGTTCGAAATCCACCGCCTCGTAGGGTGGGTTCGCGGCCATTGCAGAAGACGCCGGTCGCGCGGCTTTCCTGCTCGACGGTGAGCTCCCACGGAGAGCGCAGTAAAGAAGTGACGGGGTGTTTACATTTTACCAGAGGGTCTCCTTCGATTTTATGTAAAATTAGGGCAAGTTTGGATTTTGACTTTTGAATTCAATTCGGTATTAAATATGACAAAATGATTAATAGTAGATCATTTTTTTTGCATCCATAAATTACATTTGTAATCTAAAATTTAACAGCTTTTTTGGCAAAGCGCATCCTGAAATATAAACTTTTGATAAAATGCATCCCGAAAGTTTAAAATTGGCAAAATACACCCCAAAAATTGTTTTTTTGGCAATGTACACCCTAGAGTGTCCATTTTGGTCATTTTATTTTTTGTCTATTGAGGGTGCAATTTGTCAAAAAAATCATTTTGGGGGTGCATTTTGTCAATTTTAAACTTTTGGGGTGCATTTTGCCAAAAGTCTATATTTCTAGTATGCACTTTGTCAAAAAGCCAAAATTTTACTGACAGTTTAAAATTTGTACTTAAAGTCAAAAATACAAAAGTCTAATTATGCATGAGTACAATTTCAAGCAAAAAAAATATAAAATGAGCAAAATTGTTGATTTTAAGTAGATGTCATCTTACGGTAAGCTGTAACAAGAAACATATACAAAATCAGACAAATATTCACAATAAATCATGCAATTGAGAAGCAAAATAAATATAGCAGTCAAATACTAACAACAAAATCTGCAATAAGGAAGTTAAACCATTTAGAAGTAGTATAATTTGACTGACAGACGTCAGATGAGGAAGAAGAGGAGACGTCGGGTTTCTGAAGTGGGACGAACATCGGCAGCACGCTCACAATCGGCGAATCACGAACGTCATCAAGGTCGGAAAGATTGAGGGAAACACCGTCAGGGTGCGAACTGAGAGAGAAATCAAATTCTTATTTGGAGCGACGGGGTACGAGCAAGAAAATAAAAGATATTTTTTCTCTTGTTTTTGAACTGCAAATAGTCAGATATGGACTGCGAATATTAATACTCTTAAATATTTGGATTTTTGGCAATAATCCTCTTCCAATTGGAATTGGGAGGTTTTTAGGTATTATTTAATTTTGAAATTTTGCATCCCATATTTTAATAGATGATTGTTAACCGCACTGTAGTATTGGTTATCCATACTTTATTTGGAGTGTTTTTCCCTTCAAAACGTGATAACTGCACTTATCTAATCAGCACGCAACCCCGCTTCTGCTCCGAGTCCTCACGGTCGTCCCTTCTCCATCGTGGAAAATCATTCGTCGGTGCCCCCGACCGGCCCTTCGTCGGTCGTCGAGCCCTGCCGACTCTCCCTCGTTGGCGCCTGCTCTAGCCTCCAAGCAGACTTTCCCTCACTGGCACTCTCTTCGAGCCCGACCTAGGGTTTCGACTCTAGGGTTTCAGCGCCCTCTGCAAGGTCGACCATATTATCATCGTCGGTGCCCTCTGCCGTCCAAGCACCTTCTTCTTCGGCGCCCCTCCAAGCCCCACCTTCCGTATATTATTTGGTATAATTTACCTTTCATGATTCACCTCAAAAGATACATTTTTTGGTATTTCACTGGTGTTATTTACTAGAATTAATGGGATGATTAGGGTTTTGTTACTTGGATTGTCAAGATGTCTGATAAATTCAAAAATTTGGAAAATACATGTTTAGTCGTAACTGGTATGAAGATCATTCATTTTTTATCTTTAAGTATGTTTTTTTAGTTTATTTTAATTAGTTTTATGTGTTGTTTTTCAAGATTCAAAATTTTTCATTGATGAAAAGGAAGCAAAGGCTGAGGTTGATGTGAGCATGCATTTTGAGACAAAAAATATTTTTCATTCAAAATAAGAGTTGGTGGATTGAGCACGTTCCGCCGGTAGAAGTCTTGGTTTTGTTGTCACTATTAAGGCATCTGATAAGCTTGTTGGACGCTTTAGACCTAATGTTTTGTTGGACTGTGATAGAAGTAGACTTGTTTATTTACACTACATCAAAGAGATGTGAATGTTTATTTACACTTAAAGGAAAGAAGGTGCCCAATTTAGATGAGTGACGAGTTGAAGTTATGTGTGGCGTCCACAATCATGAGAAAGTTCATTTAGAGTTGCGTGCTTATACTAAAAGGTTAAATTTGGAGGAAGAGAAACTAGTTGAACAAATATACAATGCTGGTGTTAGACTGAGGAAAATACTTTCGTGTGTTAAAGGGAAAAATATTGGTAACACCACTGTAATGCGAACAATATATAATGTAAGAGCTAAGTTATACAAAAAATAATTAGATGATCATACTCCAATACAATATTTGTATAAGTGCATTGAAAACGCAGGTTATGTCAGTTTCGATAAAGTGTCGGAAAATAATACAAAACTTCGAGATCTCTTTTTTGCACATCCCACTTCAATCAAGTTGACGAATATGTTTCCAACCGTTTTCGAACTAGATTGTACAAAAAAGGGGATGCACTTTCCGTTAGTTCATGAATGCCGACACTTGAAGAGAAATACTTTGGGATTACCATATGCGCATGAATTATTTTCTTACATAATAAACTCAAAAGGATTTCCTTTATGATTGATTCATCAGCGTTGGAAAGAACTAGTATTAGATGAAACTTTTGATGTGGACATAGAGAGCAACATTGAAATTGAAGTTAAAAAGTTGTACAAAATTATACGATTCAAATGAACAATTGAAAAAAAAAATCAAGCGTAAGTTACGAGAAATCATAGACCCAACTTTGAGTCAAACAATAGAGCCATCGGTACCATTAAAGTTAAAAGAGAGGTCGAAAGGAATTGAAGTTACAAGAATTTTAAAGAAAATGTTCTTTCAACAAAACGACTCCCCTCTCACTTTGAGTATGCATTGTTGGAGGATCGAGTGTTGAAAATAGAGAAAAAAAAACGAAAGAAGTTGCCTATTTGAACAAACCAAAAATTTGTTGATAAAGTACGTCACCATTTCACACTTGTTTGGTCGGCGCACATAGTGGACGCCTTTGACGTGTTGGGTGATGGACATTGTGGATACCGAGTGATTAGTGACGGTTTGAATGTAATGAGCGATTGACCACAAGTACGCAATGATCTTTATTGGGAACTTGAAAATAAAAATATTTTATATGATGTCATTTACGGAAGAGAAAGACGATTAAAGTTGGCAGAATCTTTACAATGCACAAAAATTTTCACTCTGTTTACCAAATGGATGACACTACCGTATATGGGGCTTGTAATCTCAGCATGTTACAACATATCATTGATTCAGTTGTCTAAGGTACAAAGCTTGACTTTTCTACCGCTTCACTCATATATGCCGGAAGTGCCGACACTTATTTGTATTTGTTTCATAATTAAATGGTAATCATTACATTCAACTGTAATTAAATAATTGCTCTCTGATTCAACAAATTACTCCATATTGGGTGAAACATCACGAATGGACTGCAGATAGTTGTGAAAGACATTATAAAGGACGATGTCAGGCACTGCCACCGATTATGAGACCAACCAATTTAATAGTGTTGGATAATCTTCAATGAAGTGAGGTAAAAATATTTAAATTTAAATTTTTGTTATCATGCCTATTCAATTTGTAGTTTTAAAATTTTGACATTTCTAAGACTTGTAGATTTAAAGGTTTACAAAGCAGACAAAATCGAAGGGATTTTGATTGTCAAATTTTACTAACAAATTTAATTTAATTTTACAACATTGAAGGTTTATGTTAGAATATATATATTCAACTTAGAAATTAATTTAATTTATTTAACAATTTTTACACACTTTTTCAGGTTCAAACTTTAAAGCGAAACGATTGACTACAAAAAAGATAATATTGACATCTTCTTATTGTTAAATTTGACTAGTTTATTTTGTATGTTTTCCAAAAAATTTTAATTTTCACAATTTTAAATGATATTATGGACGGTTGGATTTTTTCAGAACAAAAACTTTTTGTTAAGATTTTTTAATATTCAATTTGTGGATATCAAAAAATTGATTTGCAATAACAATATGTTTTCTGGACTTAAATTTAACAAAACTGTTTTGCGGATATCAAAAATTTGCACATAACCAAAACTGTAATGCGGATAATAATCACCTTTTAATATTAGCTTTTTACATCATTTTAATTAAATATTTATAAAGTAAAATGTCAATATTAAAATTTTTGCCAATGAGGTTTAGTCCAGTTGGGTAAGCTGAGGCCCAATGACCTGACATAGAGGTCATGGGGTCGATTCTCACTGTTGTGCAAGCTTTGTCTGCTTAATTAGTAGTTTATTTTTTGATTGATTGTTGTTTAATGATGTAGTGATTGATGCTTAATGTTCATAATATAATGGTGCATGTACACTTATTACTCAAAAAAAATTTAATATTTTTGAGAGTTGCAACGTACTCAAAATTAATATTTAATGTACAATGTGCAAAAAAGAAAACCTTCTGATGTGAGGGTGCTTAAAAATTCCTAAATATTCCTATGGTGGTGGGGAGTTATTTACTATTACCTTCTATTTAGGCTAGCACGGATGCCCCGCGGTGTCCATTCGCACAGAGACCACCATGTCGGGGGGGGGGGGGGGATCCGACTCGCCAAACAAGCAATCCGACACGGGACCATGTTGCTCGTGACATTAGGCTCCTTGCTATCATATCCCATGTTCATTGTACAACATGACCATATTCTTGGCCTGTTGCTTGATTTTTTTATCATACAAGAGATGCAAGTGACAAAAGCGTTGTCTCTCAAGGCTTTTATTTTTATATATTCTGGTGTGAGGGATGATCAAATTATAATTCTATGGAGTTCTAGCGGCGGTCGTGCAGTCGACATAGTACAAAATCCACGTTTTTGACTGCTCGTATTTATTTTGTGCAGAACTCTACTATGTTATGACATGTTCGACAATCGTCGAGCAACAAGCACGCAAGAATCTCTCAAATCATAAAATAATTTATATAAGTTGTCATTTTTAATGAGAAGATAATATAATTAAAAATGAGTAGTTTTATTAGCAAACTTACTTTGGTTGCTAGCAAATCAAAATAAACCCGGTTCAGGACATTTTCCTTTATTTTTCGAACCTAAAAAACCCTACTAGCAAGCCATTAGGTTACGCTTCTCTCCCTTCCTCCCGCTGCTTCGTGAATCCTGGCCGACCATCGCTAATCTGCTCGCCTTCTTCTTCCACGTGTCTGTGGACAAGACTTGCATTTCCTCCTCCTCCACATCTTTTCCTTGCGATTTCTAGTAATGATGGTGACTTTTATGTATTCTATTCATTTCTCGTTTTGCCTTTTTGTTTAAACTCGAAATCTGAACAAGCCATCACACTTCCTGTAGGTTTTAAGAACAGTCACCCTGCCACTCAGTCGCTCCACCGCTAGGTCGCTCAGCTGCTTAGTCGCTCAGATGCAAGCCCTCGACTGAAATACATTCTTTGTTCAAGTAGTCCATTCCCCGGCGTTCGTGTGCCCTACAGTAAGTGCATTGTGCGACCTCCTAAATAAAGGGGCTTAGCATTGACCTCTATCACCAACTGAGTTGCAGGCCTGCGCTCCATGTGTGGAGATGTGTTGGGGTGTACGACCTGCAGGTCTGTTAAAAAATGGAACCTTATGCGGTTCGTAACACATCAAATATTAAATGCCATATAAATTACCAAGCAAATGTCATTTCCTTAAAATTCGGTTCTCAGGGACACAACCTAAAGAACTGAGAACTAACCAAAAGGTTTGGTTCCAACTTTTTTTGAAATAAAAACCGAACTTAGAACCAATAGAACCAACCCAAATTGATTGATTTGATTCAATTCGATTTCAAATTAGTTCTCAGTTATTCGGTTCTTTTTGCCCACCAACTTACTGCTTATGTACTTGTCGTACGTAAGCATTTCCCCAGTTCGAGAATTAGTCTGCATTTGCTCAGAATTGGACTGGGCACGAAATCAGTCATTAAAAAACAATAACAAATCATAGAAGACTTTTTTACGTGAAAACCCCAGAAATGGTGAAAAGCCATGTGATCGGATATGTACCGAGCCAAATTCCACTATTTTGTTTGATTTTGCAAGATTTGAGAGATTTTCTCGGTGTGTGACAGGTCACCTCTCTGTTACAAGTTCTGAATACGAAAACAACAGAAAAATAACTAAGTCCTTAAAACCATGGCGGGAGCGCTCTAGTGGGGAATAATGTTAAGTCCTCAGAGCCTCGATGTAAGCACTCCTGCTGAACCAGAGCCTTTATGGGAGCACTCCAATGGGGAAGAATGTAAAGTCCCCGGAGTCTCGATGAAAGCACCATGTTGAGTCGAAGTCTTGATGAGAGTGCTCTTGTAGACTAGAATGTCGCGTTCTTGAAGCCTCGCGTTGTCTTCGCGCTAGAGAGGGAGCCGAGCGAATCCCGAGCGGAGGAACGATCAAAGTCACATGTCCACGTCAAAAAACCTCAGAGCTCTCTCTAGCCTCTAGAATTGCTTGTATTCAAATGAGCGTCTGAGAGTCTATTTATAGTTTTCTGGATGGGCATGCTGATAATTACGCCCGGGCGGATTTTGTGCTGACGGATGGCGTTGTTTCATTTCAATCACCTAGATCATCAAATTTCAGGAAATGATGTGCCTTCCCCTCGAGCGGTCCGGTCAGGTTGGCCGCAGCAACCGGCAGCGGTGGCAACCGCATGAGCAAGGGGCGCTGCGCGCGAGGGAGGGGGGCACCTGCGCCCCGTGCGCCCGCACTCCGTGCGGGCGAGCGATGTGCGTGTACTGTGTTTGCGCCTCTGCGCTCTCTTTTTTTGCCTCCCATTGAGAGTAAGACCAGACTCTTCAAACGAGCGCAGTTTACTCGGTTGGTCCGTCTTGCTTTAGAGTTTTGGTTGGGAGCCTTCTGATTGACTCAGGAATCTTTAGTGAAATTAATGGTAACATATATCCACCATAGGAGTACACACAATGTATATACACTCACGTGTGTACTTGCAAGTGCCAAAGGCTTTACTGACCCGTGCGTTCTCAGCTTTTTAAAGGGAATTGTTAAAAGCACCGTAAATACGACTAATCACAACACATTTAGGTCTTTTAACACTTAAAATCAACGCTTTAAAAACCGGACCGGACCGGCTGGTTCGACCGGTTGAACCGCCACCCGGTCACCCTAACGGTCTGGTTGATAGTCCAAAACCGGACTGGCTAAAAATCGGAAAAAAAACCGGTTGAACCAGGCAATCGGGATCCGGACTGGTATTCACCTAACCGTCCGGTTCTTAAAACGAGCTATGATTTAAGATTTGAAGTACAGATTTTCATATCTTTGCATGTATTTATATACAAACAAGTATCATTTTAGGTTTCATGGCAAGGTAAAAGAGACATCAGGCGGATCTAAACCGTTCGATTGATTACATCTGGACTGCAATTAAAAATTTTCCCCCCAAAAAAACTCCAAAACCTCTCTCCTCAAACCCGACTACAACAAACCCACCCCCCCAGCCCCGACCTCACCCCCTCCCCTTCCGCTGCCGCCGCCGGCGGAGCCGCCGGCGGCTTGACCGGCGCCCACCGGCGGGTTCGCCGGACTCCGGCGAACCCTCCGGGGGTTGTCCGGCGACCGGCGGGCAGGGCCACCGCCGGCGGTGGCCCTGCCCGTGAGGCCCAGATTCTAGTCTCCGGCATCACGAGCCAGGCCGTGATGAGTCTGAAATGTCATCTTGTACCTATCCTCGTCATCAAAATCTGGTGATACCTCGCACGGGTAACTCGTCGAGGAGTTCATCGACCATCGGAATGGGGAAATGCATCTTTCACAGTGACCGCGTTCAATGCTCGGTAATCGGTGCAGAACCTCCACCATGTGCCATCTTTCAACCAACAACACTGGTGCCGAGAAAGGACTTTGACTCGGTTGGATAATACCATCCTGTAATATGTCAATCTCACCCAGATTTGGGTCTCACGGGCAGAGCCACCGCCGGCGGTGGCCCTGCCCGCCGGTCGCCGGACAACCCCTGGAGGGTTCGTCGGAGACCGGCGAACCCGCCGGTGGGCGCCGGTCAGGCCAACGGCGGCTCCGCCGCCGGCGACAGCGGAAGGGGGGGGGGAGGTCGGTGCTGGGCCAAATATCAGGGGAGGGGGTGATCAGGAATAAATATATATATATATATATATATATATATATATATATATATATATATATATATATATATATATATATATATATATATATATATATATATATATATACACACGAGTGACAGGCACGGGCCTCCGACCCTCGTGCCCCGCGCGACTGTGAAGCCCGCCCCCGGCGGGCTTCGAGCGTATGTAATATAATATAATATATATATATATATATATATATATATATATATATATATATATATATATATATATATATATATATATATATATATATATACACACGAGTGACAGGCACGGGCCTCCGGCCCGATGGTCACGCGCCATAGTACCCAGCCGGCGATGGCGTGTTTCGCCCGCCCCCGACAGGTCCTGCGGACTACGCCGACAACATATACATATGAGTACTCAAAATGATCGTAAAAAAATTTGAATCAATATTACAATATTTAATTTGTAAAAAATATATTTTTATACCTAAAAAATTTATTTTTCCCTCTCTATTCTTATTCCCCCCCCCCTCTCCCTCTCTCTCTCTCTCTTTTTGATTCTCTCCCTCTCTTTCTTTTTCCTCCATCCGTGCCCCCTCTCTCCTCTCTCCCCATCTCTCTCTCCATCTCTCTCCTCTTTCTCTCGACTGTAAAGTAGTATTTTTTTAAAAAAATATAGGGACATTTTGGGTAATGATGGGGAGTGACACCAAAGACAACTTTTCCTTTATAATATAGTATAGATATGTATATATATATATATATATTAAATAATATATAATACTAATGATGGGGAGTGGCACGCAAAACCTGAATAAGAAAATCATTTTAAATTATGCTTTCTTTTGTCCCACACCGCTTGTAATAATCACCTAACTTACACAGGCGGTCAGTGGCGGATCCAGGGGGTAAGGGGGGCCCGGGCCCTCCCTTGAATTTTGAAGTTTAAGTTTTATTATGTATTATTTATCTACATTACTTAAAGAAACCTAAAAAAGCCACACGTCAACTTAGCAAAAAATAAAAAAATAACAAAAAAGGCTGAAAATCCCACAATCAAAAGGAGTCCCGTATTTCTGCCGTTCGCGTTTCCGCCCTTTTCTGCGCTAAACCTAGTCGCCGCCCGGCATTCCCGCCGCTGCTCTCCTTCCCCCGTGACTCGGCGCCGCGTCGCCGGTGGTACTGCCTCCTCCTCTTCTTCAGTTCTTCTTCTTCTTCTTCTTCGAGCAGTAGAGGCGTGGAGCTATACCTTTTTTTGTCGAGCTCGACATTTGTCGTCGAGCGCGAAAAATGTCGAGCTCGACATTCTTCGTCGAGCATCGAAAAATGTCGAGCTCGACGAAAAATGTCGAGCTCGACATTCTTCATCGTGGATTGAGCTCGATGAAAAATGTCGACCTCGACATTCTTCGTTGAGTACCTATTATCAATGAAAATTCTATGAAGTTGCTTCGTCTAAGTATGACTTTAGATCCAAGTGTTGAATATAAATATTTTAATATTGAAGATATATGTACTCTTGCAATAATTTTTTACCCTCAAGATTTCAGTGAGCAAGATATTTATGTGTTGAATACTCAGCTGCAACATTATCAGTTAGACGTTCTTTCTCATTCAGATTTAAAGAACTTGCCAATAATTTCTAAACTTTGTGAGAAATTTGCCGAAACGAAAAAATCAAGTACCTATTATCTTGTTGACAAGCTAATTCGACTAATTTTGACACTTCTGGTCTCAACAGCGACTACAGAACGATCATTTTCTGCTCTGAAACTTATTAAAACAAGACTGCGCAATAAAATGGAGGATGAATTTGTGGCAAATTGTATGACTCTCTACGTAGAACGAGAAATAGCAGAGAAGATCGAGAAAGATGCGGCCATTGATGAATTCTATGAGTTGAAAAAATGGCGTGCACAACTAAAATAAGGTAACATCCATATTGTAATTTTTCTTTTATTGTTAATGCTAAAATTTCAAATTAGAAATTTTTTTGCTTATTATATTTTGATTCATAATTTTTTTAGACCCCCCTTACTTCGAATCCTGGATCCGCCCCTGCAGGCGGTATATAAGTACATGCAAAGATATGAAAATATGTACTTCAAATCTTAAATCATAGCTCGAGGGAGGGGGGCACCTGCGCCCCGTGCGCCCGCGCTCCGTGCGGGCGAGCGACGTGCGTGTACTGTGTTTACGGTTCTTGCATAGCGCCTCTGCGCTTTCTTTTTTTTGCCTCCCATTGAGAGTAAGACCAGACTCTTCGAACGAGCGCAGTTTACTCGGTTGGTCCGTCTTGCTTTAGAGTTTTGGTTGGGAGCCTTCTGATTGACTCAGGAACCTTTAGTGACATTAATGATAACATATATCCACCATAGGAGTACACACAATGTATATACACTCACGTGTGTACTTGCAAGTGCCAAAGGCTTTATTGACCAGTACGTTCTCAGCTTTTTTAAAGGGAATTGTTAAAAGCACCGTAAATACGGCTAATCACACCGCATTTAGGTCTTTTAACACTTAAAATCAACACTTTAAAAACTGGATCGGACCGGCCGGTCCGACCAGTTGAACCGCCACCCTGTCACCCTAATGGTCTGGTTGATAGTCCAAAATCAGACTGGCAAAAAAATGGAAAAAAATCGGTCAACTGACAGGTTGAACCGGGCAACCGGGAACCGGACTGGTTTTCACCTAACCGTCTGGTTCTTAAAACGAGTTATGATTTAAGATTTGAAGTACAGATTTTCATATCTTTGCATGTACTTATATACCGCCTGCAGGGGCGGATTCAGGATTCGAAGTAAGGGGGGCCCAAAAAAATTATGAATCAAAATATAATAAACAAAAATTTTTCTAATTTGAAATTTTAGCATTAACAATAAAAGAAAAATTACAATATGGATGTTACATTATCTTAGTTGTGCACGCCGTTTTTTCAACTCATAGAATTCATCAATAATCACATTTTTCTCGATCTTCTCTGCTATTTCTCGTTCTATGTAGAGAGTCATATAATTTGTCAGAAATTCATCCTCCATTTTATTGTGCAGTCTTGTTTTAATAAGTTTCAGAGTAGAAAATGACCGTTCTGTAGTCGCGGTTGAGACCAGAAGTGTCAAAATTAGCCGAATTAGCTTGTCAACGAGATAATAAGTACTTGATTTTTTCGTTTCGATAAATTTTTCACAAAGTTTATAAATTGTTGACAAGTTCTTTAAAACTGAATGAAAAAGAACGTCTAACTGATAATGTTGCACCTGGATATTCAACACATAAATATCTTGCTCACTGAAATTTTGAGGGTAAAAAATTATTGCAAGAGCACATATATCTTCAATATTAAAATATTTATATTCAGCACTTGGATCTAAAGCCGTACTTAGACGAAGCAACTTCATAGAATTTTCATTGATAATAGGTCCTCAATGAAGAATGTCGAGCTCGACATTTTTCGTCGAGCCCGATCCATGACGAAGAATGTCGAGCTCGACATTTTTCGTCAAGCTCGACATTTTTCGACGCTGGACGAAGAATGTCGAGCTCGACGACAAATGTCGAGCTCGACGAAAAAAAAGGTGAGCTCCACGCCTCTACTGCTCGAAGAAGAAGAAGAAGAACTGAAGAAGAAGAAGAAGAAGAGGCAGTACCGTCGGCGGCGCGGCGCCGGGTCATGGGGGAAGGAGAGCAGCGGCGGGAATGCCGGGCGACGGCTAGGTTTAGCGCAGAAAAGGGCGGAAATGCGAACGACGGAAATACGGGACTCCTTTTGATTGAGGGATTTTCAGCTTTTTTTTGTTATTTCTTTTGTTTTTTGCTAAGTTGACATGTGCCTTTTTTAGGTTTCTTTAAATAATGTAGATAAATAATACATAATAAAACTTAAACTTCAAAATTCAAGGGGAGGGGGGGGGGGGGGCCTTACCCCCTGGATCCGCCACTGACCGCATGCGTAAGTTAGGTGATTATTATAAACAGTGTGGGACAAAAGAAAGCATAATTTAAAATGATTTTCTTATTGAGTTTTTGCGGGTCACTCCCCATCATGAGTGTTATATATTATTTATATATATATATATATATATATATATATATATATATATATATATATATATATATATATATATATATATATATATATATATATATATACGAGTGACAGTCACGGGCCTCTGGCCCTCGGGCCACGCGCGACAGTACCCAGTCGCGAGGGCGGGCTTCGAGCGTATGTAATATAATATAATATATATCTATATAAATTATATAATATATATTTATAAAATATATATTATATATATTTATATAATATATATTATATAATTTATATAAATATATATATATATATATTTATTCCTAATCACCCCCGCCGGGCAGGCCGCCGCCGGCGGCAGCGGAAGGGGAGGGAGTGAGGTCGGGGCTAGGGGGGTGGGTTTGCTGTAGTTGGTTTGAGGAGAGAGGTTGTGGAGTTTTTTTGGGAAAATTTTAATTGCAGTCCAGTTGTAATCAATCGAACGGTTTAGATCCGTCTGATGTCTCTTTTACCTTGTCATGAAACCTAAAATGATACTTCATTTTAATATAGTATAAATTATTTAAAATTCTTTTGTGAGTACCCATAAAGTGCTGCCTAGTGCTTATTGAAATGATTCCAAAAAAAAAATATTTAACCATAACTCATTTATTACTGAGTAATGAGTATTATATATATAAATATTTATTATAATGTAAATTATTTTTATTTTCTAATATTATTATATATATACGGGGGATTGCATGGGAGAACTCCCGTACTGCCGTGACAGTACCACGATCAGGACGGTGTTGTGGCGCAACGACGCTCCCTCCACTAACACCCCTATAGCGCATTAGAAGATCGAATGTCAGTCGAAGTACTGAACTCTCGGAGTGTGGGTGAAGCCACCCTTCGACACCATCATGACTGTGGCTCGATTCATGTCATTCGACACCATCATGATTGTTGTACGTTTAGGATTCAAATTCCAGCATAATTCTATTTCTTAAAAAATATTCCCAATGTTATGAACGTCTAAGATTTCTTTGATGGTCCTCCAATATTATGCGGAATGACAAAAGAATTACTTTGTCTATAGTATAAATATAATATATAATATAATATAATATATATGCACACACACGGTTCGACACCGGTTAAACCGGTTGGACCGGTTCAACCTTGAACCTTTCCCTCCGCAGGTTCGATCTCCATTCCGGTTTTCAAAACGTTGCTTAAAATCTACCTCTCTAAAAATATACCTGCACTGCTCCTTCCTCGCATCGCAGCCCTAAAATTCAGATCTTCTCGGTCGGCCGATTCCCACGCGACCACCTCCCCCTTTCCGCCGCCGACACCGACAGAGATCAACGCTGACATCCCTGTTCTTTCCGACGCAGCCTCTCCTCCCACCTCCCGACGCCGCCTCTCCTCCCGCCTCCTGACACCGCTAGCTACTCCTCCCATCTCCTCCAGCCAATAAGGGTAAAGTGTGCTTCTGCATCAGATGACTATCTCACTTTATATTATGCCACTCTTTAATCAAGTCACTCTTTAGATTTTTCCATTTTTGGATACATAACTTTCTTCCTCTATGTAGAGTAACCCATTTTCTGACCAAAATCTCTTAGCTCATTCATTAACTAGTATCATAATTTGCTTTGTTATAAGCCCTCATTAAGCCCTTTCTTTACCTTCTTCATGAGGTCACTCTTCACCATGGAGATTGCTGCTTACTTTGCTTGGCGATTGAATGCACACGCTACTATGTCGGCTTTGCTCAATTTGTGTTTTAGGATAAAGTCAATTTCTGCTAATAAGTCTTGCCACACTGTTTGTTTTACTAATAACTTCTATGTTTAGAAGTAAATTGTTGCAATATTATTGATCCTCATCATGAATTGTGCCCCAAGTAATACAACCATATTTGTACGGAATGGATGATAGATGTCATCTCCTCTTGTATTATATATCACTGATTTGTCTCATTTATTTTGTGGCTATTTAATCTATATGATGTCCTTGCATTTTTTTGCACCTCCAGCCCCCTCTACCCATCTAATGGGGTTTTTCCTGCATTAGGGTTTTGTACCTTTGTTTCAGGCCTCCAACCTCTCCTACATTAGGGTTTTGTTCCTGGCGACTGATTCCTCCATTTTATTGAAGTTCATTGTGTTGAGTTCCTTCTCAACCCTAAGATATTACCTTATAGTTTTCAAATCAATATGATTCTTCCTTTTTATTATTGAATGTTTGAATGGTTATTTTTTGGAAAAAAATTTAAAGATCATTGTGTTGTTTTTTAGTAGATTTTTGCATTTATCTGCAGTATGGAGGGTACTGGTATGAATATTTCTCTTGAAATTGCCCCTCGCGAAGAGATTCCAAAAGTTACTAAAGTGGATATGGGTTCCCACTTTGCAACAGATCAAGTATTCTCTACAACAGAAGCTTTGATTGAGTGGAGTTATAAAATCGCGAGAAATTTGAGTTTTGTTATAACTATTATACGTTCAGACAAGCTAGTTGGTCGGCTCATACCCTGTGTTCTCTTAGGCTGTGCTAGAGATGACATTCATCGCGACAATCAAAATAAGAAAGATTTCTTAAAGGAAGACATTCAAAAATCATCAAACAAAAGATGTGATTGCCCGTTTTTTATTTCCGGAAAAAAGATAGCACATGTAGATGAGTGGAGGGTAACAGTTATTTGCGCTTTGCATAATCATGACCATATTCACTTAGAGGTGCACGCATATGTTGGACGATTGGAGAAGGAGGAAGCTAAGATAGTGAAGGATATGTATGTTTTAGGAGTAAAACCAAGAAAGATTTTAGCCGTGGTTCAAAAAAATAGTTATACAAACAAAACAATTATAAGAACTATTTATAATGAGCGAGTACGACTACACAAGGAGTTAGTTGGAGGTACACCAACATAATTCCTATATAAGAGTTCATGTTGGAGGGTTATGTCAGCTTCAATAGGGTTGTTGATAGTACCGACCGTCTACAAAGTTTATTTTTTTCTCACCCTGTCTCCATCAAATTGAGTAACGTGTTTCCGACCTTTTTCAACTTGATTGCACCTACAAAACAAATTGATATTGCATGTAATTATTATGTATTGTAGGTGTTACTTAGCATATCAGTCATTCTTCTCATGTTTTTGTTTCGTGTCCGATGAAACCGAAAGCAGTTATAGATGTGCCCTTGAATGTTTTCAATCACTGTTTTGTCGATTATCAACACCGGTTGTGCTTGTTACAAATAAAGAACTCGCCCTAATGAATGCTATCAAAGCTGCATTTCCAAGTGCCAAAAATATATTGTGTCAGATTCACATTAACAGGAATGTGTTGGCCAATTGTAAAAAATATTTCAGCAAAGGTAAAGAATTTGATCGCTTTAAGCGTGCACGATAAGGTTTAATTGAGGCACCAACAAAAAATGATTTCACTACGACATTCAACACATTATTGGTCGATTTTGCTTCTGATTACACAGATGCATTGGGTTATGTTACTATTTCATGGGTTGATCCATACAAGCAATATTTTTTTTGCATGTGTTGACAAATTTCTGCATTTATGTAGTACAACTATAAACAAAGTGGAGTGTGCATAGTATGTTAAAAAAATTTCCTGAAGTCAGTATTTGTAATTTGACCACCATATGGAAGACGTTTGATCAAATGATCAATATCCAACATATTGACATTAAAAGTTTCTTTGGTCAGAGCTGCATATAGGTAAATAAAGATTTTAGCGGATTTCTGTAAGCAAATTTACTTAGAAATTGTTCTTTGAAAGCACTTGAGCTAATTAAAGAGGAAGATGAAATAGCACTCAAAGGTCCTCAAATGTCATATGCTAAAGAGTGTATACATAAAAAGAGGTTTACAATGGGTTTGTCGTGCTCACATGAGCTGTTACCATACATATTGCAATCAAACCTCACTCCCTTTATATTTGGTAAATGTATATTGGAAGCAATTTGACATTACAGGAAGGAGAGAAAAAAGACAAAGAAGACATTGATATTAACAATAAAGTTGAAGTCATTCTAAAAAAGTTTGCAAAATCAAGTTTTCAATTAAAAAAAAGCAATGAAAAGAAAGCTCCGAGAATTTGTTGACCCATCATGTAGCAAAACAGTTGAGTCTTTGGTGTTGATGCGTCTAAAAGGAAGACCAAAAGGGAGTTATAAAAAATTTCGGGATGACGAGAAATCCACAAAACACGATCATTTCTATTTTGAACACGTTTTTGCTGTAACACCTCCATCCGTCATATGAAATATAACAAAGGGTCCGGCTGGGGCCTCGCGCCATATTCCACAGACAGTCGGCGGAGTTACATGTTAATATCATAACTACTAAATGCACCATAACTCAGAATATTCTAGCGAAAGTTTCAAGGGTTAACATTTTGAACACAAGTATCACAGAAGTGTCCACTTATAAAAACTTAAGAATGTTACAACATAATACACAAAAGTCACTATTGTCGACGATAGTCACTGTCGCCCGACGATAATTAACAGTACTTTAAAACGGTTCTGGCCTTAAGACCTTACATTTATTCTTTATAGGTGAGGATTATAGACATTGGCATACAGACCGACCACACATGAAAACAATAAAACTTTGCATGACCTTTCGAGGGCCGGCATAGCAACAAAGGCAACAACCCGCTATTTCTCGCTCGGCTCTCTAGCACATGCACATGGACAATCCACCATAAGGGTGACAGATAAGACAATGGTCAGCTTTCAGCCGACCAAATTATAACGACTATACCACATATCCGGAGCAGCGGTATTCCTTCCCTACAGGCATGTCATCAATACAACAGGTATATCACAAGGAGGTGCACTTACGCACCAATCAATATATCACAAACAAACGCCTCAATGACCAAACGTTGCATGCACTCCGGGCACATTCTCGGTGTACCAGACTTCTCCGGGTCCCACCACCATCCACAGTGCCAGACTTGATGGTATACTTGAACATTCTAGTCTTTCCGGCACGGGGCCTAAGACTCTCATTATGCCAACGATGCAAGCCAATTACTTTGGGCAATCCAACACAAACAACATAACGCAGATACAGTTCAGCTCTCTCCGTTGATCAAATCGCTAGGTCAATGCCGACGGTCTCAGCCATCATGGCGAACGACAAGACGCGGGTCAGCCTTCCCTTTCCCGTTCAGCTCACTGGCCTTTTCTCGACTGCCGCCCACCAGGTCCCCAAGACCAAATCCTGCAATCGACACACAATGGCACTTACGGCCATAGCTGGGCACCCAGGCTCATAGCTCACCTGCCAGCCCTTTAGTCTCCGCGAGACAGGCCTGCAAGTCCAAAGCTATCTGGAAGCTATCGCTAGCGATAACCATTATCGTCTGGTGTTAGCGACAAAACTCACATCTGTCTCCAAACTCAGCCACAACTGGAACATCCGTCCAGCCAACACCCTACAACATCCTGCAGTGCCAGAAAACTGGTCTTTCACAACAATCACAGCTCACCAAGAGCTATTGCCAGCGATACCCGCTGTCGCCCGGCGATATCCAACAGTTGTGCAAACTGTGGTATTTTTCTAGAGCTCACCCCCGATACTTCATGCTACTCTCATTTCACAGGTATAGCCCACAGACCCCCGTGAACTGCTCGTTTATTCTCGGAGTCTTCTCCTGGGACGCAAAATAAAACATCACCAATCCAGACCAACCTATCTAGATGAGCTTCACACAACATGCCTATTCCGTACTGCGATTTTCGGATCTATATGCAAAACCAAGCTCAGGGATCTCCTCGATTCTCCACCTTTTGGTTGGGGATTCCATGCATATGCAAAAGGGGGACTTCACTTGTCCAATAAGGAAGATCGTTGCCCTTGTAGTTTTCTTCGGATCCATGAATGTTTTTCTGTCCGGTTGGAAAGGAGCACCTCGCTTTCCTCTCTACGAATCTAGCCTCGGTTCTTGCTTCCGACCACAGGATCCCCTTTACCAAGCTTTGCTAAGCTCAGCCTTCTTCCTTAGCCCTTTCTTCCAAGAGAGCAATAAAAGATGAAAGAGAGAGAGGGAGAAGTAAAATGAGACTTCTCTCCACCTTTCCTCGGGATAAGTGGTCTCGGGATTAATCCCAGCCACATGATCATCTCATAAAAAGGAAGCAACGACCACAATTTCAGCAGAATAGTCAAACAAAACGATATCACCGCGTGATATCGGTTATCGCCTGACGATAGCGATGTAATCGCCTTGACCCTAGTCAACCACCGTTCTTCGGCCGCCGTCCGGCCATCTGACACGTGTCAAACCACACGTGGCGGTATCGCCAACGATACCAATGTCGACACACGATAGCTCACTCGACGATTCGTTGAAAGCGTTGAGTGCGTTGAGTGGTATCGCCGCGCGATACCCACTATCGCCACGTGATAGTCCCTTACTCAACGATTTTTCGAGTTTACTCAACGCTCAAAAGCGTCGAGTGGCGTCGAGTCTACTCCACGATTCGTTGAAAGCGTTGAGTGTTATTGCTATCGCCATCGATACCCACTGTCGCCGGACGATAGCTACCAAAAGTTTTGTTTCCATTTTTGGGGTGTTACACTTGCTATGAAAGGTTCACAATCCGAAGAAAAAAAGGTGAAGAAAGTGGCTAAATTAAATGATCGAAAAAAGAGCAACATATCAACTAAGAACTCTTTCTCAAGCTAGGAAGCTATTTATGAGATCTTTTGTTCGTGAACAATTGTCATCTCTATTCTCCGAACATATTATGGATGTCGTTGATGTGCAAGAAGATGACCACTGTGGATTTCAGGTTAAAAGTCAAGATTTGAATTTGAGTGACGACTGGATACAAGTAAGGATAATCTCCAATATGAAATTTTAAATCATGCAACATTATATGATGAGGTGTTCGACACAAAGAGACGACAACAACTTATAGATTCTCTTGATTGCACAATTACGCTCGCACCAGTTGAAAAATGGATGTCACTACCTGATATAAGTCTGGTAATTGCATCATTCTATAATGTTGCCGTAGTTCAACTATCACACGATCAATGTTTCACATTTCTTCCACTGCATTCAATTCCACCGACGGAGCCTAAACTAATTTCCATTGGATTCATAAATGAGAATCATTTTGTGACGCTAACTCAGCGTGAAAATTGTCCATTGCCACCATTATTCTCGCCCTGGAGAAGGTTTCATGAGGAGTTTACAGAGACGTGAGCATCTACATATATGTCACGGATAACCCTTGCACCGATGAATATAAAGAACACTTCGGTTATCGGCTTAGAGGACTTTTGACAATGGTTAGAAAAACTTACTTTATGTTATTATTATTTTTAACTTTATAAATTTTTTTGTTAACTTTAACTTTGATTTATATAAGAACATGAAAATCGCAAATATTTGGAGAAAAGACTTCATGATTTTTGGTGTCAAATATTTTGTTTTATTGGTGAGAAAATATTATTCTGGGAAACTTTCATTTTTTTAACATACAATTTTGCATATTGATTTTAAATTTTTTTCTTGCTTTTTATAAAAATATGAAGATCACAACAATTTGAACAACACATTTGATGTTTTTTGTATGAAATATTTTCTTTATTGAGTTTATATAAATGATGTAATTCAATGAGAATCTATTTTAATTCATATATTGCTCTATTTGGTTTGGCGTTTCATCGAGTAAACAAATGAAATTTTAATGGAGCAGCCACCCCCCCGTTTCGAACACTCCGTTTATATGAAGCCTAAGTGTGGTACGTTTACCTCAATTACGATGCGAATAACAATGTACGGTACTTTTTACAATATGTGAAAAAATAGTGCGTTTTTTACAGTGTGCTTCAATTAATGCGATATTTTTAACAAATTTTTTTAAATCCCAAGTCACTATTATGGTCCTTCAGAGCAGTGAAGACCGCCCCGTGGTCATTTTCATCACGAGAGATTTTTTGTTGCCTTCGCTGCATCTTCTTCTCGAAACCCTAACCCTAATAAAGCAAAATTTCCCCGATGAATTTCTTCAAATCAGTGTTCTCGAGCGATCCGGAGCCCTCCGATTCTTCCTCAGAGGGGCAATCCCCCTCCGGTTCTCCCCGCAAACCGCAGGAAAACGAAGCAGGGGAAGACGAACGACCTGCGGCGACAAAGTATGATCCCAATCCTAAAGATAAGCATAATCTCAAGCCAAACACGCCATGGGCTGGCCTTGGCACCCTCATCAAGACCGTCGCCTCAAAGTCCGAATCAGTTATCCAGACTTATCGCCGCGACCTGGAGGAGTTCGGCTCCGGCTTGAAGAAGGAGACGGAGGCGATTCGCGAGGTCGCCAGCCGTGCCGTCCGTGATCTCCCGTCATCGCTGGAGGCCGGCGCTTCTGCGGCGCAGGAGTCCCTCGAGACCGTCGGCCAGGCCATCGACGATTTCGGCGGCTCCGTGTGGCGCGGCACTGCCGAAATCATATCGGAGGGCAAGGGCGCCCTTCTCGGCGCTGATTCAGACTCGGAGACCTATTCGTCTGACCTCCAGATTTCCTCCGGCGGTTTCACGGCGTCGTCTTCCAAGAGGTACAGCCGGTTTGATTTGCAGATACTTGCAATGCAGTCAGATCCCAATACTTTCTCCGAGGAGCCGGAGGAGGAGGAAGATTTCCGCAGGTGGATGTCTGAGTTTCACCTGAAGGAGAAGGAGGAGGAGATCGAACTTCTTTGCTATGAGAATGGAGCTGTAGAGAGCCTTTTTGAGAAGCTCGTGCCTTCTGTTGTGGATCAGGATACATTCTGGACTCGTTATTTCTACAAGCTGGATAAGCTCAAGCATGCAGAAGATGTCAGGGCCAATCTTGTTAAGAGGGTAATTTCGAGGGAAGATGCGGATGAGGATTTGACCTGGGAGGTTGATGATGAAGAAGAAGAGGGGAATCATGTGAAGGAGACAGAAATGAAGGTGAATGATACCATTAGAGAAGAAGATGATGAATCAAATGTGGGAAATGAAGTAGAAAGTAAGATTGTACATGCAGAAGAAAGCAAAGAGAAGGGAGATGAAAACAAAGAAGCAAGTAACAGTGAACATGAAGAAGACAGTGATAGGATTAGAGAAGGAGATAATGAATCAAATGTGGGAAACAAAGTAGAAAGTAAGATTGTACATGCAGAAGAAAAGAAAGACAAGGGAGATGAAAACAAAGAAGCAAGTAACAGTGAACATGAAGAAGACAGTGATAGCATTAGAGAAGAAGATGATGAATCAAATGTGGCAAATGAAGTAGAAAGGAAGATTGTACAGGCAGAAGAAAGGAAAGAAAATGGAGATGAAAACAAAGAAGCAAGTAACAGTGAACATGTAGAAGACAGTAATGAGAAGGGTGATACAGAAAGCATTGAATTGACACAGGAGAAGGAACCTGGCGTGGAACCTGAAGACTCCAAACTCCATGCTACTACAATTGTTGATAATGAGATAGTGCCATCATCAGCTGGAGTAGATGATACTGAACCAGCCAGCAATCTCTTAACCACTAAATCCGGCGACAACGTGCCCCCCAAATCATCTTCTGTGACTGTGGAGCCATTCAAAGATAGTGACATATCTGTAGTTTCAAGCCAGGCCTCTGCACTTGAGGACGAGGATCTTGGATGGGATGAGATTGAGGATCTTGGTGAGCAGGATGATAAGAAAGTTGGTGGATCCAGTTCAACTAAGAGACTCAATGTAGCAGTAGAAGATGATGATGATCTCACCTGGGATATTGAAGACGATGATTAGGCTGCCCGGCCTTGAGCAAGGTCATAAAAAAGTTGATTTTGAAGAAGATGATGGTGGCAGCATTTCAAGACTTGGCATGTAGGTATAAAACTGTCAGTATATATTTTAGAACACACCTTTTGTGTATTTCATGCAAGTTTCTAGGTGCTCTATTTGAAATTGCTACTGGCTACATTGTTCATTTTAATGTGCATACTCTCTTCCTTGAATCTCAATAAATTGAAGCTCAATTATTTAATCTAAAAAGGACATATTTTTGCAGTGAGACTGGCATTTTGACTTTGAACTTGCCATTTATCTTACCTCCTTGATATTTTTGTTGCAACCATTTATGAGTGATATGAATGTTTTTGTAAATGTTTGGGTAAAATAAGCTTAATATATTGATTGGAGTGACGATCCCTTGGTGGGATGACTAAAAGATTTGTGACATTCTGTTTGGGGTGGCGACGACGGTGGAAAAAGTAGTGGTGGAAAACCCGTGATGAAATTAGAGCTGTTCAGAAAGCTGTCTTGAGAAAGTTGTAGATTGTTTCAAAAATCCCCATTTAAGTGCCCTACAAAAAAGTGCTTTACTATTTTCTGTTTGGAAGAACAACTTTTGAACAATATTTGTTTAGTTTTTTAATAATAATAATAATGTGTTTTATGCTTACCATTTATCGCATAGATAAGTAAATATTATATAAATCCTAACTAAACATATTATCAAAGGTCAACAACAAGAAGCAAAGATAGCGAGTGAGTGAAGAAAACATTTATAGCAGTGAGAAGGATGAAAGACAGATTGCGAATGGTTGTGGCGTGACTTTCGTAAACCTTCAAATAAAAAGAGGAAAAACTGAAAGCCTTGTAGGATCGGCTGCTCAAAAAGCCCCAAAACACTTTTCTTGAAAAAACTCCTCATCCAAACAATCTAAAAAGTGCGGTGGCGGTGGGAATATAGCTTTTCCCGCCTCCAATGCCGCCCCCTAAAGAGCCTTATATAATTTCTTTTCAACTTACCTACATGAACGCTTCAATTTGATAGGAAGAAGAAGGGAGAGAGAGAGATCTAAAGAGAAATGACTAGAGAATTAGGGTTGAGTGAGAGAGAAGAGAGAATACCTTGGAATTATCTTGCATATCCACCATGAGAGCCACCCCAGGGTATTTATACCCGGGGTCGAGAGGGGCCGGCCGGCCCCTCCCCATATGGGGGCTGAACCGGTCTGGTTCGACCCCCATATCGCCAGTCTTCAATTAGAGTGAGAGGGGCTGAACCGGTTGGTTCAGCCCCGTTGTCGCCTCCGGTTTTCTTGCGCCTTCGCGTGTACTGACGCCCAAATAGTTGGGATGCGTCCGGGAGCGTAACATTCCCTTTCCCATCAAGAACCAGCTTGTCCCTAAGGTGGTAATCGGGGTAAAGCTTCAGGAACTCGAGCAAATCCACCCATGTGTTATGTGTCGCGGTCATATTCTTCCACTTGACTAGTAGCTCTGGACGATACTCAGCGTCGCGGTGCTTCCACTTGATCATCAGAATCTCCTCAGGTATCAGACGTAGCTCGCTGGTGCTTGTGGCCTCGGGTAGGAGAGGACTGGGTCGAACAAAGTCGCTGATCTTCTGCTTCAACAAGGAGACATGAAAGGTCAGATGTATCCTCGAGCCTCAACGCTAACGTGTAAGCAACAGGGCCCACTCGCCGAACAATCAAGAATGGGCCATAGTAACGAGATGCCAACTTCTGGTTTAACCGCTGGGCCACAGACAACTGCTTGTAGGGGCGGAGCTTGAGAAAGACCTCATCCCCGACCTCGAACTCCCGTTCCTTCTGATGCTTGTCAGCCTGCACCTTCATGCGATCCTGTGCTTTCCGGAGATTCTCGCGTAAAGCAGCGAGTGTGCGATCACAATCACGAAGTGCACGGTCAACGACGGCCAACGCCGTACTGCCGACCTCATAACTGCTCAGGGTAGGAGGACGACGACCGTACATGACCTCGAAGGGAGTCATCTTGCTGGCAGAGTGGTAGGACATGTTGTAGCAGTACTCGGTCCAATGCAACCAACTCGTCCACGTGCGCGGCTTGTCCATAACGTAGCAACGCAGATATGTTTCTACGCCCCAATTGAGGACCTCTGTCTACCCGTCTGTCCGCGGGTGGTGAGCTGTGCTGAAACGTAAAGAGGTCCCTTGTAAGTGAAAAAGCTTCTTACAAAAGTTGCCGACGAACGTCGGGTCACGACAGTGTTGTAGATGTCGGCCGACATAAAGGTTTTGGGTGTAAACCGCAACGAAACCAATTTGTTTGACAAAAATATCATTTTGTAAAAAAACGGCGATATATCCCGATATATTGATATATCTCTAACCCGATATTTCGGTTATTATATTTAATATATAAAAAAACAAGGTTCACAAGACTCGTATTTTTCTACTTCATGAGTCCATTTCACGCATTCGACATTTCTCGCTCCACCCTAAATTTTACGGGAGAGTCGCTCTGGCGGAGTGGTCGACACTCGACAGCTCCTTCTCCGGCGACGAGGCAACGAATCAGCATCGCATGCGAGGATTAGACGACAACGCCGGGCTTTCTACGAAGCGGCATCGCAGGCGAGGAGTCGACGCCGGTCTTTAGGGTTTCTACTACTTCACTTCATTGTAAGCCACCTTCTTTTTCTTCTTCCTTCTTCTTGTTTCTGCGACAATTGAAAGTTTTATTTGGAGTTATATTGATCAAGTCATAAGATTTAAAAGTTTATTAAACTTGTGTTACTGCAAGCTTCTTACTTATGTTGTAGTTAGATTTCTTTTTTTGCAATAACTATGTTTATACCTTTTCTTGTGTAAATCTGCAGTGATTTTTGTTTTTCTTGTGCACTTTTAACTTATGTTAACATTATTTTATTAACTTCTGCTATAGTGATTTTTGCAATAGCTATGAAAAACTCCCCTCCAACTTTGCATAATTACATGGGCTTCGGCTTTATCTTTCAAAATTATTTCAAAGAAAATGTTATAAATACTTATTTGTCTGTACATTGTTATAGTTATTTGTCTGTACATTTTTACTTATTTGCAAAAAAATGTGTTTATAAATATTGTTATCTTTATTTAAATATTAAAATCCGATATTGTAAAATATCCCCGATATATCCCCCGCAATCCGACATCCGACATTTCAAACCCAAACCGACATGAACCCGACATCCGACATCTACAACCTTGGGTCACGGTCCGAGATGATCGCCCGTGTTATACCGTGAAGCCGGACAACCTCGCAGGCAAAAAGAGCGACGACAGATTCGCCGGTGTAAGGATGGCTCAGCGCTATGAAATGCCCGTACTTGGACAACTTATCAACCACCACCATAGTGACTGACTTGCCCTGAGACCTGGGCAGCCACTCAATGAAGTCCATGGACACCGTATCCCAAATCTGATGAGGAATCTCCAAAGGTGTGAGTAGGTCGGCTGGGGACGTGGTTTCATACTTCTGACGCTGGAAAGTCTCACACTGTCGAACAAACAACTTGATGTCACGACGCATCCCCCTCCAGAAAATATTGGCCCGTGCCCGCTGGAGAGTGCAAAGAACATCGACATGACCACCTGTCGGAGAGGAGTGGAACTCATGCATCATAACTGCCCTCCAGGCAGACTTCGAAGGAATGACCACACGACCTTGATAGAACAACCTGTCATTCTGAAGATGGTAGCTCGAAGTTGTCTCACGTGCCCGTCGAAGAGCCTCCACAATAGGTTGCAACTCGGGATTACGCTGTACCTCGTCCTGTATCTCGTCAATGGAGTCAAGCAGTGGTGTAGTAATTTGAGCGAGGGCGCCCTCAGGTAAGCGGGACAAAGCATCAACAACTCGATCGTCCTTTCCGTGCCGGTAGACGATCTCATAATCATACCCGAGAAGTTTGGTCACCCACTTCTGTTGGAGAGGAGAAGAGACCTGTTGTTACCAAAAATGTTTTAAACTCTCATGGTCCGTCCGGATCTTGAAATGTCTTCCCAACAAATATGGCCGCCACAAGGCCATCGCATGAATGACTGCCAACATTTCCTTTTCGTAGGTGGACAACCCCAGCGTACGCGGGGCCAATGCCTTGCCGTAAAAGGCTATGGGCCGCCCTTTCTGCATCAATACAGCACCGAGCCCCACTCCCGATGCATCAGTCTCCACTACAAACTCCTTCGTGAAGTCGGGAAGCGGCAAGACCGGCGTAGTCGTCATGGCCTTCTTGAGTGCTCGGAAGGCCTCCTCCGCCTCATCCTGCCAGAGGAAGGCGTCCTTCTGCAACAACTGGGTAAGAGGTCGGGCGATCTTGCCGTAGTCCTTCACAAAGCGCCCACACAGTTTGTAGCCGTGGCCAGGACAGCATACTCTCAATCTTCCGGGGGTTGGCCTTGACGCCCTGAGCCGAGACTAAATGTCCCAAATATTCCACCTCCTCCTGATCGAAGGAGCACTTGGGCCGTTTAACGTAGAGCTGGTTCTGGAGGAGGATGAAGAAGACTTCTTCAACATGAGCTAAGTGCTCCTCCCAACTGGGACTGTATATGAGAATATCATTGAAGAAGATCAGTACAAAGCGACGAAGAAGTGGACGAAAAATCTCATTCATGTTGGCCTGAAAGGTGGACGGTCCACCGGTCAACCCGTTGGCCATCACCAGGAACTCGTAGTGGCCGTCGTGTGTCTGGAAAGCTGTTTTGTGGATGTCGCTCTCCCGCATGAGGATCTGATAGTAACTGGACCGCAAGTCCAGCTTGGTGAACCGCCGTGCGCCGTGCATTTCGTCCAAAAGTTCTTCAATCAAGGGAATAGAAAATTTGTCTTTTACAGTGACACTGTTCAGCGTGCGATAATCTACGCAGAACCGCCACGAACCATCCATCTTTTTGACCAAGATGATCGGGGCAGAAAATGAGCTCGTACTGGGGCGGATGATCCCCGCATCGAGCATCTCCCGAACACTGCTCTCGATCTCAGCCTTCTGCATGTGTGAATATCGATATGGCCGGATGTTGGTAGGATTCGCCCCCGCTTTGAGGACGATCTGATGATCCCGAAAGCACGGTGGTGGGAGAGTGTGGGGCTCCTGGAATATGTCAGCATACTGTTCTAGGAGAGACCGCATCTGGACCGGTACCTCAGATGACCTCGTGTCGGCCGACTGCACCCCCAAATGCACTGCCATCATGTTGCCTTCTTCCCCAATATGCTGTAAGCTCCGGACAGAGATCTCCTTCACTGGAGACGATTTTAGGCCCTTCATACAAAACTGCTTGCCATGCTGTAAGAATTCCATAGTCATGTGGTCCCAATCAAAGGTGACTCGCCGTAGCTGTTGCAGCCAATGTACCCCAAGCACCATATCTGAAACTCGGATCGGAAGGAGATAAACATCTGTATGACCAGTGTATCCTTGTATGTTAAGCTCCACCTGCTTCATCACCCCCTCACACTGCAGCTTGCTCCCGTCGGCTACCATAACCTGGAAGGAAGCACCTCGATCAATCACGTGTCCCACTCGACGCGCCACCTCGGGACGGATGAAGTTGTGGGTACTTCCACTATCTATCAGAATCATCACCTGTTCCCGTCGGACCTTGCCCGCCATGCGCATAGTGAGGGGGGCGTTGCAGCCCTCCATAGCCTGTTTCGAGACTCCAAACTCAGTCACTGCCAACTCCTCTGTCAAGTCCGGCTCCGGGGCCATGTCCACCTCCTCCTCGGCATCCTCATATAACATGAACACCTGAACCTTTTGACATTTGTGCCCAAGAAGGAACTTCTCATCACAGTTATGACACAACCCTTTTTCCTTCCGCGCCTGAAGTTCCGACCAAGACAACCGGCTTGCTTGGGCCCTGGGAGTCCCGTCTCGCCACCGACGTAGTGGTAGTAGTACGTGTTGTGCTGCGGGAGCGTTGCCTGTTGTACCGTTCCTCCTGTATCCGAGCTAAACTGATCACATGGTTCAAGCTGCGGGGCATGTACGACTGAATCTCATCTCGCAGATAATCCTGGAGTCCTGATACAAAACAACCGAGTAATGTCTTCTCCCCCCACTGTACTCGGTTAGCCAACTTCTCGAACTCCGTTCGGTACTCCATCACTGTACCCTTCTGACGCAGCTTCTGTAGGAGCGCCTCAAAGTCTTCGTACTCTAGTGACCCAAAACGAGCGGTGAATCCATCCACAAATTCGGTCCAGGGCACGTAGTCCTTGCCCCTCAGGGGCCACTGCACCCACTGGAAATCATCATCCTCCAAGTGAAATGATGCTAACTGCATCCACTGTCCCTCGGAAATCTCCCGATAACTGAAAAATAGTTCCGCCTTCTGCAGCCACTCCAGGGCATCACCGCCGCTGAACTTGGGAAAATTCATCCCCGCCAACTTTGCAGCATGTACAGCCGGGGCCCAGCTTGTCCACGCCACCCCGCCTCCTGTCCATACTCCGCCAGCCTTCTTGGTTCCCCGGGTTCAAAAGGCATGCCCGGGAACCCATGACGAAATGGTCCCGCCGCTGGAGCACCTCCCCACTGCATGCCTCCTCTTGTCGGGTGAGGCAGCAACCCCTCCCCCTCCCCCCTCCATATGGGGGAATCGGACACCCGTTGCCTCTAGGGCCAAATCCGCCCGAGCCGCCCCCGCCTGCGCCGAACCTGCCAAAGCCGATCCCGCCTGTGCCGACCCCGCCGAGACCCCGCCTGCGCCGACCCCGCCTGCGCCGACCCCGCCTGCGCCGACCCCGCCTGCGCCGACCCCGCCTGCGCCGACCCCGCCCGTGCCGACCCCGCCCGTGCCTACTCCGCCTCCATGGCTAGATCCGGCCCCTGCAGCGAGCCCCGCGCCCCGATCCCGCTCCCTGGCCGAAGCCGGTCCTGCCTGCCCTGCGTTTGTGCCGATACGGTGCTGATCGGCCCGTGGAGCGGAAGATCCGCCCGCGTCCTCTTCCGACACGGCCTTACCCTTCAGATTTTGTGCCAACAACGCCATGATCTCCTCCATTTGGGTGTCCATCCGCTCTTCTAGCCTTTGCATGGATGTTTTCACGTTTTCTCGATGGCGGCCACCGAATTCGTCAATCCCATCAGATTTTCTTCTAGGGTTTCCAAGCGACCGATTTCGTCTTGCGTTCGAGTAGTCACCATGGTGGAGAAAAGAGCCTCTGATACCAAATGATAGAAGAAGAAGGGAGAGAGAGATCTAAAGAGAAAGGACTAGAGAATTAGGGTTGAGTACTTGAGTGGGAGAGAAGAGAGAATTCCTTGGAATTATCTTGCATATCCACCATGAGTGCCACCCCGGTGTATTTATACCCGGGGTCGAGAGGGGCCGGCCGGCCCCTCCCCATATGGGGGCTGAACCGGTCTGGTTCGGCCCCCATATCGCCAGTCTTCAATTAGAGTGAGAGGGGGCTGAACCGGTTGGTTCAACCCCATTGTCGCCTTCGGTTTCCTTGCGCCTTCGCGTGTACTGACACACAAATAGTCGGGATGCGTGCGGGGGCGTAACACAATTACATATGTTTAAGTGTTTATTATTGATATGCACGTGCTTGTTTGATCTTATTAAAAAATGGAACATAATTATCAATTTTAATTATTTGAAACTTGTTTTGGATGCATAAAATGGGAGATTAGGCTTTAATAAATTTTTTTATTGCTGTACCGATTTTTGAGAGTTTGTTGTATACTTGAAGGCTTATTCTATTAATCTGTTGACCAACATAAATTAGCTTTAAGTGCTAGGCTTATTCTATTCAATAAGTATGAAACTATGAATCAATCCTATATTTATGGGCATGCGAAGGAGAATTTGTCATCTAGGAGGATTGATTACAAATAATTTTAGTAAGGCTAATAGGTAGAAACTGCACGCTAATAGATGTGCTTGACATCAAAAAATTAAGGAATATAGGTTAAATGCGAGGGAAATGATGAAAGTTAAAATAAAAGACGGAACAAATGATCGGGTTGGATACAGAATGGTAGCGGTAGAACGAATTGGGTGGTGATAGGTGCAGCGTGCGGGTTCGAATGAATGTGTGGTTAGATGGGAAAACTATGTGAAATTCTAGGGTTTGGAAAGTTGGGGGTTAGGTGGAATGGGAGCGTGGGGTGGCCGTGGAGTTGTAGTTTGGTTCTAGAGGGTTTGGTGGCAGAGTACTGTGGGCGAAGGCAGGAGGAGGTGGTGGACGAGGGTTGGGTTTGCGTGTCGGTTGCGGGGAGAGATCGGGGCTGCGGGGAGAGATGATGGCTGCGGGCGGCTTTCACGTTGTCATAAATATTTGCGGTGGTGAATGGAGGCAAGGGTGACAACTACTGGAGCGGCTGTAGGGGTGGCAATGGCGACGAAGGCAATTGGGGCTTTCAATGAAAACGACTATTAGGACTACTGATGGAGGAGGAGACTATTGTGGCCGGGGGCAGGATCCCTCTTTGATTCGGATTCGAGAGGACGTCGACTTCAGTCGACTTCACCACCGACACTTTGACCAAGTGGTTGGCTAATTTTCCAAACTCAATGGCCTCAATTAAGCCGAATACATGATATTTAAAGGATTCAAATTTAGGTTAAATGTGTGAAGGGATCAAGTTGCCGACATTTGTCCTAACTCTCAAGCTACAACTCAGATTAAATAAACAAAAATACAGAACATTTAAAAAAGAAGCCACATTTGCAGTCTCCGACAGCATGGATGACGATCCTATAGTTGTTGCTCGGGCGAATCGACCTGGAAAGTTTCCTAATGCACATGCTTAGAGTAAGGAGGCTAATCCTATAGTTACCTTTGGCTCTTGCTTAGGTAAGTATTTAGTTACAGTTCCATGATATATAGGCCATATTTTTATGCAGATTTACCCAGTCTTTTGTGCTATTTTGTAGGGCATAATTCTCATGATATATAGGCCATAATTTTCATGTTAGTTCATACTTTGAGTTCTCTTTTATGCTCATGTGCAGCTGCAGAGAGTTAGCTACATCCCAGCTATTCCCATTTGCTGCACCCCTTGTTCTGCATGAGTTGTTTGTGCTCTTATCTGTGCAATTTTGTATGACATAATTCACATTTATTAGGTTCGCTTAGCCAGCAATCGTTGTAAACTGAAGGAATCAAAAGAACCTGAAGCCTGAACAACCAGAGGCCCGTGCCCTATATTTTTAAGGACGGGATTGATCCAAACAAATAGACCCAATCGATGACCCACCGGGCTCAACCATGTGACCGGGTTGTTCGAAGGGGTATTTATTCACATCTCCCAAGTCTGGGAGGAACCCATGCAAAACAATAAACATTCTCAGCAGTCAGCATTCTCTTTTACATCATGGCATTAATCATGTGTTATAGGAGAGCTTTTGCATATTAATCATGTTTTTTTAGAGAGATGATAGATTTAGAACCTTCCCGCACCCCAAAGCCGCTTCGCTCTGGTTCCCACCGGTGCAACCAGTTCAGTGTATAGGTGCCCTGACGATACACCTGACACAATACTGTTTCAGGAGGTGACTATGGTGCTTCGATTCAACCTACCCGTCAAATGATAGCCAACATAGGGAGTCAATCTTTAGGGAAGCTACTTATGGGGACACATTTGGGAAAATAGCGATTCCTGAGTATTCTATGCATGTGTGTTGACCAGCCGAATCGAGTTCTGTATCATCACCTCAAAACCCTAAAACACGAGTGTGTCATCCACTGGGCTAGCCTGACCATGTGGCCAGGGTGCGGCGAACCCCACATGGTCAATGCCAACTCAATTACTTAATAGAAAACTATGTTGTATATGTTGTGTCATAGATTATGATTTACATTGGGTTGTATTATGTGCTCTTCATATAGATTACATTCATTTATCTGTTCCCTTTGGTAATGGACTTCAACCTAGCCTCTTAGCTTAGAGGATATACTACATATGTTGCATATAACATGATGAACATGGATTGTAGTAGGAGCTTGTATAAATGTAGATAGGATCAATTGACCTTTATTACTTTTTCGTATGGAACAAATTGTTGGTGAAATTTAGGCTCTATTTGGTTCGGCGTTTTGCCGCTCCGTTTGGGGCAAACGCCGCCGGAAGGCGGGTAAATAAATGAACCTATGGCGGCATTTGCTCCGTTTCCACCCGCCCGCCTTGAGAAACGCCCCAAAAAGCTCCGCTTGGAGAAGCCACCTCCCCTCTCTGATTCGAACACTCCGTTTCCACCCGCCGGATCGATTCGCCACCGCTGAATCAAATGAAGCCTTAGCTATAAACCTTCCACTTTAATTAAACATTATTTTATTTAATGAGCTCTTTATCAAGAGGTGCCTTGTTAAATGGGCAAGAATTTTTATCAATTCATGCTTTATATTTTTGTTTATGTTACAAAATTATCCTACAATTGCCTTGTAGGACAGATATCCAATACATCAAAGATAATGAGATGAATTATTGCAATTGTTCGTGCGGCAAGTAAAAAGGCTATAATACTCGTTACTATTTTCGTCCAATACTCATGCCTAGTGGAACCGATCTCAATGAAACACGAGTTAACATGTTCATAAGATTGAGAGATCACAGGGTTTTTAAAATACAATTTAATATCTCCTTTTATTCACATTCCAAACAGAGTCTTAAGCTATAAAGTTTATTACATTTTGAGAATACTAGTAGGCGTGCAACAAATGGGCACCATTGCTGTCTTATGTTGCGCACGGCAGACCTTTGCACAGCTTCTAGCATATACAATGATTTCATTTTATTTTGGTATTCATTAATAATATATATACATAACTAATTAATAATGTATTTCTATTTAAAGAGTCATAAGATTGTCCTATTTAACACAAATAAGAGCCAAACAAATATGATAATATGTAATAGATCTCTTCTCACTTGTTTATTTGTCGTAGTAAAAAAGGAATTACGTGGGATAAAATGAGAAAAAATAGCGATTCATCGATGGAAAATTTTTCTTTATTATATAGTATGATAATACATAAAACCTAGATCAATATTATCTATGAAGAACATGTAAATAAGAACAAATATTAACATGTAATCATCACCGTGAATTTTATTTTGGGCTTACTAACCTCCTTTGATATCTTCACTCTTGTTATCCTCAAACAATTGAAAGAGGAAATGAAATTCCTATAACTTCCCGACGACTAGCATGCAAAAAACAAATAGGGCTTCCCACCACAAGAGTGAAATGTAGGCCAACCTTACCTTGCATTTTTACAAGAGGCCACTTCTAGGACTCGAACCCGCGACCTCAAAAGGTCACAAGGCAATACCTTAACCCGTGCTAGTAAAAAAACAAATACAATAACAACACTCAAGCCTTTATCCCACTATAGTGGGGTTGGCCATAAAAAACAAATGAATAAATTTATAATAACATAGTTCTGAGGTTAGCTCCAAAAGAAACACATTTTATGATGAGCTGGGCCTGAAAGAGGTAATCTCTCAGGTCTCTGGTGTTGAACTGTTACTTGATTTGGGTTTTTCATGGCTCCACAGAAGACTTAGTTCTCCCCTTGTCCAGCCAAGGATGACGGTAAGGCCTGAGTTTGAGCATTATACAGAAGTGAGTTCTGAATCAGAGCCGATTATAGATGACTATAAAGAGTTCACCAGAAGAATAGTGCATGCGATTTACTAACCCAGGGTGCATGGAACCAGGTAGAGGAGTGCGGGTTGACCGTGTCCGTTCATCAAGTATAGCCCGAGATATGTGAGGAACAACCCTAAATGTCGATAAAATATTCCAAAGAATGAGAAAAACCATGTTCGAGAAAACGATTAGTCACGGAAAGAAGGCACTGATAGATCTGTTTGTTAGGCATAATCAAGCAGAGAAGAAAAAAACATTAACAGAAATAACAGAATCAGAGATAATAGACAATAACCGTCACCACTCCGGACAGTCACCACTGCATATGCGATCACCGAATCTCATTACCCACGCATACGGTCCCCCTTTCCTCGTGAGTTTCTACTAGTTTGGTTTGATTGTTTTCAATATTGTTGTACGAATTTGGACTGCTATATGATTTTGGATGCTTTGCTAGATTATTTGTCCGTGATAAATTTTGACTTGCAGGACTTTTATTGCCGGCGCATGTTAGTTGAGAAAAGCCTAGTTTGCTCGTATACTAAAATTATTTGCAATCTGCTTGTGATACTTGTGCAATGTGAAAGTAAAGCTCAATGGACATTGCTCATAGCTACCTCAACATGATGTGACAAAATATATTGAAATTGATAAACATTTCATCAAAAATAATTTGGAGAAAGGAGAAATCTGTTCACCGTTCGTTCAATCCCAAGATCAATTGGCGGACATAAAAAAGGGCAGCCCGATGCACAAAGCATCCCCGCAGCGAGGGCCCGAGAAAGGGTCCCATCACAAGGGTGAAATGTGGGCAAACCTGACCCTGTATTTTTGCAAGAGGTTGCTTCCAGGACTCAAACCCATGACCTCAAAATCACACGGCGACATCCCCCGTAATCAGCTGTCTGCGACAGACATCTTTTGCTAAAATCCTAAATTGTCACCATTATAGACAGCACCTCTGAGTTGAGAACGTTAGATATCTACTCCCATCATAAGAGGGCAGTTGAATTATGTGCATATGTCAAGCCCAATCTACATGCCCATATGACAGACGGCCCACAGTCGGTTTTTCATTTCTTCTCTTTTTAGTTCCACACCTCTAGTGGAGTTTAAGTGATACCCTTCTCTGTGTGTGTCTCTCTCTCTATCCATCTATCTATCTAGTGTCTCTCTCTCTCTATCTCTACACATTAGCATCTTCGAACGGGCTTCGCCCGTTCTCGATGCGTCGCTGCGGGCTTCGCCCGCAACCAAGCGGGCTTCACCCGCTTGGCAACGACATTAGTTGTGGGCGGCAACATGTGTCGTGGACGGCGTTATTGGTCGTGAGTGCGACATTTGTCGTGAGTGACGACATTGGTCGTGGACGACGATATTGTTCGTGGGAGGCATCATTGTTTGTGGGCGGCGACATTGTTCGGGCGACGCGACAATGTTCGGGGGCGGCTACATTGTTCGGGGGCGGCGACATTGTGTAGGGGCAGCGACATTGTTCGAGGGCGGCGACATTCGTCGGGAATGCCCGTTCTCGATGCGGCGTTGCGGGCTGCGCCCACATCCAAACGGGCTTCGCCTGCAAACCAACAACATTGTTCGTGGGCGCAACATGTGTCGTGGGCGGCGATATTTGTTGTGGATACGACATTTGTTTTGGGTGACGACATTGGTCGTGGACGGCGATATTGTTCGTCGGTGGAAACATTGTCCGTGAGCGTCGACATTATTTGTGGGCAGCGACATTGTTCAAACGGGCTTTGTCCATTCTCGATGCGGCGCTGCGGGCTTCGCCCGCGAACCAACGACATTGGTCGTGGGCGCCAACATGTGTTGTGGGCGGCAATATTGGTCGTGGTGCTGACATTGGTCGTGGGTGATGACATTACAAACGGGACGACATTGTACTTCTGCAAGTAACACACACATACATGCAAAGTTCATACTTGCAATGAAAAAAAGCTCAGGATGGTGCTTGAAGTCGGCAGTTAGCAGTCTGTATCCTTATGTGAATGCGTCGTCCCATGTGGCAGAAGGCTTGCTCTCCTCGGAATCAACGACAATGATGATACCTGGTTGTTGATCCGAGATCAAATCGGGCAGTTTTAGAAGCTCTTTGATGGTGCTAGCTGGTTGGATTTCCCACAATTTTCATTTTATTTTCCACATGATTATATGATGTGTTGAATTCACAGCTTTGTTCTTGAGGTAGATGTTGTAGGAGGTTCAGGCAACACAGTGCATGAAGTAAAAAATTGTAAATCAAAGCTTGATTCAACTACATTTGTGTTCTATGATGAGTTTAGTTATTCGTTCAAGAAGCATAGAGGCGATCCTAAACACAAAATAGTAAATATCAAACCGTGCGCACCGTCTTGAGGAGAATAAATTTGCAGACAATCCAAACCAACAGAACAATCTTTTGTTTTTAAATGGTGCATGCGACCACCAATGACCAACAACCGAAGAAACTAATCACTATCCCGCCACTTCCTAGTTTGTTTAAGGAACAACAACACTCAAGCCTTTATCCCACTATAGTGGGGTCAATTATATGGATCCTTTGTTGTCATCATTGTGCCCTATCTTTTGTTAGTTTGTTCAAGGAAAATGGAATTAATTTTCACAATGCTATCTTAAGAACCAACTCAATTTATAAAAAAACTTGAATCGTTCAACAATCATTACCCAACTCAAATTAGAAGAATCCATTTGCCCTAAAAGGAAACCATCACTTAGATAAGAGCTTTACCTGCAAGGGTCGTTGAAACTCTGCTATTGTTAGCATCTCTCTGAAACCATACGAAGAGCTATACAAATAGGGCATGGTGGTGAATGTAAGTAAGATCGAAGAGGTGTGAAGGGAAAGCAACATTAATTGGCAGAAATACTTAAAGCAGTGGCATTCATACATCCCATTGAAGATAGAGGTGTAAGTTAATAAGGGATATTTTAAGAGTCATAACAAATGAATATAAAAAAGCAGGGATGAGGATCATAGTCAGTAGCTGTAGGTATTGAGACCTCAAGCAAAATTATGTTGAACAATGCAGTAGTATAGGATGCTGGTATTGAGAATCCTGTTATGAAATCATGCATTGCAAAGAGGAGGTGTAGTTCAAGCGGAGAGGCTTGGTTCTCAGAAATTTCATACCTCTAACAAAAAAGGAAAATAATGAAAAAAACAGAGAAATGAAGAAGACAGAGGGTGGAAGAAGATAACATTGAGAAGAAATCGAGAAGATGAAGTCACTGAAGGGGCGGCGGCTTCTGGCGAAGGCGACAGCTGCGGCTTCTGGCGAAGGCGACAGCTGCGGCTTCTGGCGAAGGCGACGGTTGCGGCTTCTTGCGAAGGCGATGGTAGCGGCTTCTGGCGAATGGGAAGGCGATGGCTGCGGCTTCTGGCGAAGGCGGCGGTTTCTGGCGAAGGGGAAGGCTTCTGGCGAGAGCGGGCTTGAGGGAAGAAAGGGGCAGACAATGCCCTATCCTATCAGAGAGATTTTATCGGGGTGGAGGAAGGGGTGGCGCTTCTATTGGGGATTGAGAGAGGGGGCACGACTTCTATCGGGGATTGAGAGAGGGGGAAGCACAAATATATTGGAGAGGATGAGATCCAACAGCTGAAAATTACTATTTTAGAGATCCAACGGCTGGGAGTGAGATTGGTGTGCTTTGAAGATATCTATATTGATTTATATAATAAAGATATATGTGTGTGTGTGTTGCGGCGAAACTCGGCGCTCATGTAGACCGGTATAAATTGCACTGTCTTGGTCCGGGAGTGGTTGAGCGCACAAACAGTCAATGTAAGCCAGGATAACTGACAAAACAATTTTTTAACGTGAAAAATCTCAGAAAGAGGTAAAAAATCATGTCGCCGGAGCTATGCCGACCAAACTTCCGTTATTATTTTGTGTTGTACAGGGCTTTGAAGAGAATGCAAGGGCGACATGCCGCTCCTCATTACAATTTGTACAAGGAGAGAGAGAGGGCCCCGATGGTGACACACCACCGCCCGTGGAGCTAAGTACCTTCTTGGTTGCTGCATGGAACACTACGCTCTGAGTGCTCTGAAGTCTTTTGTTGGTGCTCAGAAGTTGTGGCTACGCGGAGGGCTTGCTGCGGTGTGCGCAGAGTGTTTCACTCGTAGAGAAGTGAGTGCGGAGTGGAGCGTACGCAAGGTGGAGGGCGGAACCTCCGAGGGGCGGTTGAAGATGGTCAAATATTTTCGAAGGCGTTCGAAGGTCTTCAAAGGATTCTTCAAAGGCGAAGGAGATCTTCAAGGAGTTCCTTGAGGAGATCTCACGTACGTAGGAGGCAAAGTGGGGGAAGGAAAAGATAAAAATGAAGGAGACCTTGAGGTCCTATTTATAGCTTTAGAGGTTGGTTATGATAATTACGTGGTTATCCGCACATCATAATCACTTTATGCACTTTTTGCAGACCAATTTCTTATATTTATGATGCACATTTTAGGAGGCTCATTATACGCACACTGAATATTAAATTCGGCTATGCACACCCCCCACCCCATGACAGGTGGTTACAAGTTGGTTAATTGGCAATCAGACGGTGGAGATAAACGGAGGTCGGCAGTCCCATTAGAGGAGGTCCGGCAGGCGGCGACGAGGGTGCCGACCAACGGCGAGACCCGGCAGGCGACGATCAGCGAGGGGGCCGACCAGCGGCGAGACCCGGCCGGAGGGAGGCTGGCCGGGCAACCGACCACTCGCCCTTGAAGGGCGGTGCAGGGGGGGGGGATTCAGTGGGTAAGGGCTGGTTGGCCGAGGGGGCCAGCCGGGGACGAGGCGACAATAGCGGGCCGGGAGGCCGGCCACGGGCCCTCGCGGCTGCTTGGGTGAGGCCGGCCGGTAGGCGGGCCGTGGACCCCTGTGGTCACGTGCATGCGGTTGCGTGGTACAGCGGCGGCCGCCCGAGAGGCCGACTGCTGGTCCTTAAGGCCGGGTCCGGGCGGCCGTCAGCAGGCCCTCGGCCACGTGCGTGCGAGAGGCTGGATGTGGTCCCTCGCGGCAGCGGGCCGCCTTGTGGAGGTGGTGACGATGGCGGTCGGCCGGTCGGGGGGGGGGGGGGGTCGCACCGCCGGGCGGCCGAGGGGTGGCCAATGGTTGCTCCGCTACATGCAGCATGCAAGTTCCATCATGGGATAGTGGGATTGACTTTGGTAAACCCTACTTAGCCCCCATGACCGCCATTAACTTAGTAGGGGATGTAGGAATTCTGGCTCCACGCAGACCGGAATTCCAATTCCTATAAATGGAGGACCCCATATATATTATTTATTTTGAAGGAAGAAATTCTCAAGTAGATTTTTACAAATACAATTTCAATTTCTCAACTCATGTTATTCAACTAAAATGCAGTTTTGTTCTATGCAGTTTTTTTTATTTATTAACATTGCTGCTAATTAGGTTTTCACCATAATGGAACTAAAATCAGATAGTTGCAATGGAAACCATGCAATTTCAAAATTATATCCTAATTTAGACCCAGCTCCAAATAACTCAATATTTCAGTATGAACATAGCAAAAAGAAAATGCAGAAACAATATTGACCAAATCATTTGATCTGCAATACATGTAAAGCACAACATATCCCAACTATTAAGCAGAATTAAAAGGTTTAAACTATGAATCAGAACTTACCTTCTAATGGTCATATACACTGATAATATCTATCATCATGAGCCAAGAAGTTTAAAAATCCTAAATCTACAGTATTTTACTCAGCTACATATTTATTACGCAGACCTTTACTGCCAGCTCCTCCAATCCTTTCGACAGATTCATTAAGGCTCCGTTTGGTGCAGTTTTTTTTTGCTCCAGTGAGTTTGGACAAAAACGCTACCGTCATAGAATGTATGCTTGGCATGACAACGGTTATGACCGCCATCAAAAGAGAAAACTAGTGGTGAACATAAAAGTTGATGAAGTTCCTTAGGTGATTTTGGGCGTTCACGAATGACGGTTCATAACCATCACGTTCGACCTCCACCGCCACGCCAAACGGAGCCTAAATCATCACGGAAATTCTGATAAAAGCACACTACTAATCTGGTGCAATAGCTGAGAATTTTGAAAAGTTGTAAAATTGGTTTAACCTTTATTGGAGTTTGAAATGATAAGAAATTTGACAAAAACCTATTTTAAATAAAGGTATTACAATTTGAATTTGTATCTTTCCTAAAACACTGCCAATTATTCTAAAAAAGAAAGAAGCAGATAGGCATGTAAATAAACAAAAATTAAGCATATTAATGGTAGATAAGACATACCAAAAGCATAGCCAAATGATATCCAGAAAAAATAGCCATTTAGCTTGCCCTTCTTATTTTCTGCATCAAATCTGCAGAAATAGAAAAAGGTTGGTTAGAATTTAAATGGTGTTGCCTGAAATATCATTCAAAAGCTTAAACTGATTGTTGGGTCCATCGTTCCGTCACTTGACCCGTAATGCTTTGCTACTTCCTAAGGGAAAAAAACAGCACCCTTTCCATAAGTTCGAGCTTATAGACCGGTTGGGTATGCGCTCTATCCTACAGATATCTATCAGAAAAAAAAACTTCACAAGCAAACAGTTGCGGATCCAAACAGTTGGGACCCGTGATCTACATAAAGAGCAGGAAATTTTATTCAAAACTGTTTCATTGCCGCTGCCTTGCTACACTGCTGCTCCCTACTGCCCGAGCTGCTGCTCCCTGCTGTCCCAAGACTGCTGTCTAATTTGTGCTGTAAGCTTGCTGCTGCTGCTGCCACCTAGCTGCTTCTTGCCGCTGGACTGCTGTTTCCTCCTCTGTTTTCTACCTTCAGCACATCCGTTAGAGGTCTAGGAGGGATCTAGCCACCCTCCAGCGATGTTTGAAGGATTGGTTGTGTAGCACCTCCTTCCTCTTCCACTGTAAGGATGTTTTCCTCCCTCTCTACTTTCCGAATTGCAGATAATAGGATTGTTTTTTAACTGGTTTTTCTTGCTGTTTTTCCGCTGTTTTAGGGCTGAAATGCGGTTGTTTTCTTACTGTTTTTGGCTACATTTCCGTTGGTTTTTTGACGATATTTTGCTGCACTAATGGGCTGTTTTAGTAGCTGTTTAGTGGCAGTTTTGGTAACTGTTTAGTGGTTGTTTTCCTAAATTTATGTACGCTTTACTGGACAACATTTTAAGAGGACGGGAAATCCATTTGGGGGCCGGTTTTAGCCCATTTCGAGGTACAATTATGGCTGTCCAGCAAAGTATACGAGCAGAATTTGGTTTTCTAAGGTCATTCCAGAGTATTTTGAGTTTTCCGGTTTATTATATTTGGCTGTCCGACTTTTCGTAAATCCCTTATGTATTATAAGAGACGTAACCCAATTAAAAATGCATGTTATTATAGTGGTTTCCGCAGTCAAGAATTAAACGAAGAAGGATGACGTCTCAAGATAATATGAATAAGGGCAAAGCTGCTGTGAGTATTTTATTTCTTGAAATTATGAATATCTAATTACTTTGCAGTATCTAATTTATTGTCTTTTAAAAAAACTGTCTGTGCATGAGTTTTGACTTAATGATATATCGCTAAATAAATAAAAGTGGGCGAGGAGACAATTAAGCGATACAAATTTCTGAGGGGATCGGTTTTATTCAAAATTCCTGTTTATACGACAAGATAAAAATTTATTTAAAACTCTGGATAGGAAAATGTGATGGCTTCGAATCCTATGATGTAGAGACATCTACTGATGGATTCACCAGTAGGGGTGATCCTACAATTACGCTTTTCGGGGGTGGGGCCCAATTCAAGTTTGCATCACCGTAGCATTTCCCATTTTATGTAACTAAAATTAAGAGGTAATTTAAGGATTAGTGTTAAGAATAATCGAGTGATTGATTTATTGTATTGTATGCATATTGTTATTCTCCTCCTTGTTTGCATGTATAACTGTTTCACGAAATACTGTTCTCACATATTCATAATTTTTATGACTAACCATAGCGAACACATTTTTTTAGGCAGCGGGACCAACCCCAAGCAGAACACACAAGATCTTGGCAGCTGAACTGACAAAGGGAATAGTTGAAGCTCGGGATTGGTATAGAGCTCGCTGTACTGGTTCCACGTGTATTTATTGTAAAAAGTCTAACATGTGTTAATTTGCCTATGATGAACATGTAACGAATATAGTAACAAATGAAATAAGAAGCTTGGTGGATGTTCTTTGTACTTTACATTTCTGGTGACCTGTGACCCTTTTTATTCAAAACTGTTGTCCGATCCTTGAATCAGTTGAAGAGCCCAGGATTTGGGTCTCTACATATTGGTTTAAGAGTGACAGGTTTTCAATAAATTGTGTCACAGATAGTACAAAGACATTACACGAATAGCCCGGTAAATGTAAACCTTTCCTTATATAGGAACCTATTCGAGTATATTTCAGTTGACGCCGACAGGCGAATTGCGATGAATGTGAAATTATCAAGTTAGTTTTCGGGGACAAAAATTCTTTTAGTGGGGAAGATTTGTGACGACCTAAAATTCGCAAAACAAAATATTTATTTTTCCCCGATGATGAGATAAGACAATACAAATTTTTCGAGATATTTCACGCATTTGCTGTTTCATTTAGTTTTATTGAGTATATTGCTTTGGGCTGCTATTATTCAAGTGGGCTAGCTATTTCTTTGGGCTGAGTTTATGAAGTGGGCTGCCTTTAGTCCTTTTGGGCTGCTGTTATCAAGTTATGGCTGAAGGTTTGATAATTTTGACACTTGTAATAGTTATAGCTGGCTGGTTTGATTGTTTTGACACGTGGCTAGCTAAGTGTTAGCTGAATTTGACTTTGGGATGCATGTGGTGACACCTATTTGAGTTAGTTTTTATTCTTGCTGCCTCTTCACCGCCTGTCTCCTATATAAATAACAGATGCCTCCCTCCTCATCTCCAAACTAAACTCATGCTCTCCCTCTTTTCTTCTGTTGCTGTCTCTGCCGGTGGACTGCTACTTCTTGCCGCTGCTTTGCTACACTGCTGCTCCTTGCTGCCCGAGCTGCTGCTCCCTGCTGTCCCGAGACTGCTGTCTAATTTGTGTTGTAAGCTTGTTGCTGCCGCCGCCACCTAGTTGCTTCTTGCCGCTGGACTGCTGTTTCCTCCTCTGTTTTCTACCCTTCAGGACATCCGTTAGAAGTCTAGGAAGGATCTCGCCACCCTCCAGCGATCCTTGAAGGATTGGTTGTGTAGCACCTCCTTCCTCTTCCACTGTAAGAATGTTTTCCTCCCTCTCTACTTTCCGAATTGCAGATAATAGGAATGTTTTTTAACTGGTTTTTCTTGCTGTTTTTCCGCTGTTTTAGGGCTGAAATGTGCTTGTTTTCTTACTGTTTTGGGCTGCATTTCCGCTGGTTTTTCGATGATATTTTGTTGCACTAATGAGCTGTTTTAGTAGCTGTTTAGTGGCTATTTTGGTAACTGTTTAGTGGCTGTTTTCCTAAATTTATGTACACTTTACTGGACAGCATTTTAAGAGAATGGAAAATCCATTTGGGGGTTGGTTTTAGCCCATTTCGAGGCACGATTATGGCTGTCCAGCAAAGTATACGAGCTGAATTTGGTTTTCTAAAGTCATTTCAGAATATTTTGAGTTTTCCGGTTTATTATATTTGGCTGTCCGACTTTTCGTAAATCCCTTATGTATTATAAGAGACGCAATCCAATTAGAAATGTATGCTATTACAGTGGTTTCCGCAGTCAAGAATTAAACGAAGAAGGATGCCGTCTCAAGATAATATGAATAAGGGCAAAGCTGCTGTGAGTATTTTATTTTTTGAAATTATGGATATCCAATTACTTTGCAGTATCTAATTTATTGTTTTTTAAAGAAACTGCCTTTGCACATGAGTTTCGACTTGATGATATATCGCTAAATAAATAAAAGTGGGCGATGAGACAATTAAGCGATACAAATTTATGAGGGGATCAGTTTTATTCAAAATTCCTGTTTATACGACAAAATAAAAATTTATTTAAAACTCTGCATAGGAAAATATGATGACTTCGAATCCTATGATGTAGAGGCATCTACTGATGGATTCACCAATAGGGGTGAGTCTACAATTACGCTCTTCGGGGGCGGAGCCCAAGTCAAGTTTAAATTACCGGAGCATTTTCCATTTTATGTAACTAAAATTAAGGGGTAATTTAAGGATTATTGTTAAATATAATCAAGTGATTGATTTATTGTACAGTATGCATATTGTTATTCTCTTTCTTGTTTGCATGTATAACTGTTTCACGAAATACTGTTCTCACATAGTCATAATTTTTATGACTAACCCAGAGTTGACATATTTTTTTAGGCAGCGAGACCAACCCCAGCAGAACACACAAGATCTTGGCAACTGAACTGACAAAGGGAATAGTTGAAGCTCGGGATTGGCATAGAGCTCGCTGTACTTGTTTCACGTGTATTTATTGTAAAAAGTATATCTAGCATGTGTTAATTTGCCTATGATGAACATGTAACGAATATAGTAACAAATGAAATAAAAAACTTGGTGAATGTTCTTTGTACTTTACATTTCTGGTGACATGTGACCCTTTTTATTCAAAACGGTTGTCTGATCCTTGAATCAGTCGAAGAGCCAAGGATTTGGGTCTCTACATGACATACGTCCACTCTCACTTCCCCCAAGCGCAAGTATCCTGTTATGGACCCGGATATGAAGGACCCGTGATGGGGTTGCACATATAAACGTCGAATTTGTGGGCCAGACATATGAGCATATTACTTTTATATTAGTTGCTTGAGCGTTGTTTTATTTTGTTGGCTGCACGCTTTCATTTCCACACGTTGCAATTTGTTTTTCATCACATTTGTAGTAAGCCCGAGTGAGGGGCACAGACTTTGGTTTGGGCCAAAATCACGGGTCGCGTGGCTGAGTTGTTAAGCAAGAATTATCAAATTTCTACTCTCGCTCTTATCTCTCTCTCCATGACTCCCTCTCCCCCCTTTTCTCCTTGCGATAACCTTAGCACACCGGCGCCGGTGCCAAGGTTGTCAGGATCAAGATCCTACATGAGATCGTTTCGAGGTTGGATCAGATCGGATGATAGGATTGAATCGAGGATCTCTTTACAAATTTGGAACGATTTACAAAATCTAGATCGATTTACAAAATCTAGATCATAGGATCGTAAGATCATATGATCTGAATCGCGATCCTGACAACCATGACCGGTGCCTTCCGCCGGCTACACCATTTCTCTGTCCGTATATAGAAAAGGGAATGACAATCCCTTGTGAAATCCCTCCCTTTCAAGGCCTCACTCGATCTCAATCCAGAGCCCATAACAACATGGTATCAGAGCCATCCGCCTTCGACGCCTGCTTCACATACCGGTTCCCCGTCGCGCGACTATGGATCGAGAGAAGTTGATCTCTCAATCAGGTCATTGACATGTTCCAGGCTATGTTGGAAAACCAAATCAGAAGATGGAAGCTCTCAATGCTCGCATGGATGCCATGCTAGCCCATCAACGCCCGCCTTCCAGCTCCTCATTTGACCCACATTTGTTTGACCGTGTCGGTTCTGCTGCTCCTCGGCTGGACAATAACAACGTGCCTTGTTCCACCTAGATGGACTGTCCAATCAATGAAGACCGCAAAGGCCCTTTCGCGTGGCTGACGCAATGTGATATCTTTTTTTTCCAATCAACACACTCCATTAGATGATCGTTTCGACGTAGCCTCCTTTCACCTCATGGGGTCTGCCCAACCATGGTTCACTCAACTCCGGCGAGAGCGACCATATTTAACTTGGGATGAATTCAAATTCGCATGCACCCTTCGCTTAGGCCCTCCGTTGCAAGAAAATTGCCTCAGTGACCTCAGCACCCTCAAGCAAACGAGATCCACTTGGAGCACTTTCAGCTGTGCTTCCGTAACAAGTACCCATTTTCATGGTGGATCTACACGAACGTCTGCGGCTGGATGATGAGTTTCAGGAACCAACTGACCTCACGACGGCCATGAGTGTTGCAAGGGTTCGTGAATGACGTCTCCTTTGGATCAACCATCAGGCGGTCGTCGGGACGAACCGAGCTCCGCTCGGTCCGGTAGTTCTACAGGGGCAGTCGACCACAAACCGCCCCTTGGGGAAGATGCGGGACGACCACCTTTTCGTCGCCGTATTTCCAATGTCGAGATGGAGGACCGCCGCGCTAAGGGATTGTGTTTCAACTGTGACAAACCCTTCAATTACGACCACTAGTGCAATAGGTTGTTTTGGTTGGAAATCAACGATGATGATGGAGGGGATGACCTGGGCATGCCACAACTCTCTCTTTATGGAAATGAAGGACCTCAGGAGGGCCAAACGATTCATATGTAGATGAAAATTGGAGGGGAGATCATCCTTGATCTCATGGATTCTGGTAGTACTCACCGTTTCGTTTGCCAGGAAATAGCATCCCAAACTCCTGATTGCACATTCCATTGTCACCCCGTATCCAAGTACACGTGGCAGTGGCCAACGACCAACAAATGTAATGCCCGAGCGTTTGCCGTCGTGTACCGATAGTGGTCGAGGGGTATCACTCCCAGGCAGACTTGTTTATCGTTGATTTGCGCAGACTCGATCGCCTAACCATGCGTTGCTACTCGGGATCCCAGCTGGTTGAGTGGCAGGCCAATGATCTGTCACCTGTCCTCTCCTTATTCCTCGTACACACCAAGGTCTTGCGAGCCCCGTCTTTTTCTTAGGACGACCTTCCTCCCGATCTTCGGGATCTCCTTCACACCTATGACAGCCTCTTTGTTCCCTTGATGGGCCTCCCCCCAATCGCGGTCAGGATCATCACATCTATCTCCTCCTAGGCACAACACCGGTTGCTGTGAGGCCTTACCGCTATCCTTTTCACGAGAAGGACAAAATCGAGCGACAATGCGGTTTTCTGCTTTAGCAGCGACTCATCCGCCGCATCGTCTCGTCTCTCGTCTCCGGTCCTCTTGGTGCATAAAAGGACGGCTTGTGGGGCCCCTTTGTGTGGATTACCGAGCGTTGAATGCCACACCGTCAAGGACAAATTTCCCATTTCGATGGTTAAAGAACTTTTGGACGAGTTAGTGCATGTTAATTCTCTAAACTCGACTTATCTTAAGGTTATCACCAGGTGCAGATGGTGACAACCGATGATGAGAAGACCGACTTTCGCGTTCACCACGACTATTTTGAGTTCTTGGTTATGCCCTTCGGTCCCACAAATGTGTCGTCCACCTTCCAGACTTTGATGAACGAGATATTTCAACCGCTCCTCCGTAAATCCGTGCTCATTTTGTTTGACGACATTTTAGTCTACAAGTCTTGGGAGAAGCATCTGCACCACCTCCGCACTAATCGCCGGTTCATTCATCTTCATCGTTTGGATCTCAAGCCGTCCAAATGTTTCTTTAGCACGGGCATCACCACTTATTTGGGCCATGTCGTGCACGGCCGCGACGTTTCCGTCGACCCTGAAAAGATCCAAGGGGTTGAGTCCTGGACCGGTCCGCGGTCTCCGACTGATCACCGCGATTCCTTGGCCTCACAGGGTACTATTGTCGTTTCATCTGCGATTATGGAGGCTTAGCCGAACCTTTGGTGGCCCTTTTATGGAAGAATGCTTTTTTATGGATTGACACTGCCACTAGGACCTTTCTGGCGCTTCAAGGAGCCTTAATGTCTGCCCCACTTCTATGCCTTCCAAATTTGTCCATCGAGTTCCAAGTAGAGTGTGACCCCCCGGACCTTGGGTACACTGTGTTACAAGAGGAGGGGCATCCCCTCACCTATTTCCTCACATTATTAATTATTCAGCGATAAACATGTTTGGCTTCCTCTAGCGATTCCAGACTGACCACTGTTGAAAACCGCTTGTCCCACTTCCGCTCACCATTCCCAACCAAGGCTTCACCTCTACTCCTCATTTCTGCAGATGCAACGTTGATCTGCTCGCGAGACAGATCCCGTTAGTCGATCAGCGTTGGAAGATGGGATGGGACTTCCGCGATCCTCCAACAATCCGATTGACCCTAAATCTAAATGGATGATTCATTTTGATCTTCTTATCATCATACTGGATTTCTAGACGATTCTAACGGTTGGATGTTCCCCAAAATCAAATCTAGGTATTTTCTTTCCGAGAAGAGGAAAGCTCCTAACTACAAAATGGTGCCTTATCTGATCTTAACTATTTGGAGACGTTGTTCGTAGTCTGCTGCAAGATATTTCTTCTCCGACAGGGTGACGTTTCTCCATCTACTTACTATCTTGAATTTACTCACCTGTATCAAGAGTACAATCATTTTGACTTTCTTATCATGGTCTGTAATGTAGATCAACCTTTGGTCATGGTCTCTATATTGACGTGTTTGTATCCCTTCACTTATTGATGATTATAGCATTGTGCAACGGGAGTTTGATCACCGACAGTATTGGAACACCACCATTATTATCGAGGGATCGACACTAGGGGCTCATCAACCCAATATTGGAGGTCGGGTTTCACATGATTTCAAGCTAAAGCCTACAACTAAAGTTATTCTTGGGATACATGCTTTCAATCTACATGACATTCCTCCTTACAAAGGAGGATTTGCATTATGTGGTGGTTGTGGTAGAACTCCAGGAAGAAACTCTCAATCATATCACTTAGCTCATTTGATTGAGGTTCTCGAGTACAGTTTTCCGGGACATTTCTGCCGTACTTCTACTCTCTGATCATCCTCTTTTTCCGCAAAAGAGATGCGGGCTATTTGTTGATTGATGCATGGTCTTACTCTCGAGGCTCTCACCGCCTCTACTTCCTTATCTTCCCTTGCCTATATGGGTCACCTAATGCCTACTCTGCTACTACACACCCTTCTCCTTATTGGATTATCTGCTCGGGAGCCACTAATCACATGATTGGATCAACATTAGGTTGTCATATTCTCCTCTTTCTGGAAGATATCTCTCTAGTATTGCTGATTACTCTTTCTCCTCCATTTTTGAAAAAGAATCCATCTCTTGTTTCTTTCTCATTTTATCTTATATACTTCATGTTCATAATTTTACCCATAGTTTGTGCTTTATTAGTCATTTGACAAATTCTCTTCAATGCTTAATTACCCCTTTTCCCATCTCGCTTCGTCTTTCAGGATCTGAAGAAGGGGAAGATGATTGGCTCTGATGTCATGCAATATGGCATGCACGTGCATGACTCATCTAGTGTGTCTCCAACTTCGCAAGCTCTCCACATACGCAAACCTTCACGTTGCTTATCTGGGATCATTGTCTTGGCCATCCTTCTGTTGCTACCATGCAATTTTTATTTCCAGCAATTTCTTCAATGTTTTAAAAAACTTGTTTATGATATATATATTTTTGCCAAACATCATCATATTTCTATTAATTATATACCATGACCAAGTACTACTTTTCATATTATTTACGCTGATGTTTGGGGGTCCTGCTCTATTACCACTAATTTCGAATGCCATTGATTTATTACGTTATTGCCTATTTTCTGCGCTACTTGGTATATTTGATGAAAAATAAGAGTGAAGTATTTTCTATTTTTCAGAAATTTCATAACATAGTTTCTACCTAATTTTCCACCACTATTAAAATTTTACATAGTAAGTGGTCGGGAGTATCAAATCCCTGTTTGAACACTCACTTGTCGATCATGACATTATCCGTCAAACTTCATGTGTGCAATCTCCTTCTTCGAATGTGATCACCTCTTAGAAGTTGCTTGATGTTTACTATTCACTATGAACCATCATAAATTCTATTGGGGGTGATGTCGTTCTCACAGTTATTTATCTCACAAACCGCAAGCCCTCTAGAGCTTTGGGGCACCAAACCCCACTTATCACCTTAGGGGAACCCCAACTATTCTCCAACCTAAAATATTTGGATGTATCGGGAAAATACCAAAGAAGTTAAAAGATGAGAGAATTCAAGATAGCTACCAACAACCTAAAATATTTGGATGTAAGATTAATGAAGTCGCAATTATTGCAAAAATAGCTAATTGGAAAGCAATCGTCATGGTTTGCTCACATACATTCTCCGGGCTGGTCTAAACTTGACCCTCGTTCTCTCAAATGTGTCCTTGGCTACTCTCTTACTTAAATGGTATAAATGTTGTCATCCTCCGACCAAGAAGACCTTTGTCAAAACAAATATTACCTTTCATGAATCCAAACTTGTTACGTGGCCTCACTTCAGGGGGAGTCTACACCTACATAAGAAGTGAGCTCTTCTATTTTATCCTTACCAATTCCTCCACCATACTTCATTCCTCCACATACTTAAACTCATGACGAGACTCCCAATCTAAAGGATCTTCCTTGTAAAGAACATGAATTGCATGTGTACGCCAAACAATAGGGATGAACAAAAATCGCACTGACTAATTACATATTTTTAAATTTCATAAACACATAACATATCACATACATATAAATAAAAATATAACTTATAAATTATTGTGAGAAATTGAAACATAACTCGCGAGGAATTGAAAATAACGTGCGAAAAGTTGAAAATAACTGAATTTTTATTTCCAAAATCTAAATATTGCACGAGTGCGCTCTCCTTTATATAAAACAGAGGAGGTGAGAGAATTTAAAATTTGACAGTGTTGGACTAATTACAGAAGTATACGAAGGTGCCGTTAGCGCGGATGATGCAGTTATACAAAGTTCACCGCCCATGTAGGTGTGGTTACACAAGGGTAACTGCCTATACATACAACAATAGGAAGCGGGTACCAAGGTTGTATCCGCCAGTCTTTATCAGCAACATGAGTTCTGTAATCCAGACCATAGGCGGTTAAGATATGCTTATCCACCCAGACCACTATGGGTGGTTGCAAGATAGTAACCATCAACATAGCTTGCGGTTGGCCAATCCTAACCACTATCACCACAATGTACAGTTACACAAGGGTAACCGCACATACATATGTTCTAATACCCCCCTCAAGCTGAAGCGTATATGCCGATCATGCCCAGCTTGTCACATATTCCAGAAAATAATGAAGATACTAGTTTGGTAAAGATATCCAATAATTCTTTATCAGAGGTGACAAACAGAGTGCATATTTGTTTCTTCAAGAATTATTCCCCGATGAAGTGACAGTCAACTTGATGCAGAGCATAGACGAGCACTTGCAGTGGATGACGAGTTTTGAGGCCCGTTCGGGGCCAATTGGCGACTTTTCAGATCGACGATCCGACTCCAAAGATGCGTCTGGATTCGCGTTGCGAATCAATTTCATATATTAGTTTATTATATTTGCATTTATTTTGATGTAATTAAGTGGCCCCACCTTCGACCAATCATATTCGTTGATGGGGGATGCCCTAATCCTTGTTTTATTATAAATAGAGGAGATAGGAGACTGATCTAGGCATTGCATAATTTGGTGAAAAAAAATCCCGGATTCCAGCGATCAAGCCACGGTGCCGACTTCGTGGAACCCTAGGTGATGACTCCTAGGTTTCTATCTTCCTCCCCAAGGTATCCCCTAACCCTAGTCCACTTTTCCCCTTCCCAAAACCTCTTTCACAACCCTCAAATCTTGCCTCCACCCTGCTGTCCAGATTTACAGTTTCCTTGTATTTCACTATTAAAAAATAAAATACATTATTCCTATACTATAGTTTTCCCTCTCCTATGTACAGCCACTGCCGCCCCTCATCACCCATCGTGGAACCACCAGCTACATCCGCCTCCCCTCCGCCTGTTTTCCTCCCCAGGCCGACCATTCCTTGGCCTTAATCCTCAGCCTCCACCCCCTCATCAGAGTTACAACAGCCACCTCCCCCTAGAGCCCCTCCTCTCAAGCCGCCAGCCCCTCCCTCTACGTGGAACCATCAACCTTCACCCTTCCCCTTCCAGATCAGCCCAGATCTGGAATTTTTCTCCCGGACACGACCTTCATATTGTCGGATCTACCCTCACGAAGACGGATCCATCCCTTTCCGGCCCAATTCCACCATTCACAACCAAGGACAGCCACCTCCTTCATTTTCCCGCCGTCGGTTCCACATTTGATCACCGTTCCACGCATTCGGCTCCGAAATCTTCAGTGCCTCAATCAGCCCACTATTTGATGAGACTTTATTGTATTGGTGTATTATTTTCAGCATATTTATATTGGATTGGATCTTATGCTTGTTGTGGATCTTTTGAAATGGTAATTATTTGTTTGGATAAATATTATGATTTGCAGGGTTTATTCGCAGCGCGCACTTGCATTGGCCCTCACGCGGAGGAAAACCTAAGCTTGATTTTGCCCAAATAAATTATTCTATTTTACATTGAATTGTTTGTGTGGGATGATTTTATTTATTATTTAATTTGTGATCTAACCGTCGAACTTTTGCATAGCATGTAGGGTTAGGTCACAGATTTTCCGCCGCCTATAGATTCGTCCTGCGTCACAACTTCAATATGCTTTGTCCTCTCATGGAAGACTAAACTCTTTGATATGTAGATGATGACTTTGTTATCACAAAACAATGGTAAAAGATAGTTGCAGACTTCTCCTATGTCTAAAAGTATCCGCAACGACTTTAATACGCAAATAGTTTGGGTCATGCTTTTATATTCAGCCTCAACAAATTACAACTTGTTTCTTGCTCGTCCAACTAATAAGATTACCTCCTACGGATGTACAAAACCCAGACGCGGACTTTCGATCTCCTTTATCATCAGTATAGCTGACATCAGAATAAACTTCTATCCGCAGATGATTATTCTTTTGAAATAATAGTCCCTTTTCTGGAGATCCTTTAACATATTTCAAGAGTTTCAGAGCTGTTTGCATATTACACTTCTTGGGAGCTTGCATAAACTGACTGACCTTGCCCACAACAAACCATATATCAAATTCCGTTACCGTTAGGTAAATGTGTTTGCCCACTAAGCATCGGGACCTAGTGATATCAGAAAGGAGAGGCAAATCCTCACTCGAAGTTTATCCTCGCCAATCGCCAGTGGACATCAAATAGGTTTAGCACCAAGAAGACTCGTCTCTTTTAGAAGATCAACAACATGCTTGCGTTACGAGAGAACACCGTTGTTGTTCTTACGTGAGATTTTAATACCCAAAAAGTATTTTGGATGCCCCATATCTTTGGTGAAAAAATATTGAAAATGATTCTCTGTCAGGGCAATGCCAGTAATATCATCTGCAAGGAGGATGTCATCAACATAAACTGCAAGAACCAGCCCATGAGAAATCTTGCATAGAAGATAGAGTGATCTGCAGAGCCGTGAACAAAACCAATGGTGGAGATGACTTCATCAAACCAAGCCCGAGGATTTTGTTTGAGTCCATAAATTGCCTTACACAATTTGCATACCTGAGACTTACCCTGAGCAACATACCCGGGGGCCAGGGGGTTGCTCCATGTACACTTCTTCTTGGAGATCACAAAAGAGAAAGACATTCTTGACATCCAATTGAGACATCTGTCAATCCCATTGACATCTATAAAAAAAGAATTCAGATTGTACTAATGTGAGCAACCGGGGAGAAGGTATCGAAGAAGTCAACACCATAGGTTTGAGCGAATCCCTTGGCAACCAACTGAACTATATGGCGATCTACTATGCCATCAACATGATTTTCACCACAAATACCCTATGACAATCAAATATATTTGCCCTCGGAGGTAGGGAAAAGAGTCCAAGTACCTCTCTCAGTTAAGGTGGACATTTATTCATCCAAGACAACTTTCCAGTGTGGTATGGTAAGAGCATCTTAGTACGTGGCTGAGGTGACAGCGATTGAGAGGGCCAGAGCAAAGTCCCTATAAGAGGAAGTAATTCGAGCATACGACACAACATCATGAATGGAATGCGGAGTACACATGCGAACTCCCTTGTGAAGAGCAATAAGGAGATCAAGGTCCGATATGTTATCCTCATCAGATCTCTCTGAAGAAGAGAGTATTGGCTTGAGAACTGACAGATGTGTCCCCGGAGATGGAGGATACGAGGTGGTGGCCGAAGGAGACAGTGTGATGGGGAGGGGAGGTGGAGGACTCTTAGTTGGGGGAGTCGAAAAAATTGGAAGAGAAGAGTAATAGTAGTAGGGGAAGGAACAAGGTTGATAGAGGAGTGGACTTAAAGAATGTGACATCGGCCGAGACATTATTTTCTGAGAATTAGGTCATAACATCGGTAACCCTTCTGAGTGGGAGAGTAGCCGACGAAGATACATTTAATTGCACGAGGAGAAAGTTTATCCCAACCAGGGGAAGGAAAGTAAACAAACACAATACAACTAAAGACGCATGAGGGCAAAAAAAATGGTGTATCACCCAGGTAAAATATGAAAAAATGGGTTTGTCCATGGAAACCAGTAGAGGAAATACGGTTGATGAGGGAACATGAGATTAGGATAGCATGACCCCAATAGGAGTGAGGAACATTCATCTGAGTGAGTAGAGCACGAACAACGATAAGCAGGTGACAATTCTTGCGTTCGGCGACGCCGATCTATTGGGAAGTGTATGCACAATTGATCTGATGTATAATACCAAGGTTTATGCAAAAATCAAAAAAATGGTGACTAACATATTCCTTGGCATTATCAGTGTGAAAATTATTTAGGGAAACACCAAATTGTGTGCGAATTTCATTATAAAAAATACTGAATACAAAAAAAAGTTCAAAGTGTTCTTTGAGAAGATACACACAAGTACATCTTGAATAATCATAAATAAATGTTACAAAATAAAGACTACACATACCAACAGTTTCGGTAGGAGGACCCCAAATGTCTGAGTGAACAAGATCAAACGGACGAGCCAAACTACGTCCGTTTTTGGCGGGATAGGAGTGGTGATGTTTGTCGTATTCACAAGCTTCACAATTGAGAGAGGAGGTGTCCTGTAGGTCTGACATGAGCTGATAGAGTAAGCGAGGAGGATGACCAAGACGAATATGCCATTGTTGGAGAGAGTCAGAGGTGATAGAGGCAGAGAGAGCAAAAATATTGTCAAAGTAGAGACTGCCGCTTTCAGTCCCAGTAGCAAGTCTCTTTGGAGTGAAGATCCTGCAAATAATAATTAATAGAAGTAAACGTAATAGAGCATTGTAGTTGCCTTAAGAGAGCTGAAATAGACAATAAATTGCATGAAAAACTAGACACGTAGAGAGTACCTGCAAGTCGAATAAATGGAGTGACCTAGACCATACCCGTCCCACATACAGGAGATGAGGAGCCATTCGCAATCAATATCAGTGGTGACCGATCATGTTTTTCCAAATGAGAAAAGATAAGAGGATTTCCTATTATATGATTGGTAACATCAGAGTCAATGAGCCAATTACCCCGAGTGGCAATATGTGTGCTACCTGAAGAGGTGGCAGGGAAGCTGAATGCTTGGAGGAAAGAAGAGGGGCCTCAACATCTTGTGGACGGAGACGAGGTGCTTGACAAAGCAACTATCCATGGTGTGACCCTGCTTTCCGCAATGGGTGTATAGGTGCTTGCTAGGTCCTCGTCTACCGAGGTGACCTCCACGACCACTAGTGTTACACGGTCAGCAGGGTGAGCAAAAGAGTCAGAAGATGGTAAAGAGGCAATCATAGGACATTGAAGAAAGGCCGTAACTGCTGAGATGCGAGCAACAATGTTATCTAGAGTTGGAGAGTCAACTTCACCCAGAATTTGCTGACGTATCATGCCGTGAGAGACTGGTAAGCGAAGAAGATAACAAACAACCAAGAATTCTTGGAAATGTTTGTGATGGTCGGTAAGATCGGCAGAGGAAGGTTTGTTGAAGAAGCTCCCAAGGTGGGGGGGGGGGGGAGGGGCAAAGAGATCTGCATATAATGTGTAAATGCGAGTGGTCTTAGCTCTCTTTGAGTAAATAGCAGCAAGATGGTCTCAAGCAGCTTTAACTGTTTCATCACGGCGAATGATGGGTAAACGCTAGTCAGATAGTCTGTTAGCGAGCCACGTACGAATGAGAGCATCATCGCTAGCATCCCAGTCATCATACGTGGCAAATCCTTTAGCAGGAGGATCATTTGTTAAATGATGGCGTTTGTGCTGCTATCACAACGAAAACGTAAAAGAGACACTCCAATTTGGGTAATTCGGGCCGGTTAACTTGAATGCAGTGCCAAGATTGACGGAGGGACTTGGAACAACATGAGTGACACCCAGAGTGTAACGTCCCGAATCGCACTAGGACCCTCGTGCGTATTTTTGAGTCAGGAGAGCTGACTTGGGTTCAGGGGAGTGCTGACAACTGGGCAGCACATGTGAATGGGAGAAGAAATTAGTCCAGAATAGGACACGGGTAGTGACACGGGCGTGTCCCTACCCGTGTGGGATAACCTGCTCTCGAGTCGACGACTCAAGTATGTCCAGAGAAGGACACGGACGTGTCACTACCCGTGTGCATGTTGGCACGGTAGGGACACGGACCTACCCTACCCGTGTAAGGTGAAGCCGCTGTTCCCGTGAAGGACACGGGTAGTGACACGGGCGTGTCACTGCCCGTGTGAAGGTGACACGGGTAGAGACACGGGCGTGTCCCTACCCGTGTGCGTCGAGTTGAGATCGACGAAGTTCATCCCGAGAAGGACACGGGTAGAGACACGGGCGTGTCCCTACCCGTTTGTGTCGAGTTGAGCTTGACGAGGCGTGTCCAGAGGAGGACACGGCCAGAGAACACGGCCGTGTCATGTGGACACGGGTAGGGACACACCCGTGTCCCTACCCGTGTCAGTGTATTGAATCGACTTTGAAACCGTCTGTAACGCTTCGCTTGAGTAGGACACGGGTAAGGACACGGGCGTGTCCCTACCCGTGTCACTTTTCATATATATGGGCTGTGAAAACCCTAGCCGTTTTCACTCTTCATTCCAGCCCTATTTCCCGAGAGAACTTCTGTAGAGGAGAGAAACTGCTGGAGCAAGCCCTTGAAGAGGAGATCCGCCGCCGCCGTGAAGGAAAAGATGCCGCCGAGAAGAACTACACGATCCATGGCCGGAAATGGTGGAACCGCTGGAATTGAGGTGAGCTTCCTCCCCTCTCCCTTGGTGCTAGATCTGTAGATATCTAGGGGAGACGTCGACTCAAAAGAGTCTCGACAAGTGAGATGGTGATTTCTCTAGGAAGAGGCCGTTCTAGGGCTTGTGCTCTAGGGATAGTGGAGTCTTCAACCTCTCCAACCTTCTATCTAAAGATGGGGGATGGTTTCGTGAATAGTAATGGTCTCATGAGGTTGAATAAGGGAGGAGGAGTTTCTGGAGTGATTTGGGAAGATCGAATTGAGGAGGAAAATGAACCGATGCCGTTCATTCTCCTTTAAAAGGCGTGCAGAACCTGAGTTCTGCGCTCAGCGATCTTCTTGGCCATTTTCAAGTGGGATATGACCAGATCTGGGCTTTTGACTAAACACGAAAGTTGAAGCGCTTGAAAATACCTTTCCAACGAATGGTTGCACGACTTCAGGCGAAGTCTGTAGCCACGGGAAAGTCTGAACGAAATTGACATCCGACAAACCCTGCATGCAGAAATTGTGTTATGTACGCAGCGGACTTTGAAGCCGATTTCAAACAGGATACAATCAAATCTGGGTTGTGGTCTGAATATGAAAGTTGTAACCCATGGAAAGACCTTTCCATCGAGGGGTTACACATCTTCACCGGATTCCTGTAGCTTCGGGAATCTCCGGTCGAAATTGCTGTCCAGATTTATTCTGCACTTAAATTCTGGGTTTATATAACATGGATTTGACTCGGTGGATTCAATGTTGCAATTAACTTGAAGTTTGGGTGAACTCTTTTATGTTAACCACCGTAGTGCTATGAATGATGAAGTTATTAATTAGATTCCATATAACTGAATCTTGAAGCAAACATAATTAAACGGAATGATTTGATAGCAATTGGCAATTTAATGTAAATGCGCATCTTGTTAGCTTTGTGTTGAGATCATTTGGGATGACATGTAGGAGGATAACCTATGGCCATGTGAATGTTGAATAGCGGATTGAATCTAGTAGTCCAATGCTTAGAGTGTCGTCTCTCTACGGGTAGCATTGTGGAAGGATGTAAGTGCGGTGTTGACCATCACTAGTTGGGTTAGTGTTGAGACGAGACTTAGACGGACGATTGAGCTTGGTCCTCGGTGTTCACGGCCCGGGGCTCCTTCCCTGCCGTGTGGATGAATGAGCTTGGGCCTAGTGCTTTCTCCGAGGCTCCTTCCATGCCACGGTGTTGTGGAATTGCATGCGGTGTGAGTCGACACGCGGTGTCGTAATCCCAGGTTAGGGATAGTGTGGCAGGTCTACGGGCTCGCCAGTCGTCACACCGACGGGAGTTGACAGTTAGACTTTGGGCGGTTGGGCTTGGTCCTCTGTGTTCACGTCCCGGGGCTCCTTCCGTGCCAAGTGAGCGGTTGGGCTGTGTCCTCGTGCTTACTTCCGAGGCCCCTTCCGGGTCACACAACGTCAGTTCGGGGCTGTGTTCTCGGTGCACATCTACCCGAGAGCCCCGCTGGACCATAGTACGCATGAGCTCCTCTGTTGTGTTCTTAGCGTTGAGGCGTACGGAGGCCTAGGTGAAGCAGTGTGGATGCCCGCCTAGTAGTAGAGATGCCCGCTCTACTGTCACCGCCTGGCCACGGCGGTTGATGCTGAGAGGTTAGCTACCTGCTCGAATAGTGGGAACTATAGTCTGTGTCGACATAGCAATTGCATGTGCTTGAGCATGGGTGAGTCATTTCATAGCATACATACCATTTCATAACATTGCACAACAAGATCCTCATCGTATAAGTTTGTATGGGCACTCCTATACGATGAGTTACTTTATGTAAACCGATCCTTAACTTATAAGCTTGTATGAGCATCCTTAATAAGTTAAGTTACTTTCCTGCTGTAGTTACTTGTACTTGTTGAATTGCTATTGTTCATGTAGAACTGCTAAATTCAAAATGCTGTTAGTTATGTAGTATCATTACCACCTGCTTGTACATGTTCTATTACTTATTATACTTGTACCCTTGTTCTTTTCTCCGCCCGGTGCCGTGGAGTCGCCGGAGGAGCGGATGTGAAGTCACTTAGTTTTTTTGACTAACGGTTGCTACGTCTTCTTTTTTAGGAGGTCACCCCGCAGGTAGAGCAGCCGCAGACTACGCGGCAGGACAGCCAGGCCAGGACGACAAGGGCCTGAGGGGACGGTACCGTCGCTACCGTCAGTTACTGATGTGAGACTCTGATGTAGCCCTTTTGGGCAATTTTATAGCTGTACTCTGATATTGTAGAAACATGTTTTAGCTTCTCTATTTTGATGTACTCTGGACATATATGCTTGGTGTGGATTTGACTTCTCTTTTATATTATGGTTGGGTTGACATATTTATATTGATATTGGTTGTAGCCGGCGGAACAGGCGTCTTGTGGTACAGGTTAGCCCGTGCGCTAATGCTACTGCAAGGCGGCTGTTCTGGGCATAAGACCCCATTCGTGCTGTGTTTTGGGATCGGGGAGGTGGGGGGGGGGGGGGGGTCTTACAAATGGTATCAGAGCCAGATTTCGATCCTGTAACCTGTGGGTTATGGGCCCACCACGCTTCCGCTGCGCATACCACGGGTAGTGGCTTTCCCACGCCAACTATCACAGTGCCCATAACCCACAGGTCCCAGGATCGAAACCTGGCTCTGATAGCATTTGTAAGACCCCCCTCTCGAATCCCAAAACACGGCACGAAGGGAGTCTTATGCCCAGAACAACCGTCTTGCGGTAGCATTAGCGCACGGGCTAACCTGTACCACAAGACGCCTGTTCCGCCGGCTACAACCAATATCAATTTAAACATGCCAACCCAACCAAAATAAGAAAGAAGTCAAATCCACACCAAGCATATATGTCCAAAGTACATAAAATAGAGAAGCTAAAACATGCTTCTACAATATCAGAGTACATCTATAAAATTGCACAAAAGGGCTACATCAGAGTCTCGTATCAGTAACCGACGGTAGCAATGGTACCGTCCCCTCAGGCCCTGTCGTCCTGGCCTGGCTGTCCTGCAGCATAGTCTGTGGCTGCTCTACCTGCGGGGTGTCCTCCTAAAAAGGAAGACGTAGCAACCGTTAGTCGAAACGACTAAGTGTCTTCACATCCGCTCCCCCGGCGACTCCTCGGTACCGGGCGAAGAAAGGAACAAGGGTACAATATGTATAAGTAATTAAACAGATACAAGCAGGTGGTAATAGTACATGAATAACAATATTATAAACTAGCAGTTCTACTTGAGCAATAGTAATTCAACAAGTATAGGAAACTACAGCAGATAATTAACTTAACTTATAAGGATGCCCATACAAGCTTATAAGTTAAGGATCGGTTCGCATAAAGTAACTCATCGTATAAGAGTGCCCATACAAACTTATACGATGAGGATCTTGTTGTGCAATGTTATGAAATGATATGTATGCTATGAAATGACTCACCCATGCTCAAGCACATGCAATTGCTATGTCGACACAGACTATAGTTCCCACTATTCGAGCAGGTAGCTAACCTCTCAGGCATCAACCGTCGTGGCCAGGCGGTGACAGTAGAGCAGACATCTCTACTACTAGGCGGGCATCCACACTGCTTCACCTAGGCCTCCGTACGCCTCAATGCTAAGAACACAACAGCGGAGCCCATGCGTACTATGGCCCAGCGGGGGTCTCAGGTAGATGTGCAGCGAGAACACAACCCCGAACTGACCTTGTGTGACCCGGAAGGGGCCTCAGAAGTAAGCACGAGGACACATCCGAACCGTTCACTTGGCACGGAAGGAGCCCGGGATGTGAACACCGAGGACCAAGCCCAACCGTCTGAAGTCTAACTGCCAACTCCCGTCGGTGTGACGACTGGCGAGCCCGTAGACCTGCCACACTATCCCTAACCCAGGATTACGACACCGCGTGTCGACTCACACCGCATGCAATTCCACATCACCGTGGCATGGAAGGAGCATCAGAGAAAGCACGAGGACCAAGCCCAACCATCCACTCGGCATGGAAGGAGCCCCGGGACATGAACACCGAGGACCAAGCCCAACCGTCTGACTTCACCCATCTCAACACCATCCCAACTAGTGACGGTCAACACCGCACGTACAACCTTCCACAATGCTACCCGTAGGGAGACAACACTCTAAGCATTGGACTACTAAATTTCATTTTATTAATCAAACATACTCATGACCATAGTTTATCCTTCTATATGTCACTCTAAATGATTTCAACATTTAACAAACATGATGCACATATATAATAGTCTACCAATTTCTATCAAGTCATTTCATTTAATTAAGCTTGCTTCACAATTCAGTTATATGGAATCTAATTAATAAACTTCAACATTCATAGCTCTACGGTGGTTAACATAAAAAAGTTCTCCCAAGCCTCATGTTAGTTTGCAGCATTGATTCCACCGAATCCAAGTCCATATTATACAAAAACCCAGCATTCTAGTTACAGCATAAATCTGGACAACAACTTCAACCAGAGATTCCCGAAGCTACAGGAATCCGGTGAAGACATGTGACCCCTCGATGGAAAGGTCTTTCCATGAGTTACAACTTTCTTATTCAGACCATAACCCAGACTTGAAATTATCCTATTTGAAATCGGCCTCAAAATCCGTTGCGTACAGAACACAATTTCTGCATGCAGGATTTGCCGGACGTCATTTTCGTTCAGACTTTTCCGTGGATACAGACCTCGCCTGAAGTCGTGGAACCATTCGTTGGAAAGGTGTTTTCAAGGGCTTCAACTTTCGTGTTTAGTCGGAAGCCCAGATCTGGCCATATCACACCTGAAAATGACCAAGAAGTTCGCTGCGCGCAAAACACAGATTCTGCACACATATTAAGGCGGAATGAACGACATCGGTTCATCTTCCTCCTCAAGTCGATCTTTCCAAATCACTCCAGAAATTCCTCCTCCCTTATTCAACCTCATGAGGCCATTACTCTTCACGAAACCATCCCCCATCTTCACATAGAAGGTTGGAGAGGTTGAAGACTCCACTATCCCTAGAGCACAAGCCCTAGAACGGCCTCTTCCTAGAGAAATCACCATCTCACTAGTCTAGACTCTTTTGAGTCGACATCTCACCTAGATATCTACAAATCTAGCACCAAGTGAGAGAGGAGGAAGCTCACCTCGATTCCAGCGGTTCCACCATTTCCGATCATGGATCGTGTAGTTCTTCTCGGCAGCATCTTCTCCTTCACGGCGGCGGCGGATCTCCTCCTCTAGAACTTGCTCCAGCAACTTCCTTCTCTCAACAGGAGTTTCTCTCAGAAAATAGGGGATGAAATGAGCATGAAAACGGCTAGGGTTTTCATTTCCCCTTTTATAAAAAAAGTAACACAGGTAGGGACACGCCCGTGTCCTTACCCGTGTCCTGCTCGGGCGAAGCGTTACAGACGGTTACAACGTCGATTCAATACCCTGACACGGGTAGGGACACGGGCATGTCCCTACCCGTGTCCACATAACACGACCGTGTTCTCTGGCCGTGTCCTCCTCTGGACACGCCTCGTCGAGCTCAACTCAACACACACGGGTAGGGACACGCCCGTGTCTCTACCCGTGTCCTCGGGATGAACTTCGTCGATCTCAACTCGACGCACACGGGTAGGGACACGCCCGTGTCTCTACCCGTGTCACCTTCACACGGGCAGTGACAAGCCCGTATCACTACCCATGTCCTTCACGGGAACAACAGCTTCACCTTACACGGGTAGGGTAGGTCGTGTCCCTACCGTGCCAACATGCACACGGGTAGTGACATGCCCGTGTCACTACCCGTGTCACTACCCGTGTCCTTCTCTGGACATACTCGAGTCGTCGACTCGAGAGCAGGTTATCCCAAACGGGTAGGGACACGCCCGTGTCACTACCCGTGTCCTATTCTGGACTAATTTCTTCTCCCATTCACATGTGCTGCCCAGTTGTCAGCACTCCCCTGAACCCAAGTCAGCTCTCCTGACTCAAAAACACGCACGAGGGGCCTAGTGCGATTCAGGACGTTACAAATCCTATAAACAAAATAAAAGATTTCGTCCCCGAAATCAGGCTTAGGCTATGGGGAGAATAGCATAACAAAAATATAATATGCTTTTAAATAAAATTACATTGAGCAAACAACTCCGGATAGCGTTTTTGCATCAAATCCATCAGCTCTCATGTATATTCTCCTTCCCATGATTAGACCATAGCACCTTCACCAAGGGAACACTTTTGCGGCGCAATATTCTTCTCTCGTTATCTACGATCCGCACCGGCTCTAGTCGCACAGACCTATCAGACGCCACAACACCATCAGTTGTGGGGATGTATTGATCGGGCCGCAACAGCGCCTTCCGAAGCGATGACACATGGAACACGTCGTAAAGGTTCTCTAGCTCGGACGGTAACTCCAACCGATAGACCAACATGCCAATCCTTTCCAATATAGTATAAGGCCCAACATACCTTGGCTGAGCTTTTTCACACCACGCACACGTGACACTCCATGCATCGGTCGGATTTTCAGGAACACCTTATCACCCACTTGAAACTCCATCCGGTGTCTTGCATTATAATACTTCACCTGCCGACTTTGAGCCTCCAACATGCGATCCCGTATCAGTCTAACCGCCGCATCGGTATCATCAATATATTCAACACCCAAAGCCTTTGGGTCTTCATCTTGCACCCAAGACAAGGGGGTTCTACACCTCCTTCCATAAAGAGCTTCATGAGGAGCCATGCCGATGCTAGCCTGGTGGCTGTTGTTGTAGGAGAATTCTACCAACGGTAAGAGCCTTTCCCACGACTCTCCTCTATCCAACACACATAATCTCAACAAATCTTCCAATGTCCGGATGGTCCTTTCAGATTGTCCGTCCGTCTGAGGATGAAACGCGGTGCTAAAGGTAAGGCGCGAACCCAAATACGCCTGAACCGCTTTCCACTCCTTGGATGTAAACCGACAATCACGATCAGACACGATCGTCTTAGGCACGCCATGATACCGTACGAATTGCTCCACAAAAAGGCGTACTAAGACATCCACATGAGCTTCTTTCTTCATAGGGATAAACCGGGCTACTTTCGTCAGGCGATCAACTATCACCCACACCGAATCATTCCCGGAGCGTGAGCGAGGTAACCCATGGACGAAGTCCATGGAGACATCCTCAAACTTCCACTCGGGGATGGGCAACGATTGTAGCAAACCACAGGGAATCTTGCATTCTGCCTTCACCCTTTGACAAGTTTCGCAATGTGTAACAAAATATCGGACATCCTTCTTCATTCCCGGCCAACACATGGTCTTCCGTAAGCCGGCGTACATCTTGGCAATACCCGAGTGCACAGAATACTGAGAGCAATGTGCCTCTCTCAATATATCCTCCCGGATTTTACCGCCTTTGGGAATGTAGAGCCGACCGCGGAAATAAACGAGGCCTTCTTTTAGTGTATACTTGTCGGTAGTCCCATCTTCGATTGACTTGATTGCCGGGGCCAGAGCCGCATCCATTCCTTGCTCCACTCTGATTCGGTCCCGAATATCACAAACTATGCTCATGCTTGCCAAGTACTCCGTATACTCTGCCGAAGGAGCCTTAAATATCAAAGTAATATCCATCTCCTCAATCATCCGAGCCAACTCCATACTCATCAACCGAGACTCTGGGCTAGAGCCTGGTACTTTTCTACTCAACGCATCGGCTACCGAGTTCGCTTTTCCAGGGTGGTAGTTCATGGTGAACTCATAGTCGCATAGAAATTCTAACCACCGTCGTTGTCTCAAGTTCAACTCCTTCTGAGTATGAACGTACTTCAAGTTTTTGTGCTCTGAAAAGATCTCGCAGTGGACGCCGTATAGATAATGCCTCCAAACCTTCAAGGCGAACACCACAGCTCCCAGCTCCAAATCGTGAACCGGGTAATTGATTTCATGCTTCTTCAGTTGTCTTGAAGCATAAGCAATCACGTGCCCGTGCTGCATCAATACCGCTCACATCCCTTGATATGATGCGTCAGTGTAAACTTGAAATCCTTCCTTCCCAGACGGAAGTGCAAGGATGGGGGCGGAGGTAAGTCTATCCTTCAGCTCCTGGAACGCCGCTTCACATTGGGGTGTCCACTCAAATGACACACCTTTCTTCGTCAATGAAGTAAGAGGGAGGACAATCTTGGAGAATCCTTTCACGAACTTGCGGTAGTACCCGACAAGTCCAAGGAAGCTCCGCACATCGGCCGCCGACTTCAAGGGAGACCACTCCTTCACGGCACGCACCTTGGCCGGATCCACCGCTAGCCCAGCTCCACTGATCACGTGACCCAAGAAATCAACCTCCTTAAGCCAGAATTCGCACTTGGTAAATTTGGCGTACAAGGCGTGCTCCTTCAATTTCTTCAACACCAAGGTCAGGTGCTTGACATGCTCCTCCTCCGTCTTTGAGTAGACCAAGATGTCGTCGATGAAAACAATGACGAAGATGTCCAAATACGGTTCAAATACCTTGTTCATCAGGCTCATGAAAGCCGAAAGGGCATTTGTGAGCCCAAACAGCATTACAGTGAACTCGTACAACCCATATCTTGAACTAAATGCCGTTTTCTGGATGTCCCCTTCTTGTATTCTCAACTGATAATACCCTGAGCGCAAGTCCAGCTTAGAAAACCAATGCGCTCCCACTAGTTGATCGAACAACTCGTCGATCCGAGGTAGCGGATAAGTGTTCTGCACCGTCAGTCGATTGAGTTCCTGATAGTCTATGCACAAACTCAGGGTTCCATCCTTCTTCTTCACGAACAATACAGGGGCTCCCCAGGGTGACGAACTGGGGCGAACGAACCCTGACTCCACCAGTTCTTGCAGTTGAACTCTAAACTCCGCGAGTTCCTTCGGGGCCATTCGGTAAGGGGCCTTGGATACAGGCTTGGCACCCGGTACTAGATTAATCTGGAAGTCAACCTCTCTATGCGGGGGTAATCCTGACAGTTTCTCAGGAAATACCTCGGGGAAGTCCTGCACTACCCGTACATCTTTTACATCCAATGCGACCTCCTTCAACTCGAACCAGATCATGAAGACTTCATCCCCCTTCATATGGGCTTTTACAACCTGAACGGAAGATAACGACATGCGAGGTGCGAAGCTAATACCTTGGAAGATGACATCGGAGTCCCCATGTCTCAAATAGATCCGCTTCTCCGCGCAGTCGATCCTTGCGAAATGCCAGTCCAACCACGTCATGCCCAGAATGAGGTCAAATTCCGGCATTCTCAAGACCGTGGCAGGTGTATCAAAGGCCTTTCCCTCAATAAATATCTCGAACTCGCACTTAGCGGTTGCAATCATCTCCGAGCCGTCCAGTAGACGCACTCGTCGGGCTATACCAGTAAAGTATTGTACGCCCTCCATTTCCTTAATGAAGTCCTCTGACACAAAGGAGTGTGAGGCACCGGTATCGAACAACGCATAGGCCGTCTTCCCGCCAACTATCACGGTGCCTAAGTACCAATAACCAAAACTTATTGCTAGGTATCTCGTATGTCTCAAGCAACTTTAAGTTAAACAAAGAAAACGTGATAATTAATTAAATCATACCTGCAATCACATCTTGGGGATTCCGTTCTTGCTCCATATCCAGCGCGTACACTTGATCCCTAGCAGGGCCGGGGTTACCTCCTCGCGGTCCTCGTCCTTGACCACGCAGGTAACCCCGCCCTCGAGGAGCTGCTGGAGGGAGAGCAGGAGGAACATTCCCAAACAACTGCGGGCAGAAATGTCGAATGTGGCCCGGCTGTTGCATTCGAAGCACACCGGCCCATGACGCCCCTCAGGTTGCTGGAATTGCTGAGGCTGTGGCGGTGGAGGCAACACGGGGGGCTGCGGAACTGGATGCTCCACCCTATAGTTTCGGTGGAAACGCCCTCCACCTCCTTGATGTCCCCTTCCTCTCCTAAAGTCCTGCCTCCTTCTGTTGCTTTGACCAACTTCTATCACGCCCTCCGCAGGTCTCTTACCACTACTCAAGTGATCCGCCTCCAATCTCTTCGCCATGTCGATAATCTCCGCCAGACTAGCGTCCGCTATAAACAAAAGGGTCTGTCTTAGGGGATCTCACAGCCCTTTGTAGAAACGCTTGACGTATCCTTTGTCATCCAAATCATAAGAATCCGCGAACCTCGCGAGGTGCTGAAATTCTCGCTGATATTCCGTAACTGATTTTGATCCTTGCTTCAGCAGAAGAAACCTCTCTTCGAGTTCATTTCGAGCGGATGTGGGAATGAAGTGCTCCAAGAAGACATCCGAGAACTCGCTCCAACTTATCTCTGTATAGACCCGGCCTTAGAAGGTGGAGCCCATGAGGGACTTCCACCACCTCTTAGCATGTAGTTCCAAGACGGACACCGCCAACGTCACAGCCATGTTGGCTGGGCAACGGATCCTCGCCAACAACTCCTGCACCGTATCAAGCCATTCCTCCGTGCGTACGACCGACTCCGTCCCAAGGTAGGCGGGAGGGGAGAGGGCCCAAAAGGTGCTCAGCCAGTTAGAGCCCGGGGCCTGTTGTTGCACCGGAGGCTGCTGCGCCCTAAAAGCATCGAGGATGGAGGTGAGCGTCTGCCCCAACTCAGATTGTTGGAACTGAGTGGGTATGGAAGGGGTAGGAGTACCCCCCATCGGCTCAACATGAACTGGAATCTACACGTAGAACACAAACTTATGGTCAGGTTGGCTAATCTTAAGGTCAAAGTTGGACAACTTAGTGTGAATTACATATGTGCACACCACTGCTTCCGCTAAGTCAGTTTGTCCCCAAACTGACTAATTGAGCGGGGGTGGCACCATTGTTCCTACCCCTTCCATACCTACTCAGTTCCAACAATCTGAGTTGGGGCAGACGCTCACCGCCATCCTCGATGCTTTTAGGGCGCAGCAGCCTCCGGTGCAACAACAGGCCCCGGGCTCTAACGGGCTGAGCACCATTCGGGCCCTCTCCCCTCCCGCCTACCTCGGGACGGAGTCGGCCGTACGCACGGAGGAATGACTTGATACGGTGCAGGAGTTGTTGGCGGGGATCCGTTGCCCAGCCAACATGGCTGTGACGTTGGCGGTGTCCGTCTTGGAACTACATGCTAAGAGGTGGTGGAAGTTCCTCATGGGCTCCACCTTCCAAGGCCGGGTCTATACAGAGATAAGTTGGAGCGAGTTCTCGGATGTCTTCTTGGAGCACTTCATTCCCACATCCGCTCGAAATGAACTCGAAGAGAGGTTTCTTCTGCTGAAGCAAGGATCAAAATCAGTTACGGAATATCAGCGAGAGTTTCAGCACCTCGCGAGGTTCGCGGATTCTTATGATTTGGATGACAGAGGATACGCCAAGCGTTTCTACAAAGGGCTGCGAGATCCCCTAAGACATGCCCTTTTGTTTATAGCGGATGCTAGCTTGACGGAGATTATCGACATGGCGAAGAGATTGGAGGCGGATCACTTGAGTAGTGGTAAGAGACCTGCGGAGGGCGTGATAGAAGCTGACACAAGCAACAGAAGGAGGCAGGACTTTAGGAGAGGAAGGGGACATCAAGGAGGTGGAGGGCGTTTCCACCGAAACTATAGGGTGGAGCATCCGGTTCCGCAGCCGCCCGTGTTGCCTCCACCGCCACAGCCTCAGCAATTCCAGCAACCTGAGGGGCGTCGTGGGCCGGTGTGCTTCGAATGCAACCAGCCGTGCCACATTCGACGTTTCTGTCCGCAGTTGTTTGGGAATGTTCCTCCTGCTCTCCCTCCAGCAGCTCCTCGAGGGCGGGGTTACATGCGTGGTCGAGGACGAGGACCGCGAGGAGGTAACCCCGGCCCTGCTCGGGATCAAGTGTACGCACTGGACATGGCGCAAGAACGGAATCCCCAGGATGTGATTGCAGGTATGTCACAATTAGCTTTCACATTTTCATTGTTTAACTTAGGTTGCTTAAAACATACTAGATACCTAGTGTTGAGTTTTGGTTATTGGTACTTAGGCACCGTGATAGTTGGCGGAAAGACGGCCTATGCGCTGTTCGATACCGGTGCCTCACACTCCTTTGTGTCAGAGGACTTCATTAGGGACATGAATGACGTACAATACTTTACTGGTATAGCCCGACGAGTGCGCCTACCGGACGGCTCGAAGATGATGGCAACCGCTAAGTGCGAGTTCGAGATTTTTATTGAGGGAAAGACCTTTGATACACCTGCCACGGTCTTGAGAATGCCGGAATTTGACCTCATTCTGGGCATGACGTGGTTGGACTGACATTTCGCAAGGATCGACTGGGCGGAGAAGCGGATCTATTTGAGACATGGGGACTCCGACGTCATCTTCCAAGGTATTAGCTTCGCACCTCGCATGTCGTTATCTTCCGTTCAGGTTGTAAAAGCCCATATGAAGGGGGATGAAGTCTTCATGATCTGGTTCGAGTTGAAGGAGATAGCATTGGATGTAAAGGATGTACGGTAGTGCAGGACTTCCCCGAGGTATTTCCTGAGAAACTGCCAGGATTACCCCCGAATAGAGAGGTTGACTTCCAGATTAATCTAGTACCGGGTGCCAAGCCTGTATCCAAGGCCCCTTACCGAATGGCCCCGAAGGAACTCGCGGAGTTTAGAGTTCAACTGCAAGAACTGGTGGAGTCAGGGTTCGTTCGCCCCAGTTCGTCACCCTGGGGAGCCCTTGTATTGTTCGTGAAGAAGAAAGATGGAACTCTGCATTTGTGCATAGACTATCGGGAACTCAATCGACTGACGGTGCGGAACACTTATCCGCTACCTCGGATCGACGAGTTGTTCGATCAACTAGTGGGAGCGCATTGGTTTTCTAAGCTGGACTTGCGCTCAGGGTATTATCAGTTGAGAATACAAGAAGGGGACATCCAGAAAACGGCCTTTAGTTCAAGATATGGGTTGTACGAGTTCACTGTAATGCCGTTTGGGCTCACAAATGCCCCTTCGGCTTTCATGAGCCTGATGAACAAGGTATTTGAACCGTATTTGGACATCTTCGTCATTGTTTTCATCGACGACATCTTGGTCTACTCAAAGACGGAGGAGGAGCATGTCAAGCACCTGACCTTGGTGTTGAAGAAATTGAAGGAGCACGCATTGTACGCCAAATTTAGCAAGTGCGAATTCTGGCTTAAGGAGGTTGCTTTCTTGGGTCACGTGATCAGTGGAGCTGGGCTAGCGGTGGATCCGGCCAAGGTGCGTGCCGTGAAGGAGTGGTCTCCCTTGAAGTCGGCGGCCGATGTGCGGAGCTTCCTTGGACTTGCCGGGTACTACCGCAAGTTCGTGAAAGGATTCTCCAAGATTGCCCTCCCTTTTACTTCATTGATGAAGAAAGGTGTGTCATTTGAGTGGACACCCCAATGTGAAGCGGCGTTCCAGGAGCTGAAGGATAGACTTACCTCCGCCCCCATCCTTGCACTTCCGTCTGGGAAGGAAGGATTTCAAGTTTACACTGACGCATCATATCAAGGGATGGGAACGGTATTGATGCAGCACGGTCACGTGATTGCTTATGCTTCAAGACAACTGAAGAAGCATGAAATCAATTACCCGGTTCACAATTTGGAGCTGAGAGCAGTGGTGTTCGCCTTGAAGGTTTGGAGGCATTATCTATACGGCGTCCACTGCGAGATCTTTTCGGACCATAAAAACTTGAAGTACGTTCATACTCAGAGGGAGTTGAACCTGAGACAACGACGGTGGTTAGAATTTCTATGCGACTATGAGTTCACCATGAACTACCACCCCGGAAAAGCGAACTCGGTAGCCGATGCGTTGAGTAGAAAAGTACCAGGCTCTAGCCCAGAGTCTCGGTTGATGAGTATGGAGTTGGCTCGGATGATTGAGGAGATGGATATTACGTTGATATTTAAGGCTCCTTCGGCAGAGTATACAGAGTACTTGACAAGCATGAGCATAGTTTGTGATATCCGGGACCGAATCAGAGTGGAGCAAGGAATGGATGCGGCTTTAGCCCCAGCAATCAAGTCAATCGAAGATGGGACTACCGACGAGTATACACTAAAAGACGGCCTCGTTTATTTCCGCGGTCGGCTCTACATTCCCAAAAGCGGTAAAATCCGGGAGGATATATTGAGAGAGGCACATTGCTCTCAGTATTCTGTGCACCTGGGTATTGCCAAGATGTACGCCGGCTTATGGAAGACCATGTGTTGGCCGGGAATGAAGAAGGATGTCCGATATTTTGTTACACATTGCGAAGCTTGTCAAAGGGTGAAGGCAGAATGCAAGAGTCCCTGTGGTTTGCTACAATCGTTGCCCATCCCCGAGCGGAAGTTTGAGGATGTCTCCAAGGACTTCGTCCATGGGTTACCTCGCTCACGCTCCGGGAATGATTCGGTGTGGGTGATAGTTGATTGCCTGACGGAAGTAGCCCGGTTTATCCCTATGAAGAAAGAAGCTCATGTGGATGTCTTAGTACGCCTTTTTGTGGAGCAATTCGTACGGTATCATGGCGTGCCTAAGACGATCGTGTCTGATCGTGACGGTCGGTTTACCTCCAAGGAGTGGAAAGCGGTTCAGGCGTATTTGGGTTCGCGCCTTACCTTTAGCACCGCGTTTCATCCTCAGACGGACGGGCAATCTGAAAGGACCATCCGGACATTGGAAGATTTGTTGAGATTATGTGTGTTGGATAGAGGAGAGCCGTGGGAAAGGCTCTTACCGTTGGTAGAATTCTCCTACAACAACAGCCACCAGACTAGCATCGGCATGGCTTCCTCATGAAGCTCTTTATGGAAGGAGGTGTAGAACCCCCTTGTCTTGGTGCAAGATGAAGACCCGAAGGCTTTGGGTGTTGAATATATTGATGATACCGATGCGGCGGTTAGACTGATACGGGATCGCATGTTGGAGGCTCAAAGTCGGCAGGCGAGTATTATAATGCAAGACACCGGATGGTGGAGTTTCAAGTGGGTGATAAGGTGTTCCTGAAAATCCGAACGATGCATGGAGTGTCACGTGTGCGTGGTGTGAAAAAGCTCAGCCCAAGGTATGTTGGGCCTCATACTATATTGTAAAGGATTGGCCCGTTGGCCTATCGGTTGGAGTTACCGTCCGAGCTAGAGAACCTCCACGACGTGTTCCATGTGTCGTCGCTTCGGAAGGCGCTGTTGCGGCCCGATCAATACATCCCCACAACTGATGGTGTTGTGGCGTCTGATAGGTCTGTGCGACTAGAGCCGGTGCGGATCGTAGATAACGAGACAAGAATATTGCGCCCCAAAAGTGTTCCCTTGGTGAAGGTGCTATGGTCTAATCATGGGAAGGATGAATATACATGAGAGCCGATGGATTTGATGCAAAAACGCTATCCGGAGTTGTTTGCTCAAGGTACTTTTATTTAAAAGCATATTATATTTTCTATTATGCTATTCTCCCCATAGCCTAAGCCTGATTTCGGAGACAAAATCTTTTATTTTGTTTATAGGATTTGTAACGTCTCGAATCGCACTAGGCCCCTCGTGCGTGTTTTTGAGTCAGGAGAGCTGACTTGGGTTCAGGGGAGTGCTGACAACTGGGCAGCACATGTGAATGAGAGAAGAAATTAGTCCAGAATAGGACACGGGTAGTGACACGGGCGTGTCCCTACCCGTGTGGGATAACCTGCTCTCGAGTCGACGACTCGAGTATGTCCAGAGAAGGACACAGGTAGTGATGCGGGCGTGTCACTACCCGTGTGCATGTTGGCACGGTAGGGACACGGCCTACCCTACCCGTGTAAGGTGAAGCCGCTGTTCCCGTGAAGGACACGGGTAGTGACACGGGCGTGTCACTGCCCGTGTGAAGGTGACACGGGTAGAGACACGGGCGTGTCCCTACCCGTGTGTGTCGAGTTGAGATCGACGAAGTTCATCCCGAGGACACGGGTAGAGACACGGGCGTGTCCCTACCCGTGTGTGTCGAGTTGAGCTCGACGAGGCGTGTCCAGAAGAGGACACGGACAGAGAACACGACCGTGTCATGTGGACACGGGTAGGGACACGCCCATGTCCCTACCCGTGTCAGTGTATTGAATCGACTTTGAAACCGTCTGTAACGCTTCGCTTGAGTAGGACACGGGTAAGGACACGGGCGTGTCCCTACCCGTGTCACTTTTCATATATATGGGCTGTGAAAACCCTAGCCGTTTTCACGGTTCATTCCAGCCCTATTTCCTGAGAGAACTTCTGTAGAGGAGAGAAACTGCTGGAGCAAGCCCTTGAGGAGGAGATCCGCCGCCGCCGTGAAGGAAAAGATGTCGCCGAGAAGAACTACACGATCCATGGTCGGAAATGGTGGAACCGCTGGAATTGAGGTGAGCTTCTTCCCCTCTCCCTTGGTGCTAGATCTGTAGATATATATGAGAGACGTCGACTCAAAAGAGTCTAGACTAGTGAGATGGTGATTTCTCTAGGAAGATGCCGTTCTAGGGCTTGTGCTCTAGGGATAGTGGAGTCTTCAACCTCTCCAACCTTCTATGTGAAGATGGGGGATGGTTTCGTGAAGAGTAATGGCCTCATGAGGTTGAATAAGGGAGGAGGAATTTCTGGAGTGATTTGAGAAGATCGACTTGAGGAGGAAGATGAACCGATGCCGTTCATTCTCCTTTAAGAGGCGTGCAGAACCTGAGTTCTGCGCACATCGATCTTCTTGTCCATTTTCAGGTGGGATATGGCCAGATCTGGGCTTTCGACTAAACACGAAAGTTGAACATTGAAAATACCTTTCCAACGAATGGTTGCACGACTTCAGGCGAAGTCTGTAGCCACGGAAAAGTCTGAACGAAATTGACATCCGGCAAACCCTGCATGCAGAAATTGTGTTCTGTACGCATCGGACTTTGAAGCCGATTTCAAACAGGATACAATCAAATCTGGGTTGTGGTCTGAATATGAAAGTTGTAACCCATGAAAAGACCTTTCCATCGAGGGGTTACACGTCTTCACCGGATTCCTGTAGCTTTGGGAATCTCCGGTCGAAATTGCTGTCCAGATTTATTATGCACTTAAATTCTAGGTTTATATAACATGGATTTGACTCGGTGGATTCAATGTTGCAATTAACTTGAAGTTTGGGTGAACTCTTTTATGTTAACCACCGTAGTGCTATGAATGATGAAGTTATTAATTAGATTCCATATAACTGAATCGTGAAGCAAGCATAATTAAACGGAATGATTTGATAGCAATTGACAATTTAATGTAAATGCGCATCTTGTTAGCTTTGTGTTGAGATCATTTGGGATGACATGTAGGAGGATAACCTATGACCATGTGAATGTTGAATAGCGGATTGAATCTAGTAGTCCAATGCTTAGAGTGTCGTCTCCCTGCGGGTAGCATTGTGGAAGGATGTAAGTGCGGTGTTGACCGTCACTAGTTGGGTTAGTGTTGAGACGAGACTTAGACGGACGGTTGGGCTTGGTCCTCGGTGTTCACGGCCCGGGGCTCCTTCCGTGCCGTGTGGATGGATGAGATTGGTTCTCGTGCTTTCTCCGAGGCTCCTTCCATGCCACGGTGTTGTGGAATTGCATGCGGTGTGAGTCGACACGCGGTGTCGTAATCCTGGGTTAGGGATAGTGTGGCAGGTCTACGGGCTCGCCAGTCGTCACACCGACGGAAGTTGACAGTTAGACTTTGGGCGGTTGGGCTTGGTCCTCGGTGTTCACGTCCCGGGGCTCCTTCCGTGCCAAGTGAGCGGTTGGGCTGTGTCCTCGTGCTTACTTCCGAGGCCCCTTCCGGTTCACAAAAGGTCAGTTTGGGGCTGTGTTCTCGGTGCACATCTACCCGAGACCCCCGCTGGACCATAGTACGCATGGGCTCCGCTGTTGTGTTCTTAGCGTTGAGGCGTACGGAGGCCTAGGTGAAGCAGTGTGGATGCCCGCCTAGTAGTAGAGATGCCCGCTCTACTGTCACCGCCTGACCACGGACGGTTGATGTCTGAGAGGTTAGCTACCTGCTCGAATAGTGGGAACTATAGTCTGTGTCGACATAGCAATTGCATGTGCTTGAGCATGAGTGAGTCATTTCATGGCATACATACCATTTCATAACATTGCATAACAAGATCCTCATCGTATAAGTTTGTATGGACACTACTATACGATGAGTTACTTTATGTAAACCGATCCTTAACTTATAAGCTTGTATGAGCATCCTTATAAGTTAAGTTACTTTCCTGCTGTAGTTACTTGTACTTGTTGAATTGCTATTGTTCATGTTGAATTGCTAAATTCAAAATGATGTTAGTTATGTAGTATCATTACCACCTGCTTGTACCTGTTCTATTACTTATTATACTTGTACTTGTTCTATTACTTATTATACTTGTATCCTTGCTCTTTTCTCCGCCCGGTGCCGAGGAGTCGCCGGAGGAGCGGATGTGAAGCCACTTAGTCTTTTTGACTAACGGTTGTTACGTCTTCCTTTTTAGGAGGTCACCCCGCAGGTAGAGCAGCCGCAGACTACGCAGCAGGACAGCCAGGCCAGGACGACGGGGCCTGAGGGGACGGTACCGTCGCTACCGTCAGTTACTGATGTGAGACTCTGATGTAGCCCTTTTGGGCAATTTTATAGTTGTACTCTGATATTGTAGAAACATGTTTTAGCTTCTCTATTTTGATGTACTCTGGACATATATGCTTGGTGTGGATTTGACTTCTCTTTTATATTATGGTTGGGTTGACATGTTTATATTGATATTGGTTGTAGCCGACGGAACAGGCGTCTTGTGGTACAGGTTAGCCCATGCGCTAATGCTACCGCATGGCGGCTGTTCTGGGCGTAAGACCCCCTTCGTGCCGTGTTTTGGGATCCGGGAGGGGGGGGGGGTCTTACACAGAGTCTCCATAGAGAAGAAGTAAAAGACGATGCAGTCAGAGTACCATAACTGCACAACAAAAATAGAGACCACACAAATCACGAATAGCGTATTGTCGGGCGGTTAGGAAACCAAAGACCACACAAACTGCAAAGGGTAAGGGGCAGCGTTGAGCAAAGAGAGGCGGGCGGTTAGATCGGTGGAGCTCTGATATCATGTGAGAAATTGAAATATAATTCGCAAGAAATTGAAAATAACTTGCGAGAAATTGAAAATAACTGAATTTTTTTATCAAAAAATATAAATATTACATGGTGCGCCCTCCTTTATACAGAACAGAGGAGGTGAAAGAATTTACAATTTGACAGTGTGTGACTAATTACAGGAATATACGAACGTGCGATTAGCGTGGATGGTGCAGTTATACAAGGTTGACCACCCAAGTAGGTGCGGTTACACAAGAGTAACCGCTCATACATACAAAAACAGAGAGAGGGTACCAAGGTTGTATTCGCCTTAAGATAATGCTTATCCGCCCATACCACTACGGGAGGTTACAGGATAGTAACCGGCTAACCGCTCATACTCTTGACCATCAACATAACTTGCAGTTAGCCAATCATAACCGTGATCACTACAAGGTGCGATTACACGAGGGTAACTGTTGGAGGAGAAAAGTTAATTGAGTTTATTCATCCACATGGAGGTATTTATACAAATACAACGATATGACACGTCATTGATCCGTGTGCTCCCATAATTCCTAAATAGGAATCGATCTATTTAGGATACAAATAACGTAATCAATACAAATATTATATACAATATCCAACACCCCCCTCAAGTTGGGCGTGTGATGTCAGCCATGCCGAACTTGCCAATAAGATCTGCGAACATACTGGAACTTAGACCCTTTGTGAGAACATCGGCCAATTGTTGGTCAGATGGTATGAATGGGATAACAACGGTTCCTCGGTCGATATTTTCCTTGATGAAATGTCTGTCAATCTCAATGTGTTTCGTACGATCATGTTGTACCGGATTGTGGGCAATGGAGATTGTAGTCTTGTTGTCACAATACAATCTGATGGGCTCACTTCCTTTAAGCCCAAGTTCCTTCAGGATAGTGGAGACCCATAATCCTTCACAAATGTCATGTGCGATTGCTCTAAACTCGGCCTCAGCACTGGATCTAGCAACAACATGTTGCTTCTTGCTTCTCCAGCTGACCAAATTCCCACCAATCAACTCTTTATTTGGTGAGAACAGGATGCCCTTCCCTGGTGAGGACTTGAGGTATCGGAGGACACGATGTGCGACATCAATATGACGGGCCTTTGGAGAGTGCATAAACTGGCTGAGAACTCCCACAACATAAGAGATATCTGGTCGAGTGTGAGATGAGTAGATTAACTTCCCTACCAGCCTCTGGTAACTGGGAATGTCTTCGATCACATCGCCATCTTCTCTGCCTAGCTTGTGATTGGTTTCGATTGGGGTGTCAGCAGGCCGACACCCGCTCATCCCAGTGGCTTCAAGGAGGTCGAGCACATACGTCCTTTGTGATAGGAAAATGTCATGCTTTGATCTTGCAACTTCAATGTCGAGAAAGTATTTGAGATTTCCCAAATCTTTCACTTCAAATTCTTTTGTCAACTTCTCCTTCAATGCCTGAATCTCCTCCTTGTCATCCCCAGTGATTATGATATCATCCACGTAGACAATCAGGACGGTTAACTTCCCCTTGTTGATTCTGATAAAGAGGGTGTGGTCGGCATTGCTCTGACGGTACCCAAACCTGTTCATGGCTTTGTGGAATCTTCCAAACCAAGCCATGGTTGATTGTTTCAGGCCATAGAGTGGCCTCCGTAATCTGCACACTTTACCTTTTGATCCGCTAGGGCCGAGTCCCGGAGGGAGAGCCATGTAGATCTTTTCTTCCAGGTCGCCATGAAGATAAGCATTCTTCACATCCAATTGACAGAGTTGCCAATCCTTGCAGGCAGCACAAGATATGAGGATTCTGATCGAATTCATTTTTGCAACAGGAGCAAAGGTCTCCTGGTAGTCTATGCCCTCTGTCTGAGTATAGCCTCTTGCCACGAGTCGTGCCTTGTATCTTTCTACAATGCCCGGGGGGTTCTGTTTGACGGTGAATACCCATTTGCATCCAACAGCCTTTTTACCTGGTGGCAGTTGTACCAGGTCGCATGTGCCGTTTTTTTCCAGGGCACTCATTTCTTCGAGCATTGCTAACTTCCACCTGTCGTCGGAAAGGGCATCCTGCCATGAAGTGGGGATAGAGATAGAGGACAAAGAGGAAACAAATGCTCCATGGGAAGCTGTTAGGGATGAGTAAGAAACAAACTGAGATAATGGATGTCGAGTGGAGGTACCTTCTGTAGGGATGATGGATCCCGACGACGGGTCAGGTGGGCGGTCTGATATCCAGATGTTGGGCCGCGTGTTCGATCCCTTGGGTCGACGAGAGTAAACCTGCGGAGGTTTAGTAACAGGGACCTTGACAGGAGGGGCGCAAGGAGTAGGAGGTGTAGACTGAGAGGGATGATATACCGGAGGAATAGGTAGAGGGGTGTCAGAGTAAGGTAAGGTACTCACTTCTGTTGTGGGAAGAGACCCCCCCTGAAGTGAGGACCCATAGTAGCTTTCAGATTCCTGGAAGGTAACGTCCATGGTAACGTAAACCTTCTTATTGACTGGGTCAAAACATTTATATCCCTTCTGAGTAGGGGAGTAGCCAATGAATACACACTTGTGCGCACGAGCATCAAGTTTCGGGCGGTGGTGGATATGGACGAAACAAACACACCCAAAAACACGTGGTTGGAGAGTGGTAGGTGGCACCCCAAGTGTGGTGAGGGGAGTTTTGAAACCGAGAACACGGGATGACATACGGTTTATAAGGTACGTTGCGGTGAGTACAGCATCCCCCCAGTAGTATTTAGGGAGTTGCATGTGGAGGAGGAGACACCGAGCAACTTCCAATAGGTGGCGGTTCTTACGCTCAACCACCCCATTTTGAGCAGGAGAGTAGGCGCAGGATGTCTGATGGATAATCCCCCGATTGGCGAGGAACTGCTCGAAAGTGGAATCAATGAATTCACGGCCATTATCGGTGCGGAGAATCTTGATGGGGGTAGAAAACTGTGTCGAGACCATTTTGTAGAACCGCTGGAACAAGGGAAAGACTTCATTTTTGGCTTTCATAAGGTAAACCCAGGTGGTACGTGAAAAACAGTCGATAAAAGTTACAAACCAAAAAAACCCGAAAGAGATGCAACCCGGCAAGGACCCCAAACATCACTATGTATCAAATGGAAAGGAGCAGTACTTGGAGAAGAAATATGATTAAAAGAGGTACGATGATTTTTACCACGATCACATGCGTCACAGCGAAATTTATCAACTAACACAGACGGGAAATTAGGAAATAAGCGTTTCATAGAATGGATAGACGGATGTCCCAGCCGACAGTGCCAGGACTCCAAAGTAGCTGTCCGATCCACATGGAGAGCTCGGGGAGGGGAGACCGGGGTGGAAGAATCGAACACATAGAGCCCGTCCACCAGACTACCAGTTCCAATCACCGTTCCCGTCTTCAGGTCCTGAAAAATGCATGAAGAAGGAAAGAAAGTTACTGAGCAGTTCATAGAATTGGTTATATGACTAATAAAAAGGAGATTTCGGGTAAAGTTCAGAACATGAAGAACAGAGGAAAGAGTGAGGGAGGAGCACGGGATGGAGCTCTTTCCGACAATGGGAGAGAGGGAACCATCTGCGATGCTTACTTTGTCCTGACCAAACAACGGAAGGTAGGACACAAAACCTGAGGAGGAGCCGATCATATGGTCCGTTGCTCCAGAATCAATGATCCAGTGAGTAGAGGGACGGGTGGAGGCAGCATGAGCACCGGAAGGCCCCTGATGGGCATATGAGGACGAAGAGGCATGTGGCTCTGGTGATGGGCCCTGCATCAAGCGTCGGAAAGCAAGGACCTCATCAGGCGTCAGAGTCAATGTGGGGGATGACGGAGTTGCCGGAAGCCGTGTCTCGTCGAAAACATCAGACATGTGTGCGGAGCGAGGCTGGGTAGAGCGACCCGAAGTGCGACCAGGACCGTGACCGCCACGAGAGGAAGAGCCACCACGGGGTGTAGGGAACCCATGAAGCCGAAAGCAAGTCTCCCGGGTATGACGGTTCTTCCCGCAATAGTCACGGAGTAGGTGATCCTTGTCAGTTGACTTCGGCCGAGAGTCACGGGCCGCTCGTAGCCCAACCAGGGCCGTCAAGGCCGAACCATCTGGAGGAGGCTCAGGAGTCCAAGTTTGCCTCCGATCAAATTCCTGCTGAACGAGACTGAAAACCTCTGGAAGAGAGGGTAAGTGTGAGCGACCAAGTATCTGCACACTGATTTGGTCGAAATCCCTATGTAGCCCATGAAGGAACTCGAAAACTCGGTTGCGATCTTCCCGTGCGCGAACAAGGAGCTCATCCTCAGGCGACGCCAAAGTGATGGAGTCAAAGTGATCGTACTCTTGATATAGCTGGGTGAACTCGAGGTAGTAGGCAGACGGAGGGCGATCTCCTTGGAGAAGAAGGAAGATCTTTCGTCGTAGCTGAAAGATCTGGATAGCGTTGCCGCGACAGGAGTAGGTAGTTTCTGCCCTTCACCAAATGTCCGTAGCCGTATACAGAAAGAGATAGTTGCGAGCGATGGATTCGATCATGGAGTTAGTCAGCCAGGGCATGACAAGGGAGTTCTCCGATTCCCATTGCACCCAATCTGGGGAATCTGAACGAGGTATGGGTGTAGTGCCCATGACATATCCAAACAGCCTCCTGCTCTTCAAAGCAAGAGTAACAACCCGAGACCACGGGAGATAGTTGGTGCCATCCAGACGAATCTTCGTGATTTGAGGCGTATTGTGGTCATGTCCCGGGCAAGGGAAGCCGTTGGACGTCACTGTAGTTGGGGGTGTACTTGTGGTGGAAGATTCGGTAGGGGAGCCATCGGTCCCGGTCATGGTGAGCAAGAATACAAATCAAGATCCCCCGGGAGAGCAAAGAGCGGCCTAGATAGAAACTAGGTCGGCCTCATAGAAAGAGGAAGGAACCCAAAAAAATGGTGTAGTCACCGGAAAGGACATTAGGAGGAGCACCGCATGTGCGGTATCAAGGAGACGACGCAGGACAGGGGCCGGAGGTGCTGACGGTGGCCGAGGGCCGCTGGAAGAAGGTCAAAGCCCGACAGTCGCTGGCGCGGGAGGCGCGGCGTGCGTCCAGCGACCGGAGGCGGGTGCGGGGTGCGGCGGAGGAGCGGGAGGGGGAATCGGTCGTGGCTAGGTGGGGCTAGGGGCCGCCGGAGCCAGAGGGTCGAGAGAGGCGAGCGGAGTTCGGCGGAGTTGCGGGCGGAGGTCGGCGGGTTGTTCGTGCGGGAGAAAGAAGAAAAACGCACAAGAGAGGTATTGTAGCCCTAAGGCTCTGATACCATGTTGGAGGAGAAAAGTTAATTGAGTTTATTCATCCACATGAGGGTATTTATACAAATACAACGATATGACACGTCATTGATCCGTGTGCTCCCATAATTCCAAAATAGGAATCGATCTATTTAGGATACAAATAACGTAATCAATACAAATATTATATGCAATATCCAACAGTAACAACACATACATATGCTATAACAATTATTAATTAATAATAATAATTAACTAATTATATTAGTGCATACAATTTGTTTTCTTGCTTTAATTGATTTTTTGCTTTAGTTAGCTTGTTTTCTGTCGATTTATTGATGAGTTTGCTGATTTGTGAGTTTTTGTTTAGTGCAAATAGTATCATAATGGTTCATCTAACTATAAATGTGTATCCACTAGTCTTTTCTTTTATATTTCAATGTTTGAAGGATAAATAAAACTACAATTATGTGGGTGTTGTGCATATCTAAGACTTAAAACCATTGAGATTCATTATATTTGTATTTAATGTGTCATTTCATATGCAACTAAAGTAGTCATATCATGAGGATTGTAGTATCTGAAGATCTATTTTTAGCTTGTGGTTGATTTTATAGTATTTGTATTTTGAATATATGTATTGCAAATTTTTTCATGATACTATAACATGTAATTATATTTTTACCCATATTTTACATCTTATTTTATCTCATATTATCTTTTTGGTGTCTATTTATATCACATGCAAAAAACTGCACTGAAGCCGCAATCACACCGCAAAAAATCACACCAAATCGAAACCGCGCCGTGTAATTTCGGTGCGGTGTAGTTTTGGTATGGCCAAAATCGCGCCTTTGCGGTGCGGTTGTGGTTTGGGCTAAAACAGTACCTAACTGCACCGCGCACACGACACACCCCTACCAAACGATGTAAAGGTCCTAACATAGGCTCATCCCATGATTCCAATGCTAGTGCAAAATCTGTCAGTAGATTGCTCTGAACTTCTCATTGCCCTTGTAAAAATATCAGACCATGCACCCCACACTCATTATCTCGTTATGTTTCCTACGATAATTTAACTCCGTCACATATAATCTTTGTATACTTGCATCTATTTTTATTCCATCCCCATGTTAGGAGGCCATTAGACATCAAATGTAGAAGAAGGCAATGGTTGGGGAAATGTCTGCTTTGGGAAAAAAATCATACACGAGAATTAACACACCTCCCACACGAAAAGAAGACCGTTGGTTGTAAGTGAGTATTCATCGTAAAGCAAAATTCTGAAGATTTGGTGGAATGTTTCAAAGCGATACTAGTGGCAAGAGAATATACTCAAACCTTGGGGATTAATTATGTATCCCGTGACTTTCATTTCCGACCTCGCTAGCTCTTCTTTCGCGATTCCGATCTTGCTCTTCTTCTTCTTTAGGCTTTAGGATATCAATTGCTTTAGGCATGAAATTGTGATTCATTGTTGATTGATATGGTTCATGAAGGTTTGCCGACTGCTAGAGTTGTGGTTCATTGTTGATTGCTATGGTAGCGTTTTGTGGGTAAATGAAAATTTGTGAGTAATTGTTTGACTGCTAGAGTAGGGTTGTATGCATGTATGCGTGTGTATGTGTTCATGTGTGTGTATGTATGTGTTTATGTGTGTGTGTGTGTGTGTGTGTGAGTAGTATTGTATGTATGTGTGTTCTTGTGTGTGTATGTGTGTGTGTGTGTGTGTGTGTGTGAGTAGTATTGTATGTATGTGTGTGTTCTTGTGTGTGTATGTATGTGTTCTTGTGTGTGTATGTATGTGTTTATGTGTGTGTATGTATGTGTTTATGTGTGTGTATGCATGAGTAGTATTGTATGTATGTGTGTGTATCTATGTTTTAATTTTACGTGTTTGTTTATATGTAGATGAATGAATTACAAAGACGTCGTAGACGTAGGAGAGCAGCAGTGACAGCAACTCTTGCCGCGGTCTATGTTGTTTTGATGAAACCCAGGATTGCAAGGGATCTTGTAGAGGCCGATGCCAAAACTATTTTAAGGACATTGTTTGCCCGATTACATAGTGGGACAAATATCAATAGTTTTAATCAGCTTCGAATGAATAAAAGCTCCTTTGAAACTTTATGCACCATATTAATTGGGAGAGGATTACTAAGAGATAAAAAACGTTTCTGTGAGAGTCTGTTAGCACTTTTTTTTATATATTTTAGCTCATAATAAAAAATTTCGAGCAGTTGGTGGAACGTTATTAGGTTCAATTGATACAGTCAGCAGACATTTTAGCGTTGTGTTAAGGGCAATTCTAAAGTTAGCCCCTGATTTTATCAAGCTCCCGGATGCATCAAGAACACAAAGATGACGTAATTTTCCCGTGAGAATTTTATCTCTTTCATACATGAATGTGTATGTTATCTGCTTAGACAATATTAATACATAATTGCTTACTGTATAAAATTGCATTGACGTCATAGCTGATAATCATATTGAAGTAACAGTTCAAATCAAAGATCAAAGTCGATATCAGAATAGGAAGCAAGCAATTACAACAAATGTTATGGGTGCATGTGACTCAAACATGAAATTTGTTTGTGTTATCTGGGTGGGAGGGTTCATCTTGAGACTCTAGAGTGTTGCGTAATGCTCTCGAAAGAGCGGATCATTTTGAGGTCTCGGTAGGAAAATACTACCTTGTGGACGCGGGATACACTAACGGTCCAGGTTATCTTGCTCCATATCGGTCAACAAGATATCACCTAAAGGAGTGGGCTACATAGGGCAACAATCCGACGAACTATAAAGAGTTGTTTAATCTTAGACGCGCAAAGGAGAGAAATGTTATTGAGAGAACATTTGGTCTCCTCAAAAAAAGATGGGTAATTTTAAGAGGGTCATCCTTCTATGATATCAAATTGCAGGTATAATTATTAAGAGAACATTCATTCTATTATAATTTATTCGGTTATAAAGTGTAATTTTTTTTTAATTTGACACAGATTCAAATTATAAATACATGTTGTATACTCCATAATTTTCTGATAGAGAGGATATTAGAGAACAATGCACAATTGCTTGCTGAAGTAAATGCAGACATTTTAGAACAAGATGCAAGTCAAGTTAGTTTTGAGTATGCATATGCAATGGGTGCTGTTCAAGCAACTCCAGAGTGGACCAATTTTAGAGATACTATGGCTGTAAATATGTTCAACGAGTATCGTGCTCGACATGGATTATGAGATGTTCTCTTGCTTTGTTACTCTATGATTATAATTTTGTTGTTTTTTTAAATCATATGCTGCTACTTAAGATATAATGTTGTTGTTTTTTAAATCATATGGTGCTACTTAAGCTATATTGTTGTTGTTTTTTAAATCATATGATGCTATTGTCGATATAATTTGTTTTCTAAATATGTTCAACGAGTACGATCTTTTATGTTTGATTGAATTGCAGAAATTAAATGGAAAAAGGCAAATGAGAATCTGTTAAGGCCAGTGAACGGTCATATGTTCCCTGGACACCACAGATGGACTGTGCTTTATCGACTGCTCTCCTAGAGCAGCAAAATTTGGGGAACAAGACGGCTAGTGGTTGGAAAAGTGTCGCGTACACAGCGACAATTCAAGCATTGAAGGAGGTTTGCAACATCGACATTAGTAAGGAGAAGATAATGACACGAATAAAAACATGAAATAAATACTACTAAGAGATATCGACAATGCTAGATACGAGTGAATTTGAATGGGATTGGGAGCGCAATATAGTGAAGGTAGACAACGAAGATGTTTGGGCAAATTATGTTCAGGTAATATTGTAAGTTCAAAATTAAATTTATATTTTCTGTCATTTTAAAATTTAATGGGTCTGCTCAACTCTAAACTTGTAGGCACACTCGACAATAAAGCATTATCGTAGCAAGGTGATCGTGAATTAGAGCGACTTAGCTATGATATGTGGGATTGATAGAGCTACATGAGCTAATGCTGCAACTGCATCCGAGGCAATGAATGAGATTCACATTGACGTTTCAGTGGACGATAATGTGGTCGAGGAGATCGAGCCAGAGACCAAGAAGAAGAAGAAAACATCAACGACAAACATAATTGCAGATGCTGTTTCAGCAATAGCGAGTAACATGGAACACGAGAGCAGTGTTACTTCTCAACCGACAGAACCGATCTCAAGAGCAGACAGGATATATGCGGCCATTGCAGCTATCACAGATCTGACTGAGAACGAGGTCATACAAACTATCGATATGCTGAGTGTCGACGACATCAAGAGTGACATATTCATGGCTTTGCCGTTGCCAATCAGGAGTACTTGACTACACTTACATTTACAAAGTTGATTTTATGCGGTCCAAATATATTGCAATGTTAAGTTATGTCATAAACTATGTTTTTAATTTTGTGAACTTTGGTGATGCGAGACATTATTTGTTGATGTTAGTGACATACAGTCGAACATCTGAATTATCAATTCCAATTCTGATGACAGAATTCATGCAGTTAGCCGAACAAAAGAATTGGAATTGACTTGAATTCCCATTCCTGCAGGAATCGGAATTGAAGTCAATTCCAATTCCCGCATCTCAATTCCCTCGAAACGAACGGAGCCTAAGAGTTTTGCTATCTTGTGTTGCATGCAAGGAATGATATCTTATCCAATTGGACGTGAAGAACACATTCCTTTATGGAAAATTTAAAAGAAGAGGAATATGTCTTCCCCCTGATGTCTCTCCTCATGGTTTTGAAGGGAAGGTGTTCAAATTTAACAAGCTTCTGTACAGTCTGAAGCAATATCTGAGAGCTTGGTTTGATCATTTTTTGCAAAGCCATGATTTCTTTTAGATACAGACAAAATCATGCCGACCAGACTGTGTTTATCATATAGAAGTACAACATATTAATGACTCTCATTGTCTACGTTGACGACGTTGTAATAATACACGATATGTTGAAGTTTAAAGGGGAATCTGATGAATGAGTTCAAAGTAAAAGATCTAAAAAAACTGAAGTATTTTCTGGAGATTGAAATTGCTAAATCTAAATGTGGTAATTTCATTCTTCAGAGGAAATATATCTTTATTTACAGGAACAATCTGGTATGCGACTCAAGGTTGTCAGGATCGAGATCCTAGATGAGATCGTTTCGAGGTAGGATCGGATCTGATAGTAGGGTTGGATCGAGGATCTCTTTACAAAATCTGGATCGATTTACAAAATTTGGATCGTAAGATCGTAAGATCCTATGATCTGGATCGCGATCTTGACAACTTTGGTATGCGTGGGTGTAGACCTGCTAATACTCCTAGGGAGGCTAACCATAATCTTGGAAAGGATGATGAGGAACCTATTGAAGAAATTACTAGTTACCAAAGTCTTCTCGACTGGTTAATCTACCTATCACATACTTGTCCTGACATAACTATTCTGTGGGAGTCGTTAGCAGGTATATGCATTCCGCAAAGGCAAGACATCTCGATGCTGCTCATACAATTTTGAGGTATCTTAAAACCTCACCTAGAAGAGGATACCTCTTCACTCCTAGTATTGAGTTGAAAATTGAAATTTATACTCCTACGGATTGGGCTGGATCAATTGAAGACAGACGATCAAAATTTGGGTATTGCTCGTTCATTGGTGGAAACCTGGTTATTTAGAGAAGCAAAATATAATCTTTTGTCTCAAGGTCTAGTGCAAAAGATGAATTTAGGTGATCTGGAACTAAGTGAGGCTAGTCCCACCCGGTTGTATTATGACAACAAAGCAAGAATCAGTATTGCCCACAAACCTGTTCTGCATGATCACACCAAACATATTGAGGTACACAGACACTTCATCAAGAGAATATTGAGAAAAAGATTATTTGATCTTCATTATCCCTTCAGAGGGGCAATTAGCTGATATTCTCAGTAATAGTCTAGAAAATGTTTTTGTGATGTTATTGATAAGTTGAGTATGCAAAATATAACATGCTCAACTTGAGAGGAAATGTTAGAATTAATGTTAGTTTTGTATTACTTTTCAATATATAAGAGGAGCCCACAATTGCTTCCAAAAATTCTCAAATAGAAAAGATTTGGACCTCTTCCTTTCATAAGTTCATTGGGAGCCCTCACCTTATTAATTATTCAGCTTTATTTCTCTCAACATAAAATTAAGTAGATATTGTAGTACCTTGGAAAGTTGGGACATTGACATTCACTGGGATGGTACATGAAGAGAAGAGACTACAAAATTGAAATTTGGATGTAATAATAATAAAAAGCCAAATATAATAAGGTGAAAATAACTCTTATGTATTGTTAATCTTTAACAATGACTCTTAGGATGTTGATGGTAAGCGGGTCCATCCAACATTAAAAGATGCATAGAATTAGGAGATAATAGAGTTTCAATAGAAGAAACTACAACTGAGAGTATCATAATTGACTGGCCAACAATATAAGTTATTGCCATCTCACTTTCACTTATGGCAAGGCACGCAAAATTAGGCTTAGGACGGGAAGTACATCTTATAAGACAACGGTTTCATTTATTTATTTGTGAGACAACTTTCTGGTTTGTAATATTAAAATGTCTACATAAATGCTGAATCAAAGTGTTTCATAATACCAGAGTTATAACAGATCATATAGAGGATATACATGTAAAAGTACGAAGATAGCCCAAAGGCTCAAGGATCTATGAGACTAACTATTTACACTCCTCTGCAAGATGGAGTATATATATCAATTACGTCAAACTTATTACAATAATAGAAGCGCGATAGAAAGACGTTTGGTAAAAATATCTGAGTTGGTCCTTGGATGGAAGGCTGGTTTACAATCAATGAATATGATAGTTTGTTTATCACAGCACATATGAAGCCACTCAATATATTGTACAACAATCTCAATATATTGTACAACAAGATCAACTAGAAGTATCATCACACATAATGCATGTCTCATGCCACGATACTCTGCCACACATTAGATCGAGTTATAATAGTTTGCCTTTTGCAATGGTATAGATAAGATTACCCCAAAGTAGGTACAATACCCATAAACAGAACGCAAGTCATTCTTTGATCCAACATAGTTGGCAACGGAGTACGAGTTAACCCTGTGATGGCCATGTTGACTAAACATAAGGCCTTTCCTTGGAGGCCTCTCCACACCTTAAATCCGAAGAGTTGCATCATAATGATCCTTCTTAAGATGTTCTATGAATTGAATAATAATCCCAACAACAAAAGATATATTTTGAGTAGTTGTCAAGTAAACCATCTTACCAACCAATCCTATATTAAGATTTATCTTCAAGATTTTCTTGACCTTCAGGCCTTAAATCCAAATTTGGCTACATAGGTGTATCAACTGGCTTGGACCTAAGTAACCCAGTCTCCTGTAGAAGATTTGTAGCATACTTCCATTGGGAGAGAATAATCCCTTCAAAACCAGTGTCCACTTCAATCCCAAGAAAATATCTCGATTTACCAAGGTCTTTGGTAACAAAATTTTTGTTCAAAAGGGTTTTGGCTTCCTCTACACCTGCTGCATCAGATCTCAAAAAAAAAGGGTATCATCAACATATACCATCAATGGAACAAATCTAGCTTGAGTAACAGATCTAGCTTGAGTGGTCCTCTTGAAAATTGAGTGGTCCGTTTAACTTCTCAAATCAAGCTCTGCTTGAGGTCATATACTATCTTCTTGAGTTTACAAATCATACCCTCTAGTAAAAATTCATGGAGGCTGCCATATATAGACTTATGTTATGGGCTGCGTATCGTTATGATTATCTCTATAATCTAGATGTCTAGGTATTATCATTATGTAGAGGTCTCGAGCACCGGGTCTAGTATTAGGCGTCAATTTGTCTCTTTATATGTTGTAAGCCTATATAAAGGCATATGGAGGGTTGTAATGGGTAAGCAAAAAGATGTCTATTTCCTATCTATTGTGTGCAAGATCTTGGTGGCTCTCTCCTATAACGAGTAACCTCGCTTAGGCAGCAACGAATAAGGCTCTGTTGTATCCTCCACCACCTTCATCTCCACATCCGATCACTACTTCGGCCACCGTTTAAATAGGTGCGTAACAACTTTGGTATCAGAGCCACCGGTCCTCTTCCACATTATTCTCACCATTAGCCACTGTTTCCCTTTCCGACGCCTCGCTACGTTTCCTAATACACGCGCATGTCGTCATTCTGCTCAAATTGACGGTGGGACCTAGCAGACGCTTCTTCTACGACGCCAACAGTTGCAACTGCACCCTGCTCCACGCCAATAACAACGATTGCACCCTCCATCCGACTCCTGCTCTACTCCATCGCGCCTAGCCACTGAGATTGCTTCGTCCATCTTCTACACCAGCGCCATCCAGCTCCTCCAGCATCCATGCCCTCGCTCAACTCCAGCATCGTCGACGTCCTCATTCAACTGCAACATCCTCATTCAACTGCAACATCCTCGAGCTGCCGACAATAGTTACCCTCGCCGATGATTCTGCAATCAGAGCCCATCCCGCGACATAATCTGTGCACGCCTTTCAGAAGTCGATCCCCACTCCGCCGCATTAGCAATTTCGAGCCCCGCGCCATCACCGACGAATTTTCTTTATGGCGTAAAGACTGATTCGGTTCGACCTTCCCACGCGTGTTTTGCCCAGCACTCCTTATTAAACCCACTGCGCAGACTGCACCCGCCATTCCAGCGCACTCCTTATTAAACTCTCCCACTAATCTAGCGCATCACAAGCAGGCCTCACCTGCCAGTCCAGCGCACCACCAAATTACAGTCTCAACTCCGGTATTGTTCGATTGGTGTACGTGTTTTTGCCGTCATTGGGCGACGATGCAACTCTTGTGATCACTCCCAATCATCTGACTCAGCACAAGCAGACCGCCCGGTCATCCGTTCCTTATCTTGCAGATGGATGACTCGTCAGATCAAATGAGCCAGATTTTGTCCATGTTGCAGGTCGTCATGGCGCAACAAACTGCTCTCGCGAACCGTCATCAGAAGGTCATTACTGCGCTCTCCCAGTGCATCAATGATCTCTCTACCGCCCCCACACATGATCAAGCAAGCAGCAATCAGGCACCGCCACTTATCCGCCATGCTCCGCTACCATTGAGTATCCACGAGCCACCACCGCTAGCCCTCACACACCCCGACGTTGTTATTGTGCCGCGCTACACCAGGTTGGACTTTCCAACCTACGATGAGAAAATTGATCCTTTGAGCTGGCTCATCAAGTGTGAGCAATTCTTCGGCCACCTACAAACTCCAACAGAAAACTGAATGCATCCATCATCCTTCCACATGCCCGACTCCGCTCTTTTGTGGTGTTCTCGACTCCTCACCGATAGGCCGAATCTGATTTGGGAAGACTTCAAGCGGCTCTGCAACTTGCGCTTCAAATCTCCTATCCGCAGCAACCCCCTCAGCGAACTCACATCTTTACGACAAACGGGGGTTGTGGACGAGTACCTGAAACAATTTCAGCTTCTTTTGGCGCATGTCACTCTTGCCCCGGAGGTTGACATTTTCATCGCCGGAATTCATGATTGCCTGCGACTGGATGTCGAATTTGAGGTCTCTCCCGATTTAGTGGCTGCTATGAGTCTGGCCAGGCTTTGCGATCGCAGTCTCCATCTAGCACAAGAGGCCTACCCTCCTACCAACCATATTGTTCAACAAGGCCATATCGAGGGCCCTCCACTCCCACCGGTTCACCAATTATCTCGGGTCGATATGTCGCAGTGACGCGCCCATGAATTATGTTTTACTTGTGACGAGTAGTTCACTCGCGGCCACAGATGCAACATGCTTTTCCACCTGCACGGCAAGGACTCTGACGACGAGGGCATAAGATGAAGTAGCTCCACTGAGGACCCACCTGCTTGAGGTCAAGCTCTTTTTGGACGACGGGAGTGATGTTATGGGTTGCGTATCGTTATGATTATCTCTATTATCTAGGTGTCTAGGTATTATCATTATGTAGAGGCCTCGTGCACTGAGTCTAGTATTACGCAGCGCTATTGTTGTTTGTCTCTTTATATGTTGTAAGCCTATATAAAGACATATGGAGGGTTGTAATGGATAAGTAAGAAGAAGTCTATTTCCTATCTATCGTGTGTGAGATCTTGATGACTCTCTCCTATAACGAGCAACCTCGCTTAGGCAGCCGCGACTAAGGTTCTGTTGTATCCTCCACCACCTTCATCTCCACCTCCGATCACTACTCTGGCCATCGCTTAAATAGGTCTGTAACAACTTCATCAGTCAAATAATCATATAGAATATATTTTTCACATCAAACTAAAAATAACTGAAGAAAACAATTGGGAATGTCTCAAATAGACCTCTCTTCCACAAGTCGAGCCTTATACTGCACAATAGAACCATCTGGAAGGTATTTCAAAGTGAACGCTCACTTGCATGAAATAACATCACAATCGGGTGGAGCAGAAACAATGTCTCAAGTTTTGCTAAACAACAGGCCATCCATCTCATCAACCATGAATTCCTTCCACATGAGCACACAAGGTGCTTCATCTGGTGTCCTATGAATGAGAGTAGAAAAGAGACATGACCATCTGACCAAAGGATGGGTCCCAAACGAGTAGAAGCATAAATTATTGAGTCAAATTGTGTTGTTTGAATAATTGCCCTAGGCCTTAACACCTTTTGCTTGTGAACTTGCGGTCCCAAAATACGACTCTAATGTATACACCTATTAACACAAATGAGCTAGTTTATCAAGATTAGGATGCAGGTCATAAACACAGAAAACATATCAAAAGATAGTCGAAGGAAAAAGACATTTACAGGGGTCTTACCATTTAGGACGAATGAAGGAAGCAATTAATTAAGTGGTAGTAGGAGATAATCACTCCATAATTATCAAGGAGGAGTAGACATCTGAGGCACAAGTATTCAGTGATATCTAGAATGTCACTGTTACAAAGCAGAAAATTGAGCACTTGAGAAGTACAACGAACGAACACAAGATTGCATTAGTTGGAAGAAACAAGCATACAAAATAGGATCAGGAAACAAGCTCCGACCAACTCTCAGAGGCCGAGTCCTCCAAAGAGTTTTCTCTCAAATGAGAGCCCAAAAGACCAAGAACAACCCACATACCCCTTCCCCTTATATAGATAAGGGAGGGCACACATAATAAGAAAATGCAACTAATATTAATTAATATAATTAATTAAATCAATATCAATTAAGAGTAATTAATCAATATTAACCAAATAATTAATATTAATTAATACTATTTATTTATCAATAATATTATTAACTAATTAACAATAATATATTATAGTGGGATAAAAGTTTGAGTGTTGTTGTTATTGTTGTAATTAATAATAATATATTCCGCCATGAATGTATTAAAGTGGCTTCCATATGCGAGCGCCGGTAGTCCCAATGAGGGGGGTTTACTTGGGCGAATGCATATGCGTAACATACCATCGCCCTTACCCTCAAGGTCGAGCCTCCAATATTTCTCTTGATCTTTAATAATAGCGGTGGTATGTACAAGTTGGATGAGAGACAACGATCGTGGTTGTGGTATGATGCCGATGGTGACAAGTGAGTGTCTAAATAAGGGGTTAAAGTTATAAATTAGTGGCTGTGGAAAACTGTGAGAAATCAAGGTGTTGTATTTGGGGGGATTGGAGGGTGCAGAATTTGGGGCGGCATGGGGCTGTGGATAGGAGATCGAGAGAAAAATAAGTAATAAAAAAAGGTTTGCAGGTGGGGGGATCAAGCATAAAAAAGACAGGAAATAAGCATTAAAATTATATGTTGGTGGGTATGTGGGGGTGAAAGTCGGTGGTGTTAAAGGGAAATAGTGAAGATAGGAGGGGTGGCATCTAGAAAAAGTAAAAAGAGGGGGTACGGTTGAGGAAAAATAAAAAAAAGGGCGTGACAAGAGAGGGAGGGAAGTAAGTTTTGGCAACTAGTGGATGCGGGTGGGGGGGGGGGGGGGTGCAGGTAGTCTGGGAAAAGAGAAACTTGGCAGCCACTGTAGGACAAATTATGACGAGGCTGTGCAAAAGACAAAGGGACAAGGGTGTAACACCCCACCTTCAACTATCCCATGGGTTCGGCTGGGCCCCACTACGTAGACTATTTCAAAATGATATAAAAGACAAACACTAAAGAAAAAAACTAAAACACATTGGATAAATATCAAATGACAAGAAACATGAAGAGGATGTCCACTACTAAAGCAATAATATAAGTCTTGGCCTTAAGGCCTACAAGCTCTTCAAAAGAGCCCAACCGAGTAGATAATAAAGCAAGGGTGCAAGCACAAAAAAGGCTCACCGACCTGCATGGACTAGAATGAACTAAAACAAGAGGACCGGTACTGTTCGCTCTTAGTTATTAAAGGCGCAAGGCGCACAAATTCGCATAAGGGTCTTAGAACCTAGGGGCAAAGCTCAAGGAGCAGGCATGCGCCTGACGAAGGTATGACGCAACCACATTCATTTTAAATAATCAAACCTCAGTTCATCTTCTTGATCAGATTCTTCATCTATTCAACTCATCAACCATGCATTACTATCATTTAAATCACTTAAAAAATAGAATCAATGTGATCAATTGCATCATATCTAAGTCTCAATGCTCGATTATGTTTCAGAAATACTAAATTATGCAAAAATTATTGAGTTCTCACATCATTTCTTTCTTTATTTAGAGAAAAAAATTTGCAACAAAAATCACACATAAGCACGCCTTTTATGCTCCAAAGTTGCAAAAAAGGTGTACGAAGATGCAAACTTCTGAGTCCGGTGAGTCTTGAGCCTTAGGCGCACCTGAGGCACGCTTTTAACAAAAATCGCTAGAGACGCTAGCGTTCCACCACCTCCTCCTCATGCTCCCTGCAACCATCACAACAAAAATGGCGCACAAAGAGGGACAACTACAAGCCAACCACAACTAGGTAATAAAACCACTACCCGACAGATCTAGTGGTCCCTAGGGAGTTAAAACACTCTGCAGTACATCACAAAAAATAATATATAAGAAAGAAGAGCAATTATAACACCGTAAATAAGAAAGCAATCTATAAATAGCATGCTTATCATAATGATTCAGCTATCAAGCATTCTACTGTACCACTCAACCATCTACGAGAGAGAATCCAGAGTCGTCGGCTATGAGGACATAATCCAACCCTCGAGTCAAGGATGAGGAACTCCAACCCAATTCCATATGCTACGAGAGGGGAGTCATTCCCATTCTTCGAGTCCACAGCTACAAGAGAGGACTACCTCTCTTGAGTCCACAACTACAAGAGATGAACACATCTCCACAAGTTCAATAATTTAGTTAACCAGGAGTTATCGCCGGAGGTAACCACTATCGCCCGACGGTATTTCCCAGGTGACTCCCATTTTCACTGGTCAAATAACTTCATGGTCACAAATGCCCCGATTTCCTCCTAACATGAACATCTTGTCAAGAAGCATCCCCTTTCAAGATTTTAGGAGCTATTGTCGACAGTAACAACTACCGCTCGGTGGTATCTCCATGAATTCGTAAACAAGCTCCGTTTTCAGTCCCTTTTATGCTTCCCTACCCCATATCCACGAACGCTAATGGAAACTAGGGCACTATAAGGACCTTCTACAAAAATCCATTTGCAAGACCCGGTGAAACATCACCAATGTAACAACTCAAAAATCTGTTTTTTAAAAAATGGAATTTGTTTGTTATTGAGTAAATTTGAATATTTGATGGCATTTTTGTAAATAGATGAATTAGGTTTTCTCCTCTTAACCTAACCGGGCACTAGCCCCCTTTTAATTCCCGCAATCCGCCCCAGCCCGTCTCCCGTAAGGGCACGGTTGTCCTGATCCTGTTCCTGATTTCGTCGCAAGCCGCAGGTGCCAATCTCACTGACGCCTCCTATTCTGGCCGACGAATCCCTCCTCCCGTGCCTCCTGTTAGCTGTCTCAGCTCGCCTCCGTCTCCTGCGCCCCGAGCCGTCCACCTCCTCAAGTTGGCATCAGTCTCGCCTCCTCTTCGATTAGCAAGGGCAGCAACCCTTCTTCCTCAGGCCGTCTCCAGCGGCCCTCCTCCCCCTGCTCCAGAGCCGACAATCTTCTCTCCTGGGGCTGACAACGTCTTCTTTCTCCTTGGACGACCACTTTCTCTCCTCCAAGGGGCCGATCCTCATGGCAGCAACCCTATTTCCCCTTCTCCTCCAACAACAGCCTTCTCCCTCTACTCCAAGTGCCGGCAAACCTAATTTCTCTGATTCTTCTTCGTTTTGGCCGGGGATTTGCGAGAGGGACGCCTATGGTTTCCTTCCCTCACCCCTTTGGGCCCAGATACGACTTCCTTTTGCTATGATTCTTCCTCCATCGCCCTTATTCAAAAATTTTGGATCCCAAATGATTTATTCATGCTGCACATTTTGTATATCTTGTGAATCATGATTTTTGTCACCTTATAATCGACTAATGACGTTGTGTTTTTGATCTCCGGTGCCGCTCCTCGATTCAAGTGATGGAATCTCTCCAAGTCCTCTCCGATTTGGGGTTTCTCCTAGCCTAAGCGCCACCAAGTCTCCGTCTCCGTGTGGTGTCTCCTCTCCCCTCACTTTTGAGGGAGGTAATTTGCTAAACCCTCTCATGCTTTTGGACTTGTGAAATAATTATCGTGTGCTATTGTAACAACCTCACCTAAACCTACCCCCCCCCATAATAATAATAAAATTATAAACCTAAACCTACCCCCCCTCTTTTAAAAGCGAACCCGAGCCGACGGATACCCGCATCCCGCACCGTCGCAACCCGCAGCCTCGTCTCCGCGAAGTCGGACGATTCGCCGCTCCCGATCCCGCCTCCAGGCGTCCCGATTCTCCTTCCCGTGGCCGGAGATCACTTCCTCTAGGCCCGACACCTCATCCTCTTGTTTCCCCGTCGTCTCCGAAGCTCCCCTTGGCCGGCATCTTCCGCAACTCCAACTCCTCTTGGCCGACTGTCCTCTTCTTCAAGGCAGCAACCATCTCTTTCTCTTCCAAGGGGTTGACTGTCTCTCCCTCCGGCGACCTCTCCCGCTCCGTTTGGGTTGGTGCTTGCAAGAGGGACCTAGGGTTTCCTCCCCTCTCCTCCTTGGGCCGGGATTCAGCTTCTCTTCTCCTTTCCACCTAATTTCAGTTTTCTCACAATGTTTTAGGCTAATTTTCGCTCCCCAATCAATGTAATCACGTCAAGTCAACGTGTGTTCGTCGTTTATTCGACTCCAGATTTATTTGTGTTTTTGCATCTCCTCGGATTTAGGTGGTGGAATAGCTCCAAGACCTCTCTTAATTAGGGCTTTCCGCATCCAAACACCGCCAAAATCCCCGATCCCTCGCGGTAGCCTCTTCACTCTCGAGGGAGGTAAATTCCTAACTTCTTTCATTTTGTGTAGCGCTGTCACCAAATGCGTGTGCGAGTGTAGGAACCTTATTATTGCTTTGATGTATAATTTTGATCTTGGAACAGGTTTAGCTAAAGCCGTTAACCTCGCTTGCACCATTTAGCTGTCGCTAGCGTTTTCGACGCCAGTAAGGCAAGTAGAGAACTCTCTCTCACTTGCAAAACTTTAGATTTAATCTGGATACCTGTCCTTTTACAATGCTTTTTCTACAAAGTTCTGAACTCTCATGATGTTGACATAACAAAATATGATAAGTAACCACCTAAGCATGAATCATAAAGACAAATCCGTAGTTGTAAGCAAATCTTTGATAGCGTCTAACAGGGCATTTGTCTGCTGACATGGTCACGGCAAGCAGGATTACTTTTCTAATAAGACTTGCAGCTAGATCTGAATGCGAGTCATGTGCGCCCGCTATAGCACCTACACTTCATCGATCGCGACTTACAACATTTTTTACATTAGGCTGTACTCCGGAGTAGGCTAATCTTTCAGAAATGTCTGTTTGACGTGTTTTTTTTATATGTTTGGTAGCTTCGTACAAGATAGATCAGTACTCGAATATGTCTGTTTGTTTTTGCTCACATTTTAATTAATAAATTTGCTCCTGTTTAAATCTTAAGTTTTAATGCATTTTTCTTCTGTCTTGAATTTGCCTTAGGTTTCATGACTGCGCCGCCTGCCCCCTGAGCTACCTCTCGTTCAGCTGCAGTTTTGCTCCTTTGTAGTTGCTTGTATCAGGTTCTATGTATCTAAATCATTTACTGTCTATTCGTTTATCATGTACTAGTTATGGTAAAACATTTTCCTTTGAATCATGGACAGCTCCTAGGATGTTTCTGATGTACTAAATCGTTTTATTTACTGTTATTACATCTACTTCTAATTCACATGTTGTAGCATTAAAGTTTTTTTTCAAGAAAATACATGTGCATTAATTTTCACTATTTTAAAATCTTGAACGCTTCCGCATATACTTTTTTTTAAAATAAAAATCATAATATTTTTAAACAAAACAGCTATTTTAAATTTCAGACTGTATCCGCCTCAGCATGCATGGTTTCTTTTCGCCCATGCCTGTGGCATAACTCTGACTTTCGTCGAGACGGGTCGTGACGGCTATCGTTTTGTATCTTGCTAGGTCAAGTATCAATTTGTTGTTCTTAAACAGGTTCGAAATGAGATTGTTAATCTCTCTTGCAACGCTTAACCGCCACCGTCAGATTCAGCTTTAGCCTTAACGCAAGTAGAGATCTCTCTATTGCAAACATTGAGTTTAAAAAATGATTCCATTCCGATGATTATATGACATCGCACTTGAATATTTTGATTTGGCACACAAATTTAATTCATGATTTGCCTAATTGGATAACTTAGTATTTTAAGGTTTAAAATAGTTGGAATGATATGAATTTGTGGTCATGAATGAATTTAGTTGGATAGTCACCTACATGAATGATTCTTATTTAGATTTTTCACTTATGGTGACATGAGTTAATGTAAGGAGGTGATTTTAATTGAGTTCTCATTTGATGAATTTTGTCTCATTTGATGAATAATTCGAAGAATAATAGAGTTTTGATTAATTTGAGTACTAATAGGTTTTGAGCACATACATTAATTAATTTGAATGATAACTGTTAAGATTCCTTGCTAGCGATTAAATGATTGACGTTTTTATGTCATGCTCGTATCATACACATTTTTACTTGTAAGATATTTGTGTCTGAAAATGATTTAATCTAGATGAGTATTTGTTATCCCAAGATCGATGCATATCAACTTACCCATGCGATTTACTTGAAAAATCTTCTTGTTAATGATGACTTAATCCCCCGAACCCGCAAAGTTCAAACTCATTCTCTGGTTTTTGATGTCATCAAATCTTTTCTTATGTCTGTCTGGTTGCAAGACCTGAGTAAAGTATGTTCTTGATCTGATCCTTTAAGTGAATTTGTTCCTATTAGAATCACTAAAATATGAATCATTTAACTCAATAATATCTTTATAAATCATTGAAAGATAGTGTTTAATTTGTGTATCTCCTTGCTTGCAATGTCACGACAAGCAGAAATTTTTCTAATAAGACTTGCACTTAAACTTGAGTGTGAACCATGTATACCCACTAAAAACACCTACACTCTTCAGTGATTACAACTTATGATATTGTTTGAACAATTATATGTTATACTCCGGAGTAATCTAATAATTTAACTTGTTTCTGTTTGGCCATTTTACTTGCCTGTTTTGTTAGCTTTGCTTCATTGAAAATTGGTACACATACATTTCTGCTTCTTTTACTAGTTTTGTAATTTACCTTATTTATGTTATCAATGTTCTGAGGCTTTTCCTTCTTGTTTTGGATTTGTCTTAGCGTTCGTGCCTACGCCGTCTGCTTCCTGAGCCCGATCTGCGCCAAACTGTTAGGTTATGTGTTTACATTTCATTTCCTTTACTGTCGGACATTTTTTCTATGCAATAATTATGATCAGTAAATCATGGACAACTGCTAGGCTCTTTCTAGAATTTAATATTGTTTGCATGTTCTTTCATTTGATCCTATCATTGCATGAAACTTATAACTGAATTTGTATCAGAAGTTTTAATATAATGTACGTGCATCTATTTCTCACTATCATGTTTTACAGCTTCCGCATAAAAACAAACTATTTTTCTCCAAATTAATTATTTTAAAACTAACTATCAGTTTCTCTGCTCCCGCCTTATATGCATGAATTTTCTTTCCGCCCATGATTATAGCATCACAACCCGTCAGAAGCGCACTCTGACTTTTGTTGCGACGGGTCATGACAACCAAACCGGGTCACACACCACGAGTTGGTTTCACATCCAAGGATCTACAAGAGGAAAACCAAGGAAACTTATGAATGAAACCTAAACATCGGAGAGAGTTGTTACCTTGACAGACCTCTTAGGATCCATTGATCTTAGAGATGCTTGGGTGAAGAACGACCGCAACAGCTCTAGCAAGCTAACCACGGCGACGACTCGTCGATCAGCACAACAGAGCTTCGACAAACTCCTTTCTAGCACCACCCTTTCTTCTTCTCAAGAGAACCCTAACCCTAAGCAAAGATGAAAATGAGCTCTTGCTGAAAAAAAATAGGGCCTCCAACCATTATTAGGACACTTGGGCGAGCCTATCGTGGCCCTCCAATCGAGTTCCAAAGGGTTTGGACAACCACTACCGTGGATCTTCAAGTTCTAGATTCGTCCAGGTGCTACCGCATCGCGATAACTCCTAACGCGCAGCAATTGCTCCCAGATTTCTACTTCTTAGAAGAAATCGGGGTGTTGCAAAGGGCGTGCAGCTCAAGGAGAGCAAATTGCGTAGCCGAGCGGGGAGATGAATCAAACAGGAGGGTAAGGGCATCAACGAGGACATGCGAAAGGCCAGCATAAGCATAGGTGGGCGGCTAGACTGGTCGGCGGGGGCCGCTGGAAAGGGTTCCGACTCAGAGGATGAGCGCCTCTGGCCGACAAAGGCGGAGCTGGTGCTGGTGCGGTTGGTGAGAGTGCGGTGAATCATATTGGGTGTTCTCCGAGCTACGGGGGCCGCAGAACTAAATGCTAGCAAGGATTGGGGTTCGTCGATGGTGGAGGAAGTGTGAATTTCCCTAGTTGTGGGTGGCAGAAGTTCCTGGGGGCCATCGTACCTTTTCGTCGACGGTGGCTGTGGGATGGAGAGGTGCATAACTACAACGAAATAAGTGGAAGCAGCGTCTTGCAAATTTAGAGGACACGCCGACATCGTGGAGTGGATAACTACATGAAGGTTGCAGATGTCATGGCGTCGCTGAAGCGCCTGCATGGAGGCAAGCATGGAGGTGAGGGAGGCGGTCTATTCGGCAAGGGAGGCATACTATGTGGCGAGGCGACAGTCTGGACGAGAGTGGAGCTGATGACAGGTGGATGGGCTCGACGGAATGAATGCATGGCAACATGACACAATTGGAGGGCGCGGCGGAGAAAGCAGACGGAATCTCAGTGGCTTGGAACAAGCAGACAGGAGCAACAAATCAGACCATTGTTACGAAGTAGAAAATTGAGCAATTGAGAAGTAGAACGAACGAACACAAGGCTGCAATAATTGGAAGGAACAAGCCTACAAAACAGGATCCAGAGACAAGCTCCGAACATCTCTTGGAAGCTAGGTCCTCCAAGGCTCCAAAGAGCCTTCTCTCAAATGAGAGTCCAAAAGACCCAGAACATCCAAGACAAGAACAACCCATATACCCATTCCCCTTATATAGAGGAGGGAGGGCACACATAATAAGAAAGTACAAATATTAATTAATATAATTAATTAAATCAATACCAATTAACAGTAATTAATCAATATTAACCAATTAATCAATAATAATTAATTAACACTAATTTTTAATTAATAATAATATATTCCACCATGAATTTATCAAGGCGGCTTCCATATGCGAGAGTCGGTGGTCCCAATGAGGGGGGTTTGCTTGGGCAAATACATGTGCTGAACGGTCATAGTTGTGTTCAATAAGATAATAACAACGTTCTACCGAGAAGTTAAAACAAGATTTTTGATAAAGAATTTCATGTGAAGCATAATAAGTGGATAAATCATTAGTCACATATTACAAAGTATTATCGGTAAGAAGAATTTTAACCTTTGCGCTAATTGAGTCTGCACTTTTTATGAAGATTTCTAAACACACTACAAACCTGAGACCAAAACATTAACAAATAAAAATTCATGCAAGTTTAGAAAAGTCATCAACACAAGTGAAAAAAAATCAAAACAAGAATGAGAATCAATATAGCTTGGACATATATAATCTAAATGGACAAGAAATAGAGATGAGTTTAGTTTCTCAACTATAAGAGAGTCATTGATGATGCTTGCCAAGTTGACAAGTCTCACTGTGAAGAGATGCGGTACAAGTCTTTGGAAACAATTTTTGGATAGTCAGGAGAGATGGATAACAATGATGATGTCAATGGAGATGAGCCACAAAAAGTTAGACCAAGTGGAAGTAATAGAAGTAGATGGAAGATGATCGAGGTAATATAAGTCGTCTCACCTATGCCTCCCACAAACCCTCATCCTAGTCCAGAGATCCTGAAAAAATTATCACTGAAGGAAAAAATTATAATGAGGAAAAAATTATCACTGAAGGAAAAAATTATCACAGAACAATGTAGTACGCCCCCGCTACGCTTTACGGGTCGCCACTATGTTCGGAGGAGCAAGGATGCGCTAAACAACGGGGCTGAACCTTCCGGTTCAGCCCCCAATCAGTGAACCGGCCGGCCAGGGGCTGAACCAGGCGGGTTCAGCCTCTTTGGGAAGGGCCGGCCGGCCCTTCCGGGCCCGGATATAAATATATCCGGGCAGCCCCCTTTTGGGGGTTATGCAGAGTATAATCAGGTAGCCTCCTTCTTCCTCCTAACCCTAAATCCTCTCTTAATACCTAGATCTTCTCTCTTAGTTGCTCCTTGTAGTTTCTCCCCTAACATTTGGTATCAGAGCCTTCGTCCATGGTGACCACTCGCACTCAAGAGGAGTCCTCACGGATTGAAACCCTAGAGGAGAGCGTTGTTGGCCTAACCGACTCGATGGCGGCCATGGAAGGGCGGATGGAGGCCCGAATGGAGGAGTTGAAGGCGTTGTTGAAAGGAAAAGGGCCGGCTAGTGAGGATTCGGCCGGATCGGGTGCGGAACTCGGCGGAATCGGCGGAAATCCACCCAGCACGGGTTCGGCAGCCGCGTACGGCGGCTTGGCGGGTCCGACTCCGCCTGGAATCGGCACAGGGGGGTCCGGCGGGCCTGGGTGGGCGGCGTACGGGCCAGCAGGGGGCTCGGCGGCGCTGCAGGGTGGCTTCGCGGGTCCGATCCCGCCCGGATTCGCGGCAGGCGGGTTCGGCGAGCCCGGACTGGGTCGCGGCCAGGGGCGCCGGGGCTGGGAGGACCCGGGTGGGGTTCGGCGGCCACCCGAGGGTACGGGACAGCCAAGGGGAGGGCTCCTCCCTCCTCCTCGTGGATTTGGGGCACCGGGAGCGGCCGGTTTTGGCCAAGGATGGGGCGGCCAGCCACAACCCCCTCCTTGGGGAGCAGGTCCGCATCAAGGCTACGGCGGTTTCGAGCAAGGGGAGCCCGCAAGACGGGAAGGCGGTCAGGGGGGACACCGATTAACTCCCGGATTAACTCGGATGTACTTTCCGGAGTTCGAGGGCGGTGACACCTTGGAGTGGATCCAAAAGGCGGAACTATTTTTCCAATACCAGGAAGTGCCTGAAGGCCAGTGGGTGCAGTTAGCGTCCTTCCATTTGAAGGACGACGCTTTCCAGTGGACGCAGTGGTTCCTGCGAGGAAGGGAGTACGTACCTTGGGGGGAATTTGTGGAGGGTTTTTCGGCCAGGTTTGGCCCGCTGGAGTACGAGAACTTTGAGGCCCTCCTTCAGAAGCTTCGTCAGAAAGGGTCGGTGATGGAGTATCGTACGGAGTTCGAGAAGTTGGCAAATCGGGTTCAGTGGTCAGAGCGGACACTCTACAGCTGTTTCATATCTGGTCTCAAGGAGCACATTCGAGACGAGGTGCAAGCACTCATGCCTCGATCATTGAACCATGCGATTACCTTGGCTCGTATACAGGAGGAGAGGTTCAACCGGCAGAGGGCTCGCACCATGAGTAGGCCGGCTTTGACTCCTGCGACCGCAGCACGACGGGAGCAGCCTACGGGTACCAAGCCGACTGTGACTCGGTTATCTTGGAGTGAGTTGTCCGCTCGAAAGGAGAAGGGTCTGTGTTTTAACTGCGACGAGAAGTTTGTGCCAGGTCATAAATTCCAGAAGATACAGGTGTTCATGTTGCATCAAGACGCGGAAGAGCCGGCTCCGGATGAGGAGCTGGAGGTAGATGTGGAGGAAATTGAGTTCGGGGTTTCTATACATGCTCTTGAGGGTTGCGCTCCCCCGCTTACTATGCGGCTGACGGGCCGGATTGCCCAAGAAAGAGTTACCATTCTGGTGGACAGTGGGAGTACCCACAACTTCATACATCCCGATGTGGCACGACGAGTTGGGCACGTGATTGACAGGGGAGCTGCCTTTCACGTTATGGTGGCGGACGGCAGCCGGCTGCAGTGCGAGGGGGTGTTGCGGGGAGTGGAAATGCGGATACGTGACTATGTGGGAAGGACTGACGTCTACCTGTTACCTATTCGGGGCTCAGACATGGTGCTGGGAGTTCAGTGGTTGCGCCAGTTACAGCGGGTGACATTTGACTGGAAACAAATGACTATGGAGTTTGGGCACGGAGAAAAACAGTTTTGCCTGCAAGGGATCATGTCTTCTCCTGTTAAGGAGGTTTCTCTTCGCAGCTTGCAGCGGTTGAGCGGGGACGGACAGCTGATGGCGGTCCTTCGGGAGGTCCAGACCGGAAATTCCACGCCTTCTGAGGTACCGGTTCAGTTACAGTTACTTCTGACAGATTATGCTGATGTTTTTCAGGAGCCACGTACTTTGCCACCACCGCGGTTTCGCGACCACCGTATTCCGCTCAAGGCGGATGCCGAGCCGACGAATGTTCGGCCGTACCGTTACCCACATGTGCAAAAGGCGGAGATTGAACGGAGTGTCCGCGAGATGCTGGAAGCCGGCATCATTCGGCCGAGTACGAGCTCCTTCTCGGCTCCTATCATTCTGGTCAAGAAAAAAGACGGGTCTTGGAGATTCTGCGTGGACTACCGGGCATTGAACGGCGCTACTGTCAAAGATAATTTCCCGATTCCTCACATCGAAGAGTTACTGGATGAACTGCATGGGGCGCAACGATTCACCAAGCTGGATCTTCGTTCCGGCTATTATCAGATTTTGATGGCTCAGGAGGATGTTCATAAGACGGCGTTCCGGACGCATGACGGCCATTATGAGTTTCTGGTTATGGCCAACGGACTGACTGGGGGGCCTGCGACATTCCAGGCCAACATGAACGAGATCTTCAGAGATTTTTTGCGGGAATTCGTCCTGGTTTTCTTTGATGATATCCTTATCTACAGCACCACCTGGGAGGACCACGTGCACCACGTGGGGCAGGTCCTTGAGAGACTCCGCCAACACCATCTTTATGCCAACCGTTCCAAGTGTTCCTTCGGGCAGGAGGAGGTGGAGTATTTGGGCCATTTGGTTTCCGGTCAGGGTGTTCGAGCCGATCCACGGAAGATTCAGAGTATGCAGTCCTGGCCGCGACCGGTGACAGTCCGGGCCTTGCGGGGTTTCTTGGGCCTCACCGGGTACTACCGCCGGTTTGTCCAGGATTATGGCAAGATAGCCCGGCCCTTGACCCAGCTGCTGCAGAAGGATTCCTTTTCTTGGACTGAGGAGACGGAGGAGGCATTTCAGGCCCTCAAACGGGCCATGACCTCCACACCCGTGCTTGCCCTACCCGATTTCACGAAGGAGTTCGTGCTGGAGACCGATGCGTCGGGGGTCGGCATCGGGGCGGTTTTGATGCAGGCGGGACGGCCAATAGCCTTCTACAGCAAGGCCCTGGCTCCTCGTACCTTGGGCCTCTCGGCCTACGAGAAGGAGATGTTGGCCATCATTCACGCGGTGGCGGTATGGAGGCCCTATTTGTTGGGCCGGCACTTCAAGATCAAGACGGACCACCAAAGTCTGAAGCACTTCTTGGACCAGCGGGTCTCTTCGCCTCTACAGCAAAAATGGGTTACCAAGCTTCTGGGCTACGATTATGAGATTGTGTATCGCCGCGGCAAAAAGAATGTGGTCGCCGATGCCCTCTCTCGTCTCCCAGGAGCTGCTCTCTCTAATATTTCGGGACCGTTGATTGACTCTTTGGCGGATATTCAGGAGAAAGTGTTGCGGTCCGACACGCTTCGGCCATTGGTGGACTCTTTACAGCGGGGCGAGCCGGGGCCGACCGGCTATCACTTGGGTAACGGCCGGCTATACTATCGGGGACGGGTGGTCGTTCCCGCCGATTCAGCTTGGAAGACGGTTCTGATGCATGAGTTCCACTCCTCTCCCACCGGCGGCCATGCGGGGGTGCTCCGGACCCTCCAGCGGGCGCGCGCAAACGTGTTTTGGGCCGGCATGCGGCGGGACATTCAGCAGTTTGTTCGCCACTGTGACATCTGCCAGCGACAGAAATATGAGACTTCTTCTCCGGCCGGGCTCCTCGTACCATTGGATATTCCGCAGCTTATTTGGGGCACAGTTTCCATGAATTTTATCGATGGGCTGCCTAAGTCGAAGGGCAAGTCCGTCATTTTGGTGGTCGTGGATAAGCTTTCAAAGTACGGCCATTTTCTGGCCCTCAGCCATCCGTATACCGGGGAGTCTGTCGCCGCGCTTTTTGCTCGGGACATTGTTCGCCTGCATGGCCTTCCTCGGGCCATTATTTCGGATCGCGATCCTACCTTCGTCAGTGGGTTCTGGCGGGAGCTCTTCAGGTTGCAGGGTACCCGCTTACACTTCAGCACGACCAATCATCCGCAGTCGGACGGTCAGACGGAGGTCCTCAATCGGGGTGTCGAGACATATCTTCGTTGCTTTGTGATGGATGAGCCTCGGAGTTGGCCGGATTGGTTACACTGGGCAGAGTACTGTTACAATACGTCCTATCATTCCGCCAGCCGGATGACACCGTTTGAGGTGGTTTACGGCCGCCCTCCTCCGACCTTGGCCAGTTATGAACTTGGCAGCACTGCCCTTCCGGCCGTGGATCGGGCTCTTCTGGATCGGGATCGTATGTTAGTCACTCTTCGGGAGAACCTCCGCCTGGCACAGGAACGCATGAAGTCCCAGGCGGACAAACACCGCACAGAGCGGGAGTTCGCCGTGGGAGATGAAGTTTTTCTCAAGCTCCAGCCGTACCGGCAGTTGTCTGTGGCTCGTCGTGGCAACCATAAGCTTTCTCCGCGCTACTACGGCCCCTTTCAGATCCTCAGCAGGGTGGGGCCGGTGGCTTATACGTTGGCGTTACCGGCCGGTTCCCGCATTCATCCTACCTTTCACGTCTCTTTGCTCAAGCGGAAGTTGGGTCCGCATGTCCAGCCAAGTTCTTTTCTACCCGAGGTTACGCCTGCGGGCGAGCTGCGTCCGCTACCTGCGGATATCTTACGGCACAGGTGGAAGATTCGGGGCACGGAATACCGGCCCGAGCTCTTGGTCCAGTGGAAGAATCTGCCGGCAGCGCACAACTCTTGGGTAGACTTCTTCGACTTCAAGGAGTTCTACCCGGATTACCACCTTGCGGACAAGTTGGTTCTTGATGGGGAGGGGAATGTTACGCCCCCGCTACGCTTTACGGGTCGCCACTATGTTCGGAGGAGCAAGGATGCGCTAAACAACGGGGCTGAACCTTCCGGTTCAGCCCCCAATCAGTGAACCGGCCGGCCAGGGGCTGAACCAGGCGGGTTCAGCCCCTTTGGGAAGGGCCGGCCGGCCCTTCCGGGCCCGGATATAAATATATCCGGGCAGCCCCCTTTTGGGGGTTATGCAGAGTATAATCAGGTAGCCTCCTTCTTCCTCCTAACCCTAAATCCTCTCTTAATACCTAGATCTTCTCTCTTAGTTGCTCCTTGTAGTTTCTCCCCTAACACAGAACAATGTAGTACATGGGTGAGACGATTAATAGAAGTAAATTTATACTTGTGGTGCTAAAAAAACATGATCTAATCCTTAGTGGGGAATGAACAAACACTCCTAAAACCAATAACAAGAGCGGGTGCCCATTTGCAATATAAATAGGAGGATGATTTGTATAAAATAACCTGGTAAATAGAGATGGGTCACCTACCACATGAGAAGAAACACCAGAGTCTAAATGCTAACCACAAGTCTGACCAGTAATGGTAAGCACAAGTACCTGCGTGGAAACAGCTAAACCAGTAGTAGAACAATATGGAGTTGTTCGAGTCTTCATAATGCATTCATACCTGTTGGTTGTCATGAAAAAAATGATCGAGTAAAAGAACCAGCAAGGGACCTAGGAGATCTGAGTTCGTAAGAGGATCAACTATCTGATGATGCACTCCCTCAGACGAGCTTACCATACTTATGTCAATAAAAGTCAGAGCCATGGTTCATAAGACCAAAATGAATACATGGGTGTCATGTGGAACTTCCCCTCTCCCATTGGATGGTATGCCTCTTGCTCTCCAGTAGTGGTACTTTGGCTTCGGGAAAAAGGATGACCTCAGTCACAATCAATAAAGTGAGTGGAAGACTTGCCATGCCATCAGAATCAGCAAGTTTAGAAGGCAACTCATCATGGAAAGGAGTCGAATTAGCGAGGAGAGCATCTCAATAAGAGAAGGAATCTCTAAACCTGTCAGAATGGTTCCCCGTGTCAGAGCAATAGATGGATGCATGCTGGAAATGGATCAAACAACAAAGAGCACCTCTCGCTCACACTATAGCCGCCAGATCAGTAATCAATTGAGGATACTCATTCAACTCATCCCACATCTTCTTCATAGTAGAAATAGACAGGAAACGAGGGGGTATTCATCTGATGAGTAGAGAATATCCGCTCATAGAGATCATAAATGTGAGAAACATTCCCCATTTGAGCATGCATCACCCGAACCATCTCCCAAAATCAAGTTGTAGTAAGAAAGATCATTGTATATGAAATTTGAGGCTCCATCTAGAATAAGCCATGAGATCACTCGTTAACCTTCATATAGTCCAAGAACACCCCAAAGCAGTGAGAACAATAAAAATAGTTCGTCCCATCCAATTTCACCATCACAACATGTGACACCGACAACGGCGACATGTATTAATGAATTGATTGTTTTATGCTAATTAACGTACACGTCAAACTGCCGACGTAAATTGAATTTTGTGTTGAGGAAAAAAATAATAATCTACGTACGCGACGACGTAAAATGTGATGACATACCATGTAGTACGGACTTGATAGGCATGTGACTGTTTATTAGGTTAATGTAAATTCTAAGTATACATTGGGTTAAGTAAGGGTAGTCACGTAGTCACACACATTAGGTTAAGTAAAGGTAGTCACGTAGTCTAAGTACACATTAGGTTAAATAAACGTAGTCACATATGTATCAAGTCCATACTGCATAGTACGTTGTTACATTTTACGTCGTTGCATACATATATTAATTTTTATTTTATTGATTTCATCGTCACAAAATTCAATTTACGTTGTCATTTTGATGTGTGCGTTAATTAGCATAAAACAATCAATTCATTAATACCTGTCGCGTTGTCAGCATCACACAAAACTAGTCATCTTGGGCACCTTTTCCTCCAAAGCATATGTAAATTGATTATAATAGGATGAAGGGCTAGTATAGATCCAATCAGTTGAACAATATCCTGAGTAACATCACCCTCATCCCTCAGGGGAATGACTAAGGATTCAACATTCTGAATCTTCCTCGATCAAGATCTGCAACGGCTTGGCTTAAGGGAGAAAGTCCAGGCTTTTCATTTACTCTAGCCTATGTTAAGAAAGAGTTTGTTTCTTTTACCTAAAAATGTCATAATTTACATACATCGGTACTTCTACTCGTCATATTTTGCTCCATTCCCAAGCCAATTAAGAGGTTCGGTTGAAGAACTGTGATCCAACCAGCATTTGGAACTTGTGTTCTGGCAAGGGACATAGCTTGTCTACAGTGATGAAAGTCCATCTCATCAATACTAATGACAAGTTGAGGCGATGTTCTCAAAAAAGAGTGCACCTTTGAGGACTATGGATCACAATTCAACAGCTGTGACGAGCAAAGATTACAACACTAGCTGAAAATGAGATTTGGAGGAAAAGTCAACAACATCGTCAAAATCTGATGGGCGTCAAAGTCGCGTTTTTGTAGATATGGATATGTGAGTCAGACAGAGGGAGGAGGCATGGAAAGCCCGAGAGAAGCCTTACGACATATATAGGCTTTTTAGCACTATGCACCCCCAAAATACAGGAGTTTTGCACTTTGCACCCCAAATTTTTAAAATTGACATTTTGCACCATCAATTGCTAAATGTTGGCACTTTGCACCCCAATCAAAAATTTGAAGGGGTATTTTGGTTCTCGCTATGCGCAAGAATGATACAGCTTCCCTCTGGACTATTTCATAACAAGTGACGACACTTCTTTGATCGAATGATCCACACACAGTGTCTCGTGAGTTCAACAAGGTCAACTTGCTGAAGATAATCATCAAGGCCACATACTATGATCAAAGCGATGAAGTAGATCTTGTTCTGGGCATCCAAGAGACAATCCATGGGAAGGAATTTTAGCCGGTGTCCGCCTGGAGAAGCACCGCTGGAGCATCTTCCGATATCAAATTTACATTTCTTCATTTATGTTACTTGCTCCAGTGGGGGATAAAGGCTTGAGTGTTGTTGTTATAGTGCCAAAAAGCCACATATATATGTACAAAGATAACCCATCAACCCAAGAGACCATCTGAGAGTAAATATTTACAACAAAGACACCTGATTATTTTAGGAGACATTATTTTTGGCAATGAATGAGAATAAATCTAATAAGACTTTGTGTGATGTCATGAACACTAGATGTTATATATATAGGACTCTATCTAGCCTAATTCCCCCCCAAAAAACTAGTTTTCCTACTCAGAATTCACCTCTTATTTTTCCTGTAAACATAAATGCGGTTTCTTCCACAATAATCATCCTTCTCCGCTAAAAGTAGAAGAAAATACTAAAAGATAAAAGGTAGCTTGCCTTCACCCCCCTATATCCGTTCACCTTATCAACAACTGCCTTACAAATGACAACATTCCATGAAAACTAAAACATCACTAATTCCCATCATAACAAACATCTTTCCCATGCTCAATTGTCAATGTTGAACTCAATGATTCACCATTTTCATCGAATGCTTGAAATTCTCACAATGCTGGCTAATGGGCCCCACGATTATAGTGATATTGTCCAAAGAGATAATTTGATGTGCCATAACCGTGAGACCAACTAACGTAGGATGAATCTGTAGGTGGCAGACTTACGGTGATACTCTAACCCTACACGCAATGCAAATATTCACGCAACAAATGCAATGAACCTAAATACCAAATGATGTAGGGAGACTAGTAGTCATAACTAACCATGCAACTCTACGTGTAATGCTAGGGAAGAGTGATCCGATGAGATTTAAAATGATGAATATAAATGACTCATGATCCGACAAGAGAATGCTAACTGATAATAAAATATTTAAATCACAAACAATTAATTCCTAAGGCAAAGTTAATTTTGAGGCGAACAAATTTAAGGTTCCTCCGCACTGAGTACCAAAACAAGAGCACACAAGCAAACAAATCCCTACATGTCACAAACTATTTCAAAACTGAAATAGTACAGAGAGAAATATCATTCAAGCATTGACACGTTAAGGTTCATTTAGCAATATTGTAGTACAATAATACAAGCACCATGCTGATGAGGGCTTACAACCATGAAGTTTGGGGTTGCTGCAGGCGGCAAATCCTGTGATTCAAGGTAACTAGTGGCTGCCCGGACTGGATTTGATAATCCTGGGCTATTTGAGTTGCTGGATTGTCGTTTTGTGGAGGAAAAAGGGAGTGGAGGTCGCAGGGAGGTGGGCTGTAAACAGGGGTTAGGGGTGCTGGAATCAAATCCTGGGCGCTGGACAGATTTCCTGCGCCTGGAATAGGCAGACGGGCTGCTGAACTGCTAGGTTACGGTTTCTGGAATGAAGCTACAAAACCCAAAGAAATGATTTCTGGTTTCTCCCTAGTCAGGAACAGCAGGCGTGCAGGAGGAGGAGGGTTGTACGGTGCTGGATAAGGAAGCGGTGGGGCTGTTTGGCCTCGGAAAGAGTGATAATCCTGTCTAGTACCTGGTAGGTGGCGGGGAAGGGGGAAGAGGGCTGGTGGAAGAGAGAATAGAGCCTGGAAGTGGGGAAGGACTCTGTAGATATGGAAGAGGGAGAAAACGGAGGTGGACGAAGCTTGCGGGCGTGAATAGGTGGAATATGTGTCTGTGAGTAGGCTTGCGACAGAAAGGGGCGTCGGCGTTGGGCGGGATCACAAAAACGGGAGCAGTCGACGGGATCATCATGAAAACTGTGCGGAAGACGGGGGGAAAGAGGAGAGGTGGAGGAAAAGGAAGGGGATGATACCTAGGAGTCACACCTAGGGTTTCGGCGTCGGCACCGCAGGTGATCACCGGTGTTTGAGAAGCTTTTGTCCAAAGTCAGAGATCGATCTGCTGCCCCCTTCATAACACTATAATATATGAAAAAAATATGTAAACACGGATTTAGACGTATCAGCAGAATCGGATCGCAGATCCGATCAAGCTCTCCAGCGCAAGTATGCAAGAGTGGGTTCCGCCTTGTGGCGATTCGATGGTGACGGCCGATCCCCGTCATCAACCCTTTGTGCCTTCATGTTAACCCTTCCATTCAAGCAACCTATTTCTATCATAAAATTTTACAGACCTCAATCAGCAATACAAAAAACATATATATGCCATACTTTCTCACTTCACTATTTACTTCCAAGAATAAGGGTCAAAGAGATACCTACGAGTGAATGACACAAGCAAACCGGGAAATATAATGTCCCCAAAGCCTATCATGTCATAGCCACCCCACGGATCAAAAAAGCGAGGGATTCTAAGGAGCATTGGAATTGCATTCCCTCCACTATTTTTACCATGAGCAACCTACACACAAAAAGAGATGCAAATACAAGTTAAATAATGTGTAAAAACAATTTTTATCATGAAAAACTTATAAATGTTTAAAGAGAGTGCATCAATAATTTGTATGTACATAGTTCAAAAACATATTCAAATTTGTTAGAAAAGCCTAATTAAGGGCCCATGTAGGGGCCCATTTTTCTCTCTTTGTATTAGTCCGACATCTTGGATTGAGATTTCTCTCCATCCTCTTTTCCTATATAAATGTATTCATACTTGTAACTATTGATTCAAGAAGTATATACAAGGTTTGAGGCCTCTCTTTACATGGAATCAGAGCCACCGGTCTCCTCCTTGGGTTAACCGTTTTTGGTTCGCGGGTTCTTGCAGTCTGTCGCGGCCACTCCGCGGTCTCCCTCCTCCTAACCGCCCCGAGCTCTCCTCTGGCGGTCTCCTGTCCTACTCGCGGCCTCTCAGCGGTCCCATTTTCCCTACCCGCATCCCATTTTCCCACCCCTCCTCTCCTTTTATAGGCCACCCCTCTCGCCCCCGTGGGCCACGGTTTTGGGACAGCTCGTCGCGGTTCGCGCGGTCTGATATCCTAATTGCGGCCTTGCTTGTCGCGGTTCGCTCTTCTCCGCCCGGTCTTTCCCTCACCGCGGCTTGCTAGTCGCACGGTCTGCCTTTGTGACTGTCGCGCCCTGTTTCTCCCTCTTCGAGCTCCGTATCTTTGGTCGCGACCTCTCTTGTCGCTGGTGTGTTCCACCGTGACCGTGCGGTTTCCTTTCTTCTCTCCGCTACCGGTTTCTTTCCTTCTTTCTCCTTTTTAGCCGTATCCTGGTCGCGACTTTCCTTGTCGCTGGTGTGCCCGCCGAGACCGTGCGACTTCTTCCTCTGCCGGCCTCTATCTCTCTTCGACCTCTTCCTTCCTCGCCGCTCGGCCCTCTCTGCTTTGCCGCGCGGTCTTATCCTCCTTGCCGCCCGACCCTCTCTGCTTAGCCGCCCGACTTCCTTCTCTAGCCGCCCGGCCTTCTTTGCTTAGCTGCCCGGCTTCCTTATCTATCCGCCCGACCTCTTTCTCTGCTTAGTCGCCCGGCTTCCTTCTCTAGCCGCCCAGCCTCTTTCCCTGCTTAGCCGCCCGACCTCTGTTAGCCGCATGGCTTTCGATGCATCTGCTGCTACTTCTGCTCCGCCAGCCCGTGCGCCTGCTGCGGCTCCCAAACTTCGTGATGAGCTACGGATTAATACCATTTCTCTTACCGAGAAACTAAATTTCGTCGAATGGGTTCACTCTGTTTGTCGTGTTCTGCAGACAAAGGGTCTTCTTCACCACTTGACCCGAGCTACCCCCGATGCTCCCTCCGATGACCATGTATCATGACACGACCAAGGTCATGTGGGAGGAGCTCCACTCCTTTTTCTCTGGGCACAATAGTCTTCAACACTTATATTATATTCTCTCCGACCTTCAGAACCTTGCTCCTGGTGCTCCAGACGATATGATCTCTTTTGTTGCCCAGGCCAAGACCCTGGTCGAGGCTTGGATTCAACATCAGCCTCCAACTACTGATCTAGCTACTCAACGGGCCCAGAAAGAGGCTGTCACCATCGCGATGATGATGTCCCGTGTTCCTCCCCACCTGCATAGTGTTCGGGTCCAGATCCTCTCTTCCACGACGACTCCTTCGTTGTCTGATGTCTGCTCAATGATGCTTAAAGTTACGCCTCCTACTGAGGCTCCTCCCGGATTTGCATCGGCTCTTCTTCAACAGCCTCTCCTTCCGACCCCTCCTCCTGCTCGTGGATCTTCCACCCGAGGGGGCCGACCTCCGTCTCAGGGACAAGGACGTGGTGGTCGTTCTTCTATGAAATGTACATATTGTGGTCGGGATGGTCATCTTGAGGCTACCTGTTACCGCAAGCATGGTTTACCTCCACACCTTGCCGCTACTTCTTCTGTTGCTCCTGCTCCCACTAGGCTTCTTCCCGGGATCCGGCGTCCACTACCCGCCAAGATATAGATGAGCTCCGCACCCAACTCCACCAGCTACAGGGTGCCCTAGGCCGCTCCTCCGGCTCGGTTGTGTCTTTCTCTGCGGAAGGTATAACCTGTCTCTCTCATAGCCCCCGCTGGATCGTCGATTCCGGCGCTACTCCCTATATTACCTCCCAGACCCCCCCCCCCCTGTATCTCCAGACAGCTCATCCTCTGTGTATCACTGTGGTCAATGGTAACACCCTACCGGTCTCCGGCGCCACTGCTCTCCAGCTTACCACAGTCAGTTCTCTTTCCTCGGTTATTCACGTTTCGGGGTCTTCTTTCAATTTACTTTTTGTTAGTCGCCCGACGCACGACCTTGATTGTTGCATAACCTTTTCTTCTTCTTTTCTTATACAGGATCGCCGCACCCGGAGTATCATTGGTAAGGGGCAGCTGTAGAATGAGTTGTACATCTTGGATATCCCACCCACTCTTCTCTCCGCCGTCACCACTGTCGATTGGCATCGCCGCCTTGGGCATGCTCCCTTGCCGATTCTCAAGTGGGCTCTTCCTGATGTTCCTTTACGGGAGTTCTCTTGTGAATCTTGTATCTACGTCAAACAACATCGTTCTTCCTCCCCCTTTGTCTGTACCAGGAGTAGTACTGCTTTATCCTTAGTTCATTCTGATGTATGAGGTCCTTATAAAGTCCCCAGTATCTTTGGATTTCGCTATTTTGTCACCTTTATTGATGATTACTCACGTATTACGTGGCTATATTTACTGCATGATCGTACTGAACTTACCTCTGCGTTTCATGCATTTTTAACTGAGATGCGTACGCAGTTCGCCACACCCCTCAAAGTCATCCGCACTGATACTGCTCGCGAGTATACTGATCGCACCTTCTCCAATCTCTGCACCGAATTTGGCGTCAGCCATCAAACATCGTGTGCATATACCCCTCGGCAAAACGGGGTGGCCGAACGGAAGAATTGCCATCTTCTCGATGTTGCTCGGTCCCTCATGTTTCAAATGCTAGTTCCGATCGAATATTGGAATTTTGTCATCTCCACAGTCTGTCATCTCATCAACCGTCTACCCTCGTCTGTTCTTGACTTCGCCACACCTATCCAACTCGTTTATCCTTCCACCAACCCCACCTCTCTCATCCTGCGGGTCTTCGGGTGTGTTTGTTATGTTCATCTTCTTGGCCCCCCTCCGACAAACTTGCTCCTCGGGCGGCCCAATATATATTTGTTGGCTACTCTCGTACTCAAAAGAGGTATGTTTTCTACTCTCCTTCTGATGACAAGCTGGTCGTCTAGGCGGATGTCACCTTCTGCGAAGACCAGCCCTTCAACTTACCTTCCCCCACCCCGTATTCCTCTCCTCCTCTTCCCCGTCCTGCCGTACCTGTCACGCCCTCTTCTCTGCCATCTCCTTCCTCCACTCTCCCTGCCCCCCTCGGGTTCCTCCGCCCCTTCTCCGTGTCTACACTCATCGTCGCTCCAAGGATGGTTCCCTGCACCAGCTCCCTACTCCCAGCGACACCCCGACAACGACAGATCCATCTCCCGCCTCTACAGCTCATCCCTTGGTCAACTACGTTTCTCTCCATCAGCTGACTCCACCTCTCTACTCCTTTGTCACATCTCTTTCCTCTATTTATATTCCTAACACTGTGCAGGAGACGCTTCAACACCCGGGGTGGCGGGTGGTCATAGACGATGAAATGCGGGCTCTCTGGGCTAATCAGACTTAGGATCTGGTTTCTCTTCTTGCAGGTCAACCCTGTGTTAGCTGCAAGTGAGTCTTTGTTATTAAACATGTGGAGGATGACACCGTTGAGCGTCTAAAGGCCCGCCTCGTGGCCCGGGGTTTTACTCAGCAACATGACATTGATTATGAGGAAACCTTCTCTCCGGTGGCCAAATTGAACACGGTCCGCGTTCTTCTCTCCTTGGTTGTTCATCGTCATTGGCCTCTTTATCAGCTGGATATTAAGAACGCCTTCCTCAACAACGATCTGCAGGAGACTATTTATATGCACCAACCTCCCGGGTTTGAGACCACGGGGGAGTCTTGGGTCTGTCATCTTCGGAAATCTATTTATGGTCTCAAACAGTCCCCGCGCGCTTGGTTTGAAAAATTCAGCAAGGTTATCTGTGATATTGGCTTCATTCGGAGCTCAGCTAATTTTTCTCTCTTCACCAGACACCGGTCAACCGGAACTGTGATCCTACTTGTCTATGTTGACGATATCCTCATTACTGGAGACGATACTATAGGGATACAACATATCAAGCAACAGTTAAACTCCGCCTTTCCGACCAAAGATCTTGGCAACCTTCTGTATTTTCTTGTGCTTGAGGTTGCACGACGCCCCAATGATCTTGTGTTATGCCAAAGGAAGTACTGTATGGACCTCCTTCATGATGCTGGCTATTCTGGATGCAAACATGCAGATACTTCTATGGACGTCAATCACAAGCTCTCGGCCCACAACTCTGACTCCGACAAGCTGCTTACAAATTCAGAATACTATAGACGTTTGGTTGGGAAGCTGATCTATCTTACGGTTACTCGACCAGACATCTTTTTTGTCGTGAGAGTCGTTTTATGCATGCTCCTCGGACATCTCATCTTCAAGCTGTAGAGAGCATTCTTCGATATCTCAAGATCGCTCCAGGACAAGGGCTTGTGTACAAGTCATGCACATCTCTATCTCTTGTCGCGTACTCTGATGCTGACTATGCAGGATCCATTGATGATATGCGTTCCACAACTAGTTTTTGTAGCTACTTCGGTTGACATCTCATAACCTGGCGTAGCAAGAAACAGACTGTGGTTGCTCGCACTTCTGCTGAAGCAGAGTACCAGGCTATGACTGTTGTTGTTTCCGAGTTAACCTGGCTTGAGAGCCTTCTGGGAGACGTGGGTGTTCGTCTCTCATCACCAAGCATATTGAAACATGTTTCTTTCACGAACGCACAAAGCATATTGAAGTTGACTGTCACTTTATCCGGGAAAAGGTACAGTAAAAGAAGATAGATTTGGAGCATGTTCCTGCTACAAACCAAGTTGCTGACATCCTGACTAAAGCTCTTTCCCGACCGCTATACTACCAGTTTTTATCCAAGCTTGGTGCCTACGATTTGTACGCTCCAGCTTGCGGGGGAGTGTTAGAAAAGCCTAATTAAGGGCCCATCTAGGGACCCATTTTTCTCCCTTTTCTTTCTTTTTGTATTAGTCCCACATCTTGGATTGGGATTTCTCTCCTTCCTCTTTTCCTATATAAATGTATTCATACTTGTAACTATTGATTCAAGAAGTATATACAAGATTTGAGGTCTCTCTTTACAAAATTAATAGATTAAAATTATCTTACCGCAATCATAACACTTTCTTTGAATATAAATGGTGATATGAACACCCAGAATATATCATAAAGAAAAGCCGATACAAGGAGAGCTGATGCAACCTGAAAAGATCAATGGACAGGAAATAAAATGAAACATGTTAAACAGAATAGGAATTGCCTGCATACTACCTTGATATTTGGTAATTGAGCAGTTTGCAACACTATAATCATTAAACAGATACCCTGTCAAAAATGAAACAGAGTATTTTGTAAGGCAAGCGACAAATTAAATTGGTCAAATGCATCCACATGTATACCACATGATAACTGTTATAGAAGAAAATCTCGAATCATCCATGAAGAGAACCAATAACTTAGTATTAGCATAGATCAATTGCTACAAACAAGAATCTGGATGAGCGATCCACTCAATGCGACGCATGCGAGAGAGAGAGAGATTGTGCGACTCAAAACCATGAACATTGCATTATAATCAAAAGGGATACATTAGAGAGAGAGAAGGGAAAGTGACGGCGCACCACGATCGACTTCCCGCAGGAGGCGGTGACCTGTTGCCCGGATGGACGATCAGAGTCCGTGGTCGCGTCCGGATGCGTGTTTCCAGTCAATCTCATATTTTGCACTTTTTATTTTGAGATGTATTTAATCCCAATCGGGTCCGGACAAGTGTGAGCTGTCCGATCGGGTAGTTTGGTGCAGCTTTCTTTATTTGGGTACTATATATTGGGACCGACGGTATAGGGCAAGGTATCGAGAGTTTGGATTCGTTTCTAAGCCGTCGGTCAAGAGGTGCGACGCCTCCTTCCTCCGCTACTCCCGGTGCGACGCCGGCAACTTCCTCCTCCGCCTCCCTCTCTAGTAAGCCCTTCCGCCTCCTCCTCCTCCGCCGCCTCTTCCGCCTCCCTCTTCCTCTTCCTTTCCCGTGCTTCATCGCCGAACCCGATAACCCAAAAACCCACATCCTACTTTCACGATATACCACCGTCCGCCCCTTTCTTTCTCCCAATCCAGATCGCCACCCCTGCAGTCTCCTCTCCTTCTTCCTCATCTTCCCCCCTGCTTCCGCGCTCCCAGTTGAAGTCGAACTCCCAACTAAACCCCTTTCCCATCCGCCTGACGACCAACAGGCGCACTCCTCCCCTTGCTCCTCCCGGCACCAGCCCGACACCACTGATTCTTCCCTCTCCCTACAGCCCCATTCCACCCGCAACTACCCCTACTACAACCCCTACAGTTCCAGCCCAACTGTCCAGCGCCTGGCCTCTACCTCCACCTAATTCCACAACTCACCCACAACTTCCAACAACCTCCTCTCTCAGTCCTTCCAAATCACACCCAGCCCTTCCCTAGTCGGGCACCACCTCCGCTTACTTTGACCACTAATGTCCGCCAACCACCGCCACCGTTGCTGCCTACATGTGTAAATTGTGGTAAAAGTTCTTGTTCTTTACAATTGCTTATTTCGGCACTCATATTGTTGTGGATGCGTTTATTTGCTAGTAGTATATTTTGTTGTGCGAAATGCAGGGTGTATTCCGTGTGTGCTTAAAATTAATTGCGCAAAGTCGTTTGCAGAATTTATAATTTGTTCTCCTTAGTCAATTAATTGTGACTGCTTGTGATCTGCTCTTTCATTTTAAAATAATAAATTAATTGCTGCTAGTTTGTAACAGATCACTTGTGCACTTTCAGTCACGACATGACATTTAGGTTTGCATTCAGCAAGCCCATCATCGTGTCAACCTGCCACTGCATCAGAAAGTTTCAAGAGGAGAGGAAGATAGAGAGTGAAAGAGGAAGAGAGAGAGAGAGAGAGAGCTCATACACTTGTGATCCACCAGGATCCCAAAACCTCAAGTGATGGGGGTCGGACGCATGATCGTGTTCGATGGAGATCGGGCCACCACTCGGCGGGACCTGTTTTTGCATATTTGCCTGAGATACATTGATTGGATTGGCGATCTAAGGCCGCGAACGCGCCCAGAGCGTCATTTTACATTTTATGTGTATTTTATTTTATTTTTTGGGCTTGTATTTAGTGTTTTAGGACACTGGGCATAACAGATGATTATAGCCGTTCACGTTGGGTGCCCAACTTCCCCTCTAGTTATAAATATGGGTGGGTGTTCTCATTTTCAGTCATTGTTGAATTTGTGAGTGATTCTAGATCCGAAAATCCTTCGAGGTGCGACGTCGTGAGACCCCGGGGTGGGGCATCCCGTTTATCATTTTCAATTATTTTGTTTATGTCGTGAACCCGCCATGTAAACCAACGTTTGCCTCTTCCCACTTCAACTGCAAACTGCCCCTCAGATTTCATCACTACCACTCGTTTCCTACCCAAGCACGCACGGTCAAAACCGCACGCCGCTGTTCATCGTCCCCTTCCTCTCGCATGTAACCGCAGCTGGCTTCCAGGGTCATCGCAAGTGCCCCTTCAGCCTCATTCCCTCCTTTGCATTAACTGTTACTATTCATTATCGCTCTTGACATATAACTGCACGAGCCCGTTCCTGTTCACCTCCTCCCTCTTGCTACTCAAGCCATTAATGGGCACGGCCAACACTCCTCTCCTGCACCTCAACATCGCCATTGCCAAAACCATTATCCATCGTAATTAACGCCGATTGTTAGCCACATATTTCTCCGGTCGTTCGTCCCCTCCTTCACAAGAGACGCAGATCGCCCTTCCTACCGCAAAACCGCAGGCTCACCTTTGTTTCCCCACTGTGTTTCTTCCTCCTGTCTGCCGCTAACCCTAATCAGCCTCTTCCAATTGGTATACTCCTGTCCTAAACTACAAGTGCTTGATTCCCCCCAACCTCACATGGAAACACCGAAAGCCCTTTTATCCTTCTTCCTCCAAGCCCTTTTTTTGTCGTGGAACCACCATCAAAGCCAACAACAACCACACCACCCCTGTATCCTAAAATCGACAGCAATCATACCTCCCTTGTTTCCTAAATCTGACACAGCCATACAACCCCTCCCCCATCAAATCCTGTCATTTGTCCCAGCAAATCCACAATTTCTTCTGATCTGGTAAATCATACAGTCACTAGTTGTTGTCCGTTGCTGGAATCATGGTTGTCAGGATCGCAATCTGGATCATTATGATCCTACGATCCAAATTTTATAAATTGATCCGGACCTTGCCTAGGATCTAAATTGACACCTCTATGGCTGGAATCACGATCCGGATCTTAGGATCGCAATATCGACCCGATTGTACCGATCCACCCAAAAAGAACTAGAAACATCTCCAACCCTATCCCGACCCCATTCAACTGGTCCAACGCCCATACCCCATCGCTTAATCATATCCCAATCCTGACCCCATACCTCATCGCAAAATCATATCTTGTTGTTATACCCTATCTCAAGTGTAGCCTGTAAACGAAGGCCAAGGATGACGTTTTCGATCGCTTCTAGTCTAAACAATGTCTTCCTTACCTAGTTCCATTTCAGCTGGCGACAATATCTTCTCTTCCATTCCAGCATATGAGCAATCCAGTGTCTTCTTGCTTCCAAGACAACGTTTCCTCTTCCTTTCTAACGTATAAGCAATTCAGCAACTAGAAATCTAGTATAGGAGCAATCCAGGCTTCCAGCTTCCTGCGTACGAGCAATCCAACTGATTTAGTTATTCAATTATTTTTTGATATAATTATTCACATACTGCTCATTTTAATGATTTTTTTTGTTAATTGAGCACGTAATTGAATGATACAAATTTCAATTTTATATTTTGTCTTAATTTATGAATGTTTTAGAATCTTACGATCGTCGATCTGATCCTACCATTCCATCCGATCCAACCTCGAAATGAACTCACCTCGGATCTCGATCCTGACAAACTTGACTGGAACTAAATTACAACAACGATTCATGCATTGCTTTTTGCTGCCAAAGTCGTGTGAAAGTGAAGGCCGCCTACTATCATCTCCTATTGTCGGTTCCTCTCGCTCGTGAGTACTGTTGTATTGTGTTATTAATTTCTTTATTAAATATTGAGAGATATTAAATGTTTGCTTGAGAATTGTAATCGCCAGAGTAATTGTTTCATTTCTTTAGGTCTATAATACTTAATAGTGCAAATTGTGGTTGAAAGTACTCTTCACGAAAATGAACGTGATCTTGCTTATTCATTTGAAAATGATTCATATTGTGTTAATTTGCTATGCCTATATAACTTGATTTGCTAAAATTTTATTCCAAAATAATTCAAAATATGCACACATCATTTAGATTGAGCTTGATCGCATTCATTCCGCACATCCAATTAGATTTACATTAGAGTCCCGTATGGCATCATCAAGCCTCTCCCTCTTACATATATGAGGGTGGGCATACAAAATACTGTTAACTAATATTCATTAATTAATATTAATTAATTACAACTTATTATACAAATTTATCACGTCGGCTTGCATATGTGCGCTCCATGAATTCTGATGAGGGCCTGCTTGAGCGAATGTGCGAGTGTAACATCAACACACACATGCATATATACAATCATGCACATGAACAGACATATCTGCATGAATTTATATTTGAGAATATTACTTGAGCACTTTAAATGAAATAATGCACACATAGTTTTAATGAAAATGTCTATTATGTAAGAAGAAACGAAATGCAAAAAAGAAATATGCAACAAGTATAAAAAAGTGAAGAACATAGCAAACTTGTCTTACAAGGATATCCTGACCAATCCAAGCATAAGTTGATTCCTGATGGGTGGCCCAAACAACTGCAAATGCAACACAGAAGGGCAAAACTACAATGGAAAGAATAGTAACCTCACCAAATACTGGGAATTCTACTGTTATATTCCCACAGCCCCTAAACATTCTGTTCAAAAGCGATAGATAAATTAGCAAACAATGGTCAGAATAAAGGAACGATCAAGAAGGCAAACACAGCCAAATGGTAAACTGACTGAACTTTATGAGTACACCTTGATATAAGTGATACCACAACAAACAGCATTCCCTAGCAAAGCAGAAAATAAAATATGCATAAGAAGAATCTGGATAAAGCTCTACTCTCGTTTGTTCAGCTATATGAAGTAAAACAGAGAATAAAAAACAAGATCAACGCACCTGTATACTGCCAATGCAGAACATTACAATTAGCACCTTTATACACCAATTTGACATAAAAAAGTAAAGCATTATCAAAAATATGGATGCTCCTACTATGAAAATTATAGCTCCCATTGTAGAAATTTCAATTGCTTCATTCTTGGTGGCGTCCACAATGTTTGCAGCTGAGCTAGGTTGATCCTAACCAATTTGAGAAACAAAATGTTGAGAATAAAAACAATATAGAGAATGGTGGGTTTAGTCATATAAGTAACGTTTACTTTTCACAAATATATCAATATTAGAAGGTCATGTACAATGAAGTAAACTGCATGTATGTGACTACCAAAGTAAAATTCTATTCTAGGACTCAAGGCACAGTAAACAATATGGGAAGACCTCATTAAATTCATATGCAAAGACAATTAAATAAAATAAGAATACAATAAAAATAAAAGGTGAAGTAATTTGCATAAAGGATTTACTAAATAGCCGAACAACTTCGAAGGAAATATATAATTTAAAACAAATATCTACAAAAGGAATCATTGAGGTTGTATGCTTAGCTTAAAGTTGATACTTAGAAATACAAGCTAAGTAAAAAGTAATTCGCAAAAAGGATTTACTAAATAGCCAAACAACTTCAAAGGAAATTGATAATCCGTAATTTAACTTGAATTATTAAAGTAAAAATATTAAATTTTAATATTAATTATATATATTTTCTCTAAATAATAAATTAATTTGCTTGTTAATTATTTTTATATAATTTTCACTAATGTTATTTTTTTTGGAGGCTTGGGGGAATTTCGACACGTCATAAAGCAAAAGCCCGGTGCCAAAGTTTTGTTCGTCAAATCCTTTCGCCGATCGAGTGCTGATATTGTGGAACATGCCCGTTCAACACTAATCCACGTGGAGTCCATGCGGTCATGACAATATTTCTCATGCACGCAACTTCCTCCGCGCCGATCGGAATTTTGTCATGTCTCCACTTCTTTATTCCTGCCATGCATGTGTAACACCCCTACCTAGTTTAGCAACCAATCAGCCGTCCGATCGGGTCCAGCGATAACCAGTAAACTAAGAAACAGTATTAAAATTAGTACATAACAGACATAATTGAAAGAACTAACAAGTAAACTACAACAGAAGTTGAAAAAGACAACTAAGAGTAAAAGTGTACCTCATCAAGCTGAATTGACAGAGCCACTAGAAAGAAAAAAAAAGAACCAAATCACTGAATATCTGAAATACTATAACATGACTGGTATAAAGAGAAATTCTTAAACATTACATTACAAATGTCCAAAACTAAACAGTACAGTACTCAAATGAAAATCACAACTGAAGAGGGAAACAAACTATAAGAGCGACTTCAACATCACGCTCATCCTAGGCGCAGTTTCTCACCTAGGTCCCATGTAAAAACATGCCCAAATATGGGTGAGCCCAAAGGGAGAGTAAGAAAAACTATTCTTCCTAGTGACACTAAAATTATTTTGAAATATTTGTACGCATGTTTCTTAAAGATAATTTTTGTACTATCAAAAAATTGTATACTAGTGTACTATGCATGATTTTCTAAAATAAAACTAACAAGGTAAATAACTATTCTAATAAAACATATTGTGAGCAGTTTACTCCAGTTCTAAATAATACGGTTATCTAGGAGTTTTCTAAGGTTCGGTCTAAACTTGAATTTTAATTTCACTTATGGTTGCCCTTCAATACGACCAAGAGCAGAATAGCTTCTATCGCGCAATATTAATCTAACGATCTGAGTCCTACTAATAAACTCAAGTGTTCTAGTGTCACACGAACACATACTCAAATCTACTAATCTGCTAAAACGGGATATCATCTCCCAAACACTGAAACTCATAAGGTACACTACAACCCATAAGAAAGATAGCGTGCATCTATCAAACACAGGAGGAGACCTCAACTGTGCCTACTAAACATATTCTATCTAATGTTACTCTGCTTGCGAACATATAGACATGATTAAGGCAGTTCACTAAATTGGTTTAAAACGACTAGAAATCACATTTCTAACTTTAACATTTTCTGCTGGTAAATCTATACGAGTGTCTATATTGTTCGTATTGTCTAACTATTTTGAGACGTGTTAGAAATTAGATACATACGATATATACTAGTTATATAATAATTGCATTACAAATCTTCATTGATAGTAGTAATTTCATACACCCATATCGGTTTTAAATATACTAAACATAACTACACCAGCTATCCGATATGTCCAACCAATGATTTCTTACCGCGGTATTACGACGCTCGTACACCAGACGCGACGACGTAGCTTCTTTTGAAAAGTAATTTGAAACCCTAATTTACCTCCGTTTGATAAGGATACTTATCTTTTCGAGAAACCTAAAGTAGAACACTTAACATTCTAAAAAAATTCTCTCCGAAATCTAAGAAATATTAATCCATAGTAACAGAAAAACGTTTAGCGCTTCTCCAAAAGTGGAGGTTGCTACTTCTGAAACGGAAGACGTCCTCGCCTACACTAGCTGTGTCACACATAACCCTAAAAACAATTTCTTACAACCATAAGAGAGGTTCTAACATACATGTCGATAGAAATCAGTTAAGGATGACACCAAACCTGAGCGGAATTGGAAAGGGAGGGGCTATCAACCACAAGCCTTGATTGAGGGGGCTCGATGAGAGCTGCTACAATTTCTGCAGAAACTAGAGAAACTAAACATCATGTCACTTAACTGAAATTTCAGAAATAGGAGGAGAAGAAATCGTAGATCCAACAAAAGAGCAGTTTCTGAACATTACTAGGTTGTGGAACTACTGAGAAAGGAACAAGTCGCCAGCACTAACCTGCACGGGAAAAACAGGAACAAACCGCCGGTTAGCGGTGAAATCATACCGAAAAATGGCCCGTCGGCAGCCTCTGGAGTGGAAGGAGTCTTCGACAGACTGGGACAAGGGAAGCAAAGGACTCGACGCAAGGCTGGGAGGCGAGGGAGAGGAGGAAACCCGAGGCGTCGTCGTCGGCTTCCGAAAGGAAGAACAACGGTTTTGGTCGCTGGAATGGGGTTACGGGAAAAATATGGGTTACGGGATTGCGATTATAACTTGAGTGGAACAGGCGTGATGCGGTTTTAGTAACCGCCGGGTAAAAGGGGAGGTGAACCGTGCTATACACACATCATGTGGGATGAATTTCACACTTCTAATGTTTTACCAGTTTGCCAACCCACTCCACCCCAAACACTTAAAATTTGCGCTATGCCCTCGCACTAAAAAAATTTCCAAGCGTTGAACACTTACTCATTGGCTAACTTTAAACCAAGAATTAAAGTACAAGTTTTAACCCTACTAAAATTGTCTTCACGTCAAACACTTACTCATCGGTTAACTTTAAACCAAGAATTAAAGTACAAGTTTTAACCCTACTAAAAAAATTTCCAAAGCATCGAACACTTACTCATCGGCTTTCCTCTTTGACCCTGCAATAAAATTGTCTTCGCGTCAAATTATATATGTTACAAATCTCCCCTCCTAAAAAAAAAATTTGTCCTCAAAAATTGCAAACATACTTGGGCCAAAGAGGAAAGCATAGTCTTCAATCTTCCGAAGCTTATCTTCTCATTCCGAAGTATACTCTGCTCGGTCACAGCTCATCCAAAGAACTTTTACAAACAGGATCTCTCTGCTCCTGAGCTTCTGAATTCTTGAGTCCACTATTCTGACAGGTTTAACATTGATACTAAGATCTGATTCGATTGGTGATTCCTCAGTACTGATTATCTGACTAGGATCTCTAACTGCTCTCCTCGGATAGGAGACGTGAATACATCATGTAGACCACTCATCTCCTCAGGTAAAGACAATCTATAAGCAACTTCACCAATGCGCTCCAGTACTTCAAAAGGACCAATGAACCTAAGACTCAATTTCTTCATTCGCTTGATTCGAGAGACTCTCCTAACTGGTCTGTCCTTCAGGTAAACATAATCACCAACACTGAATTCCACTGCTTTATGCCTTTGGTCATAATACTTGGCTTGGTGATCTTGAACTATCTTCATACGCTCCTGAATGAGCTTGATTCGATCTGTGGTCTTGTCAATCCAGGATTCCCTGATGGAAGAACTTTCTTCACTCTCAGCCCAACATAATGGCGTCCGACATCGTCTTCCATAAAGTGCTTCAAAAGGAGTCATTCCAATGCTTGCATGAGAGCTATTGTTGTAAGAAAACTCAACAAGACTGACATACTTCTCTCACATTCCTTCATAGTCCATAATGCACATCTGAAACATATCTTCCAAAGTTCTATTTGTACGCTCAGTCTGTCCATCTGTCTGGGGATGGAAAGCGGTACTGAAATGTAGCTTAGTGTCCAACCGTTCTTGAACGTATCTCCACTCCTAAAAAGTAAACTTGTCATCTCTGTTTGAAACTATGGACTTAGGAACACCGTGAAGTCGAACAATCTCATTAACATATAGCTGCGCCAATCTGGGACCCTGATCTGTCCTCCTATTGGGAATGAAATGGACAACTTTAGAGAGACGGTCAACTATAACCTATAAGGAATCATTCCCACTGATGCAGGACGACGCGTAGGGTTTACGCGTCTGTCGGCTTTTTTTTTCTAGGAACCCTAAATGAATGCAATGATTATATTAATTTTGCTAAAATTTAGAGCGGAATTTGCACAGACTTTAAGAAATGAGGCAACTATTTTTTATAAAGCATAAAATTGCTATTTTGTTTTAAAAATGATTTTCTTAAATAAAATGGTTCAATTTAAATCCGGAAAGGAAGTTCACAAATTTCGTTCTGTTCCCTTTGTCGTAGCACAACGGAAATCGTGAACTCCAAATACGTTTCCGTTTGGAGTTTTCGACGTAGCGTTTGCTGACAAAATTCGGCGAAAACCCAGCAATGAGTCTAAAACTCCTAAGAGAAAATGTAGATACACGCAAAGAGGGGATAGAAGCAAATTACCCACGGAAAGAACCGTCTTTCCGTATCCGAAGTCGATGGCGATCACGCGAGGAGTTCCTCGTCACCTTCGATCTCCGCTCCGAGGTCGGCCGTTATCGCACACGGGCACCAAGGAAATAAGTCACTCCCTCACACGAGGTGGTTCCACGGAATCACTCAACAAAGTAAGAAAGCCACAAACCTAAAATTCACTCGCTCTTCGCACTAGAGGTGGTTCCACGAATTCTCAATCACTAGTGGTGGCTCCACGAAATTTCACTAACACAGGAATTTAAAATCCCGTCTTCACTGTATACGAGCTGAAATTTAAAACACACTCCTAATCTTCTACTGCCATCTGATTACAGCACAGTAACATTTAATGTTACTGTTCACCACCAGCAAACCAATCTATCACTACTCCTAACTTCTAGTTCACGGGAGCCCAGCAGCACTCAGTAGGCGGATTCACCTCTGCCTAACTCTAACATCTATTAACTAGTTTCCCCTACCACTGCACTTAAGCAAAGCATTAAAAGACACTTATTCTTCAACATTAACCTACAGGAAATGAAATATCAGGCACAGTATAATAAAAGTTACTGTTCATCTTCTCTTTACACGGAAGACAACTTCAAGCAAACCTCTAAGATCTACAGAAATCAATCATTACCAACTACAGGGTTCATCATCCTAACTCCTACAACTCTCACACGGAGTTCTAATCACGCCGAACCTCTAACATGTGCACACAACCAACTCAATCGGAAACACAATCACAGCAAATTTAATTTCAACATTCCTCCTCCCAAAATATAGACACACATCCCCTTTTATAGGGTTTCGAACCAAAACGAACAGGAGAAACTGAAATGCAATAACCTCCATGGGCGGCCATGGCAGAGCTCAATCGTGGCTGTGGGGAAGTTGCGGCAACCGCTGGAAATAGGGCGTCGTGGCTCGTCGAATGGAGCTTGGAGGCCGCTCGATGTGTGGAATGGCGGAATCGTAGCCAGACATCGCGCGAGATCTTCTCCTGGTGCAGCGCCATTGTCGGGAGAGGTGCGACCGAACCCTCGCCTACGGGAAGATGAACAGTTCCACGGGTTGCCTGTGAGGAAAAAACCGAACTGGAGAATGCAGACGCTCTGTTTTTTTTTTCTGGACCGGCTTGGGAAAGATCTGGAGGTGCTATATATATATATACTTTATATATTCTATATATATATATATATATAATTCACACTTTTGCAGCACAGTATCGCGCGCGCGCGCGCGCACACACACACACACACACACACATACATATATATATATATATATATATATATATATATATTCACGCAAATTACAACACAAAACACAATTAAAACATGTAAATTTCACGGCTGATAGAGGAGGCCTGGTCGGATGCGGCGTCGAGCATTTTTTTTTGACGACCTAATCTGGGCAGGTCTCCACCACCCACTCTGCGATCTGGGAAGACAAGAAACAAAATCCATTGATATGTCATTGACCTGGCCACCAGACCATCTTCTTCAAATCCGCATACATCTTTGTGCTACCTGGATGTATCAAATATCTAGAATTATGAGATTCAAACAGAATGTCATCTCGAATGTGGCTAATATCTGGAACGCACACCCTACCCCCATGCAATAGTAAATCCTCCTGTATACTGAACTTCTCCTTCAGACCTGGCCGAGTCAAATTCCAAATCTCTTACATCTTTGGATCTAAGAGTAGAGCTGTTATAATCCTATACTTGATGTCACAAATGATTTTCATCCAACTCAACCTTGCAGATCCAAAATTAGAGTGCGGCACCACACTGATCTTTAGTCTCTCCAACTCTCGAACCAGCTCATCATGTTGGGTAATGAGAAAATAACTCGATCCTCTACGGTTAAGCGCATTAGCTATCACATATGCCTTCCCTGGGTGGTACTGAATGTCCACCTCATAGTCTGACAGAAATTCTAACCATTTGCGTTGTCTCATATTGAGCTCTTGCTGGCCGAAGATGTACTTGAGACTTTTGTGATCAGTGAAAATCTCGCACCGAACCCCATAGAGATAGTGCCTCCAAATCTTCAGAGCGTGGATGATTGTTGCTAGCTCCAAGTCATGCACGGGATAGTTCTTCTCGTGGACCTTCAACTGTCTGGAGGCGAAGGCTATGGCCTTATCATGCTGCATAAGCACACAGCCCAAACCTTGACCCGAGATGTCGCTATATTTCTGAAATCCATCTGACCCTGATGATAAACTCAAAATCGGGGCGGTCATAAGCCTAACCTTCAACTCTTCAAAAGCCAGTTCGCACTTCACTGTCCAACTAAAAGCTTTACCCTTACTGGTGAGCGAATTCAGTGGTAAGGCTATCTTCGAGAAGTCCTTAATGAAGCTCCTATAGTATCCTGCTAAACCCAAAAAACTGCGGACCTCCATAACTGTCTTCGGTCTCGACCAATCCTTTATTGCTTCTACCTTCTTCGGGTCAACGGAGAGACCTCTCTGACTGATAACGTGTCCTAAAAATGCAACTTTCGGCAGCCAAAATTTGCGCTTAGAAAATTTGGCAAACAACTGATTATTCCTGAGCGTCCTCAAAACAATCCTGACGTGAAAGACGTGATCTTCGGCACTCCTAAAATACACCAAAATATCATTTATGAAGACGATAACGAAACGATCTAAGAACTCCGGAAAAACCTTGTTTACCAGATCCATAAAAGCGAACAGGGCATTGGTCACCCCGAACGACATGACCACGAACTCATAGTGTCCGTATCTGGAACTGATAACCGTCTTCTGAATGTCTGCTTCCCAAATCTTCAATTGATGATAGCCTGACCTGAGGTCCAACTTAGAAAACCTGAAAGAACCCTCAAGCTGATCAAACAAGTCGTCAATCCGGGGGATATGATATTTGTTCTTAACTGTCAACGTGTTCAACTCGCAGTAGTCTATGCATAACCTCAGACTGCCATCTTTCTTCTTGACGAACAAAACTGGTGCACTACAAGGCGTAATGCTGGGGCGAATAAAGACCAAGTCAAGCAACTCCTGCAACTAGACCTTCAACTCAGCAAGTTCTCTGGGAGCCATGCGATAAGGGGACTTGGCCACTGGTGTAGCTCCAGGTAAAATATCGATCTGGAAATCAATCTCTCTAGTAGGAGGGGCACCAGGTAACTTCTCTGGAAAGACATCAAGAAATTCCTGAACCACGGGTACCTTCAATAAATCAGCCTTGTTTCTGCATTCGTCAGCACTAAGAAGATTTCGCAACCTTTGCTAATGCATCTAACAGGCTTAATGGACGAGATAATCAGCTAAGCGACTCCCTTCATGCCCTGGAAAGTGACAGTGATCTGGTTAGGTCCTTCAAACTGTATCAGTTTATCTTTGCACTCTATCTTGCCATTTACATCCGATAACCAGTCTATTCCCACAATCAAATCGAAACCCGCAAAAAGAAGTAGCAAGGCTTCTACAACAATCTCCGCTTCTCCAAACTGCACTGGTACCCTACACCTATCTCTGGTCTGCAAGAAGGATCCATTGGGCATCAAGACCTCTAACGATACTGCCTCTGGAAAGACTTATAATCTCAGCCTGCGTACTAGAGATTCTGCTATGAACGAGGGCAAAGCGTCCGTGTCAAAGAGAATCTTGTAGGGTACATTATGAATCATAAGAACACCTATACGAATGATTGAACACGAAAATTTACAGTGTCACTAAGGAGGATTTAATTAAATTTTCTATAAGACAGTCACACTATAACACACATGTTACCACATCCTCCTGCTCCTTGGCTTCCTGTTGGCCAAGGTCATATGCTCCAGAATGCACTGGTCCACGTCCCGGAGTTGGTCTCGCGTCAGCACCCACTGGTGTTTTTCCCTTGTCAGCTCTACTCTGGCCACCGACCTCAAATTTTGACTAGAAGAGGGAGTTACGTTAAATCAGACTAAGGTGAAAAAGGGTATACATAGATAAGCAGCAATCAAACACTTAACTTAAATTACCTGATTTCCAGAAGCTCCCTGACAATAACGGGTTGTGTCCTGGTTACTGACACTTGTAACATACCCCCGCGGTAGCCAAACACTCTCCTAGATGGTGGCGATAATACTTCGAGCAAAGGGGTTAATCCTTGATCCTGGCCGTCTGATCACCTCTTTGGGCTCCTGACCTATGCTTCTTGTTCCAGTTTCTACCCTGGCTATTCTTGCTATGTTGCTGCTGAGGTGCATCTTGAGGTCGCTTTGAACGAAAGTTGTTGCGCTTTTGCACCTTCTGTTGATCAGCTTCTAACTTCCTATCAGTGTCCACTAAACTCTTATAATCCACATTCACCATCATCATACTCTTCGACTGTTTGCCTAGTCATCATGACCTCTAACGATATTGCTTCGGACGAAAGTTGTTGCGCTTTTACACAACAAAGTCTACTTCGACTGTTTGCTGATTAGAATGGAAGACAACCGTCTAACGATACTACTTTGAACGAAAGCTGTTGCGCTTTTACACAACAAAGTCTACTTCGACTGTTTGCTGAGTTGAATGGAAGACAACCACCTGATGGGTGAGGGAGACTCACCGCTACCAAAAGTAAAGGAACTCCCGATTAATGAAAGAGTGTCGTCATGCGATCCTAGTTGACATACCACATTACTAAGGGTACAAAGTCATGTGATGCCCAAGATGAGTCAACGCCACCAAGCTCAAAAGAGTAGAAATCTGCTCGGAGAAGGTAGGGGCCCATAGTCATTTCCAAGCCTATACAGAGGTCCCCAGTGGCTCGACGACGATCCTCACATAAGCAAATAAAGAAACAAAGAACAGGATATTGACGAATGTCAAGTTGTGTCACCAAGTGTTGTGAGATGAAGTTGTTGGAGAGAACACACCTTTAGGTTCTATTGTTCTCGTATTTTGTCGCATAGCCACCCGAGGAAAATAAAAGAATCCCTTGTCACTTCTTGTGTTGTGGTCACCTCCCGGTCTAAACGATGCAACCACGTTCGGGGTCCATTGTCTTGTTGTGTGCCAACGTCCTTCAAGGCTTCAAAAATCTCCAAGGTGACGATGTGGTCCCCCTTGTCAATGGTGATGCAGAGCTCATTTAAGGGATAACCATGGGCCAAAAAGTAGAGTTGTGTACAACAAAAATAAAGATTCTTAGTGCGTAGATCGTGGTACTCCTGATGGGTCATTCGGGGGTCGGTCAATGGCTAGGGAGGTGGTCTGGGACACGGAGGAGCCGCAGAATGCTTTTGGGGCGGCGGTCGGAAGGTTGCTGAAGGGAAATCAAGTTATCAGTGTGAAAAACTCTTAGGAGGACAATCGGTGTTAGCAGATGTGACATTGAAATCCACTTCTGCCAAACGGATGAGAACCATAACATTAATAATCGTCCAGGAAGGTGGGTGTGAAGATGGGACCGGAAGTGGGGAAGTAACCCATTCATGAAGAAACCCAAGTAATGATCCGACGATAAACTCTAAACATGTGTTGCCAACACAATAAACTGGTTGATGTAGTCGTCAAGGAGGCCTGATTTGCGAATGCCACACAAACATTCCACCACTGTCTCGAAATAACCGGAGGGTGAGATCTTGCGGAGTTTGACCAAGAGAGGGAAGGGTTGTTCTGACAGAGACAGCAGACCCAATGAAGGGCCGAACCTTCCATGCCGACAAAAAATGAAGGGATCTTTTGTGCCTTAGAGATGTGATGGATGTCGAAGAATTGTTACACATGTGTAATTCAATCTGCTACGAGGAAAATAAGACTTTCTTACCCTTGCAGTGGGTAAGGAGATATTTATATATAAAGATACATCAATATACAAAATAAAGAAAATGAGAATATTCAGCACACCCTCTCAAGTTGGATCATGTATGGTAATCATCACATCTTGTTACAAAAATATTTTACTCTCAGTCTCGGAATTCCTTTAAAAAGAATATCAGTAAGTTGCCCACTAGTCTTGACATGCCCCAAAGAAATGATCCTTTCATCATATTTTTCCCTAACAAAGTGGCAATCATCACAAACACTACTATTGCTAACTCCAAATCATTCTTCATGGTATCCTTTAACTAGCTGGAGGCATACACAATGACTCTTCCATGTTGCATCAATACACATTTCAGGCCTTTATATGATGCATCACTGTAAACTTGGAATCCTTCTGTGCGAAACAACATGACTAAAACGGGAGCAATTATCAACCTTTTCTTCAATTCCTCAAATGCATACTGACATTCTTCATTCCACTTAAACGATACATTCTTCTTTGTTAACTGTGTCAAAGGCAACACAATTTTAGAAAAGTCTTTAAAAAACTTCATGTAATAACCAACTTATGAAATATAGGAATAGAAGTAATCTGAATGGCGTCTTGATTGTCAAACCACAGTTGAGTTGGTTCTTGAATATGATAACTTATCCTTTGAAGTATCTATCTTGTCCAAATAACCTTTGTAGCAGTACGAGATATAACATGATACTAAGCATCAACACTAGATCTAACAACAATGATTTGCATCTTACTTTGCCTCGAGTTAGATTTCCACCCAAGAAAACATTAAAACTGGTGGTCCGGTGGTGGATTTCCGTGTGACTAAGCATCTTGCCCAGTCAGAGTCATATAATACTTAAATATTATTATGCCCATAGTCTCTATAAATTAGACCAAGACTTGAATCTTTCTTCACATATCCTATAATACGAAGGACAACATCCCACTGAGGATTGATAGAAGTCATAAACTAGCTGACTTCACTTATGACACATGAAATATCTGGACGTGTCATGTTGAGATTGTTCCGCTTGCCAATTATTATGTGGTATTTCTCGAGACAAATAACAGACTTTCCAAATAAAGATTCTTCTCTCCTGGTTCAAGTGTGGAATCAATTGTATAACATTAAGACAACCAAATCTTTGAGGAGATCCAGAACATACTTCCTTTGGTCTAGGAATATACCTTTCTTGTAATATGTAACTTCAATGCAAAGTAAGTATCTCAGTGAACCAAGATCCTTTGTCTAAAAGTTCTGGTGTAGGAAAACCTTGAGATGATCAATCCCTTATGAGTTACTATCAATAATGACCATGTCGCCAACAAAAACGACTAATAAGATGTTGCCCGCCAAGGTGTGCTCATAGAAGACAGATGAGTCATTTTGGCTTATTTGCAGGCAAATCGAGTCACTATCGCATGGAAGCGTCCAAATCAAGCACGTGGAGAATTCTTCAATTCATATAAAAACTTTTAAAGATGGCATACATTTGAACGTTACTCATTAACAATGAACCATGGAGGTTGCTCCATATAAACCACATCTTCAACAACCTCATATAGAAATGCATTTTGATGTCCAATTGGTACATAGGTGTGAGTTGCCGCAAAGAAATGAATGGGTGAATAGAAGACATTTTAGCCACATAGGCAAACGTTTCATCATAATTTATAACATACACCAGGGCATTTTCTTTTGCAACTAACCGAGCTTTCAGGCGATCCAGAGAGCCTTTGACCTTGACATCGACATTATAGATCCATTTGCATCCAATGACATATTTACCTGCAGGAAGAGTGACAAGTTCCCAAGTCTAGTTCTGTTCCAATGCATCTAATTCTACTTGTATGGCAATGGCCCAAGCAAGATGAGATATGACCTCCACAACTGAGTTCAAAATAATATTTGTAGAATAATTGAGTAAACCTTGTATATACTCCTTGAATTATAAATTACAAGTATGAATACAAATATATAGGGAGAAGAGAGAGAGAGAGAGAGAGAGAGAGAGAGAGTAGTCCCTTATACAAGATGTGAGACTTATATGAAGAAGGCCTATAATGGGCCTCTACATGGGCCTTTACAAGATGTTTTCTAATAAGTTTTCTAACACTCCTCCACAAGCTAGAGCATACAAGTCGTAGGCGCCAAGCTTCGATAAGAACTGATAGTATAACAGCCGAGAGAGGGCTTTAGTTAGGATGTCAGCAACCTGTCCTGTAGCGGGAACATGCTCCAATTCTATCTTCTTTGATTGAACTTTTTCTTGAATGAAGTGACAGTCAACTTCAATATGTTTTGTTCGTTCATGAAAGACATGATTCTTGGCAATATGTATTGCAGCTTGATTGTCACAAAATAAGCTCGCCGGAGATGAGAGTTTTAGTCCTAAATCATTAAGAAAACTTTCAAGCCATGTTAACTCAGATGCAACAATAGCCATAGCCCGGTACTCGGCCTCAGCAGGCGAGCGAGCAACAACGGTCTGCTTCTTTCTACGCCGGGTAATAAGGTGTCCACCAAAGTATGTACAAAAACCAGTTGTGGAACACCTATCATCAAGAGAACCTGTGTAGTCAGCGTCAGAATACACAACAAGAGAAAAAGAGAGATAGATGGTTTGTAAATAAGTTATTGTCCCAGAGCAGTCTTTAGATATCTGAGAATGCGCTCAACATCTTGGAGATGAGATGTCCGAGGAGCATGCATGAAATGACTCACAACCTCCACAACAAATGAAATGCCAGGTCGAGTAACCGTAAGGTAAATCAGCTTCCCCACCAAGCGTCGATAATATTCTGGATTTGTAAGCAGTTGGTCGGAATCAGAACCATGTGCAGAAAGCTTGTGATTTACATCCATAGGAGTGTCTGCAAGTTTGCACCCTGAGTAGCCAGCATCTTGAAGTAGGTCAATACAGTACTTTTGTTGGGATAAGACGAGACCATCAGGTCATCTTGCGACCTCAAGCCCAAGAAAGTATCAAAGATTTCTCAGGTCTTTCGTCTGAAATGTCGAGTTCAAATGTTGTTTGATTTGTAGTATCCCTGTAGAGTCGTCACCAGTAATTAGGATGTCATCAACATACACAAGGAGAATCACAATACATGTTGGCTGATGGCAGGTGAAGAGGGAGAAGTCAGCAGAGCTCCGTGTAAAACCAATTGCGCGAACAACCTTGCTGAATTTCTCAAACCAAGCACGCGATGACTGTTTGAGACCATATATAGACTTCCGGAGATGGCATAGATGAGACTCCCCCGTGGTCTCAAACCCGGGAGGTTGGTGCACATAAACAGTTTCCCGGAGATCGTCGTTGAGAAAGACATTTTTAATATCCAAATGATGGAGGGGCCACTGTCGATGGACAACCAAGGAGATCAGGACCCGAACAGTATTCAATTTGGCAACCGGGGAGAACGTTTCATCATAATCAAGGCCTTGCTGGTGAGTGAAACCTCAGACCACGAGGTGAGCTTTTAGGCGATCAACAGTCTCATCCGCAGCATGTTTGGTAACAAATACTCACTTGCAGCTGACACGGGACTGGCCGGGAGGAAGAGGAACCAAATCTCAAGTCTGGTTAGCCCAAAGGGCAGTCATTTCATCATTCATGACCGCCCGCCACCCCGGATGTTGAAGCGCTTCCTGCACAGAATTAGGGATAAAAATGGAGGAAAGAGAAACGACAAATTGATGGAGTGACGGAGAGAGGCGATGTAGAGACATATAATTCGCCAAGGGATGAGTCGTAGAGGTTGATGCTGGATCAGCAGGCCGCGAGATGTCATCGGTAGAAGGGAGCTGCTGTAGAGAAGTATTCTTGGACTTACGACGAGTATAAACATAAAGAGGTGGTGGAGGAAAAAAACACACCGATAGTGAGGGAAGAGGTGGGAGAGACGGAGTCGGGACCGGGACGGCAATACGAGCTGCAGTGGAAGGTGGAGACAGGGTGAAAGGAGATGAGTGGAATGGTTGATCCTCAAGAAAGGTTACATCAACCAAAACAATTAGCTTGTCGTCGGGAGGAAAGTAACAAACATAATCTTTCTGAGTACGGAAGTAGCCAACGAACATGCATTTAGTGGCGCGAGCAGCGAGCTTATCATTAAGCGGACCAAGAAGATGAACATAACACATACAACCAAAGACACGAGGTGTGATAGAGAAAGGATACTTGGAAGAAAAGAGTAGACTAAATGGAGAGGTGAAGTCGAGTACAGGTGAAGGCATGTGGTTGATAAGATGACAAGCAGTAGAAGCCGCAAAGTTCAAGTATTCGGTGGGCAGCTGCATTTGAAACATGAGTGACCAGGCGACATCGAGGAGATGACGATTTTTCCGCTCGGCCACACCGTTTTGTTGGGGGTATAAGCACACGAGGTTTGATGTATGATGTCGAACTCAGTGCATATATTTGAGAAGATATGACCGGTATATTCGCGAGCATTGTCAGTGCAAATGATTTTTAAAATAGTGGAGAATTGTGTCACGTCTCAGTAAGAAAAGTACGAAAAACAGATGTCAGTTTAGTACGATCACAAAGTAGATATAACTAAGTAAGACGCGAGTAATCATCAATAAATGCAATAAAATATCGATATCCAAAAACGCTAGGGACTTTATAGGGTCCCCAGACATCAAAATGAACTAAAAAAATAGAGTATCACTCCGGGTACATGTAAGAGGAAAAGAAGTACAATGTTGTTTGTCGTAGATACACGATTCACAAGTAAACTCTCACAATGAGACATCAGGAAGAGCCTTCTTGAGAATCAGGAGGGGAGCATGCCCAAGGTGGCGATGCAAATCATCAGTGGAGACAGCAAAGAGAATGGTGGGTGGAACGTCCAATAGATATAGCTTATTCGACAGCCGCTCTTTTACCAATGGTACTCCGCGTGTGGCGATCCTGCACAATAAAAGAGGAAGGAGAAAATGTTATATAACATTCAAGTTCCTGAGTAAGACGACTAACTGGGAGCAGATTGAAGGGGGATCCTGATACATGAAGAACCGAGCATAGAGGAAGAGTGAGGGTTAACCGCATATCAGCCGAGCCAGAAACCGGAGTGGTGTCGCCATTTTCGATAATGATGAACTTGGGATAAGCAGACTGTATATATTGCGGTGGTTTTTGGGATGTAATGTGGTGAGTAGCACCCGAGTCCATGACCCAGTGGGGGATATGGGAGAGACATGATATACCTTCAGCAGAGAAAGACGCAATCGAGCCAAATGAGCGACTGATAACGCCTAAGAGCTATTGAAGCTGGGTGCGGAGAGCATTGATATCTTGTCGAGTAGAAGAATCAGAATCCCGTGGAGGAGCATCAGTGAGAGTAGGTGCAGTTGTAGTAGAGGCATCAAGGTGTGGAGGCAGACCATGTTTGCGGTAGCATGTAGCTTCACGATGACCCTCTCGACCATAATAAGTACATTTTAAGGCAAAGCGCCCAGCACATCCTCGTCCCCAATATGTGTGGCGTCCTCCCATAGCAGAAGAGCCACGAGTTGGAGTAGGTATGGGGGGTTGCTGAAGGAGAGCTGGAGAGAAATTGGTTGGAACTTCAGAGGGGGGTGTAACCTTGAGCAATATAGAGCATTCATCATACAGTGAGGGCGTTGTAGAGGAGGAAAGAATTTGGGCCCGGACACTGTGGAGGTGGGGAGGAACTCGGGCCATCATCATCACAATCCCAACACTTACTTTTGCGTCTATTGTGTAGCAAGATCCGCGGAGGGATGTTGATGTTGTATCCAGACCTCCACCAGAGTTTTGGTCTTGACAACAAAGGAGTTTAAATCACCTGTTGTGCCAGAATCTAGAGTTTGAAGCGCAGAGATGATATCAAACAGATGTAGCAAGTTGTCTTTGTTAGAGTAGAGAGAGTGAAGCTCCTCCTACATTGCATTAGCTGCCTCATGATATATGGTCATGCGGTAGGGCTCAGTGTCCATGGAATTGAGGATCCAAGATTGTACCCGGTCTTCATCACGCAACCATTCGTCAGCAGGAGCAATGAGAATGTCCCGGGTAAGGTGATGAAGAACTTTAGTTTGTAAAATACAACGAACAGAATGTGTCCATTCCACAAAATTGTGTTTCCCACTGGGAGAGATGGTGGTGATCTGAAGCTCATCGCGAACTTCAGAAGAGGGAGTTGCGGCACGATCAGGAAGAGAGGAAGCCGTCGTGGAGTCTATGTCAACAAGAGGAGGGCGGTAAGGTCAAACCGCAACGACTAGAGGAGTTGCGGGTAGAGCAGCAGGGAGAAAGCAACAAGCCGCAGACGAGCAGCTTGAGGAGCAGAGGTCGGCGAATAGCAGGCAAAGGCGACTAGGTCGTGCAGACAAAAAGAGAAGACCGCGCGAGAGCAGAAGCAGACTGCGGCGGATAGAGAAGCAGACCGCGACGGTTAGAGAAGCAAACCGCGAATCGCAATAGAGCAAGCAACCGCAGAGAGCGGTCTTCAGCGGGAAACAACGCCGACTTGAGGAGCAAAGGCGAGCTGAAGAGGCAGCTGGCAGAGAAGATCCTGAGCCTAGAGAGCAAGGTCGCAACAGCTAGAACAGGGGCAAGCCAGAGTGTACTACCTCTCATTTCCTGCATGTATAACTGTTTCACGAAATACTGTTCTCACATAGTCATAATTTTTATGACTAACCTAGAGTGAACATTTTTTTAGTAGAAAGGAGCTACGCCAAGTGCACCACGCAGGATCACCACAAAAGACCTGGCTAAGGTAATCATAGACGCCCAGGAGTGGCACCGAGCCCTTTGCCTCGAGGATTTTTGTGTGTTTTGTAACCAGTAACTACTCTTATATTCGTCATGTATCTAAATAAATGCCTTGTACGTATCAATTAATGGAATAAAATCTTTGTGTAATGCTCTTTGTACTAATGTGTTGCGACCATGTATTGAAACTCACGTTTGATTCTCGAATCATTTGGGAAGCCTGATAGTTCGGGTCTTCACAACTTGGTATCAGAGGGAACGGTTTTCAAACACTTGTGTCGTAGATAGTACAAAGTCATAACACTAAGGAACCTCTAATGTAAAACTTTCCTACATAGGAACCCGTGTACGTACACTCCAGTCGACGACGCCGTCAGGAGATTCGCGAGGAGCGTGAAGTTCAGCAAGGGACCAGATCTGAGGGAAGTGACAACGGGCATCATCAATGCCCATCAGACTTTGTGCACGCCATCGCGAAAGCTTTGAAGATGGTTTCCCCTACGTTAGCTACGTTAGGACCCACACTTCCTCCAGTTGATCCTACGCCTAGGCAACATTCGATGAATCCACCTCCTGAAATTCCTCCCGCAGCAATTGCACCACAATACCGACAACTGGACGTTGACCTCAAACAATTTATGGAATTGAAATCACCGACCTTTGTAGGAGGCTTGTCTCATTTAGAGACGGAAGATTGGATACTCCGCATCGAAACCATATTTTAAGTCATGCATTGCCCAGAGGATCGGAAGGTCGAATTCGCGTCATTTTTGTTGGAAGGCGCGGCAAAACGTTGGTGGAATAATCTCGTTACTACCGAATTTGCCATATGTGGTGTCGTGACGTGGACAAACTTCACTCAAGAGTTTACAAATTGGTTGTAATTTTTGAGGACAAAAACTCTTTTAGTAGGGAAGATTTGTGACAACCCAAAATTCGCAAAACAAAATATTTATTTTTCCCCGATGATGAGATAAGGCAGTTGTCGTTTCTTTGATTTTGGATTTATGTCCATATGTCACTTGATTATTAACATTTGGTAGCTTGGAGGCTGATCTTCTTTTGTTGTTGACCGGCTGGGCTTGTTGTTGGCTAAGTACATTGCTGGTTTTATTCTTTAAGTGGGTTGATGTTATCAATTTCAGGCTGAAAATAGATGTGCTGGCAGCTATTTGATTATTTTGACACTTATAATTGGTGTAGTTGGTTGACTTGATTGTTTTGACACTTGGCCAAGCCAAGTGTTAGCTGAATTTGACTTTGGGGATTCATTTGGTGACACTTATTTGAGCTAGCAAATTCATTTTGGCCTCTTGCTGCCTCTTCACCGCCTATGCTCCTCTTTAAATACCTGGTGGATTCTCTCCTCATCTCCCATTTCTGACTGCTCTTCCTCTCCTCTATTGCACCTTGCTGCTACCTTGTTGCACCGCTGCTCCTAAGCTGTTGTTGCCCCCCTAGCTGCTTCTTTGTCGCTGCTTTGTTGTACCTTGAGAACTGCTGCTGCTTCTCTCCCTTGCCTCCTCTTCTTCGAACCTTATCGCATCTTTGCACAACAGGGGTTCGATTGTGCAGCAATTTGCTTCCTCCCTCTCTTGCTGTAAGAATGTTGTTTTCTCTTTACTGATTTACGTTTTTACAAATTTTGGGGCTGTCTTTATGCTGATTTTTATGGGTTGTTTAGTGGCTGTTTTCTTACTGTTTTTGGGCTGCATTTTCGTTGGTTTTTCGACGACATCTTGATGTACGGTTGTGTTGTTTTGATAGTTGTTTAGTTTAGAGGCCCTTTTAGCACTATTTTCCTAAATTTATGAAAGTTTTACTGGACAACATTTTTATGAGGACGAATAGTCGATTTGGGGGCTGGTTAGCCCATTTTGAGGCACAAATATGGTTGTCCAGCAAAGTATACGAGCTGAATTTGGTTTTCTAAGGTCATTTCAAAGTATTTTGAGTTTTCCGATTTATTATATTTGGCTTTCCGACTTTTCGTAAATCTCTTATGTATTATAAGAGACACAACCCAAATAAAAATCCGTGATATTACAGTGGTTTTTGCGGCCAAGAATTAATCGACGAATGATAACGTCTCAGGATAATATGAATAAGGGCAAAACTGATGTGAGTATTTTATTTCTTGAATTATGTTTATTCAAGTACTTTCATTTTCTATTTTTATTTAAAGTACGTTGCATGTGCATATGAGTTTAACTCAATGATATATCGCTAAGAAATAAATATGGGCGAGGGAACATAAATCGATACAACTATCTGAGAGGATGTTTTATATTTAAAATACTTTGTTTTATATAAAAATACGTCAAGAACGGAATAATAAAATTCGGCATATGGAGATGCAAAATGTTCGAATCCTATGATGTAGAAGGGATCTACGGATGGATTCACTAGTAGGGGTGAGCCTACGGAAAGCCCTTAAGTGGGAAGCCCTTAAATGAGTGTGTCCAAAAGATGCATAACCAGAACATTTCTTATTTGATGTAATTAAAATAAAAGGGCTTAAGGGTTAGCATTATGATATATATATGCTATCAAATTATGATTTATTGGAATGTACGCATATTGCTATCTCTCATTTTCTGCATGTATAACTGTTTCACGAAATACTGTTCTCACATAGTCATAATTTTTATGACTACCCAGAGTGGACACTTTTTTTAGTAGAAAGAAGCTACGCCAAGTGCACCACGCAGGATCACCGCAAAAGACCTGGCTAAGGTAATTATAGACGCCCAGGAGGGGCACCGAGCCCTTTGCCTCGAGGATTTTTGTGTGTTTTGTAACCGGTAACTACTCCTATATTCGTCATGTATCTAAATAAATGTCTTGTATGTATCAATTAATCGAATAAAATCTTTGTGTAATGCTCTTTGCACTAATTTGTTGCGACCATGTATTGAAACTCACGTTCGATTCTCGAATCATTTGGGAAGCTCGACAGTTTGGGTCATCACAACTATATGAGGAAGAAGGCCTATAATGGGCCTCTAAATGGGCCTTTACAAGATGTTTTCTAATCAGTTTTTAACAATGTAGAAAGTAAAGTCATACGTCTGAGCATATCCTTTAGCAACTAATCGAGCATTCATGCAACCCAGAGAGCCTTCAGCCTTGACTTGGACATTATAGATCCATTTGCATCAAATGACATATTTTGTCTGCAGGGAGAGTGACAAGTTCCCATCTACGGTTCTGCTCCAACGCATCTAATTCTGTCTGCATGACAATAGCCCAAGCAAGATGAGAGATGGCTCTGCAATCGAGTTCAGAATAGTATTAGTATCTAACGTAGAAAGTAAAGTAAGCGTAGACGCAAACAAACATTGATAAGAGGTAACATATAATGGAGTATCTACAAGTGCGAGCACCTTTTCGAATAATAATGCGGAGTTTGGTACTCCCAGCACAAGAAGGAACTAGTATGCTTGCAGACTCTCCCTCCCTGGAAGTGGTTAAAGGAACATTCATATCAATATTCTAAATAGAGGTAGGTGGGGGAGCACGTGTAGAATTCGCAGCACAACGAGAATAAAAGTGATCCTAGAAGGAATCTATTGAGGCTTCAAAGGGGGGCAAAGATAGAGTAGGAGGGAAAATGGGGATGGAGCTGTGAGACACAATACAGTCCAGTGATGTGGGATCCATAGGAAAGAATGGAACAAATTTGACAAATGCAACATCCTCAGTGATAATGTATTGTCTAAGTTTTGATAAGTAGCACTGAAGACCCTTGTGGTGCGGGAGTACCAGAGGAAGATACACTTAATGGACCTAGCATCAAGTTTAGATAGCGATGGTCAAGCATCACTAACATAACATGCAAAATCAAACACATAAATGGGTAAATGATGCATTGATTGGGTAAGGGAATATTGTATGTTGTGGTGTCTCACCATAAATATGTGAGTGGGAAGACGATTGATGAGATAAGTGACGGTAAGGAATCACCCCAAAAATGTATAGGCACTTGCATTTGATATAAGAGCGCACGAGTTACCTCTACGAGGTGACTATTTTTGCGTTTGACAACATATTTTTGCAGAGGTGTGTCAAGACAAGTGATTCGATGGATAATCCCTTTGAAGTGTAAAAAGGATGCCTAGAATGAGACAAATATTTGCGACCACTGTCAATTTGAAGATATTTCAGTATAATGGAAAATTGAGTAAAAAGTTCATTCCATAAAATTTGAAAAACGGAGAGAATGATATTTCAATAGATAAACTCAACTCATACGAAAAAAATCATAAATAAACATAATATAATAATGATAAGGGCCGGAAAAGGTTCACAGACATCAAAGTTAACAACATCAAAAAGTGCAAGAGTTTGTTTATTATCACGAGGTACATAGTTAACATGATGATTATAAGCAGACGGGAAACATAAAGAGCTGCATCCAGAACATACACGCTCCCGCTAAGTTTCCCTCTACCAATATTTCTCCTGAAAACTAAAACCAAAATAAAAAAAGATAGCATTGCATATAAAACATGAGGCAGCTTACTAACAAAAAGGAGATTGTAAGTAGACCGTGGAACATGGGCAGTTGTGAACAAAGCCATGCCAGAAGTAATTGCACAATCAAAAAAATTCATGATAGGAACAGTAGATCCATCATCTATAGTGATGGATCTACCACTATGAGGGCAGTACGAATGTAAGATGACCTACTATATTGGTAAGATGATCAGAAGCACCAGAGTTTGCCAACCAATAGACAAGGCGTTGAGTGGTGCACGTTGGTTGTACAATCTGAGCAACGACAACACTATGTGATGACTCTAGTTGAAGAGACTGGAGTTGATGATATTTGTCATAAGAGATCTCTATTGTCTTCCTGCTCCTACCATCAACAACGTGAGCTAAGAGAGACATTTGAGAATTTGTAAAAGAAGCACACTCAGGTATCCCATAAGAATCCAACACGTGTCTTTGGGGTAGCCTTGACATCCACAATGGCTACCGAATCTAGTATCAGTGTCATGATTACAACTATGGTGTCCTCCACTCCACGGCCTCCACGGTAAATAAGGGCAGTGAGCTCAAATGTACTGGAGAAGATCTGAAAAGCAGAGAGAGGGATCTCTACACTGACTGACTCAGCCTTGGTCAAGCCATAATAAACAGTAAAAGAATGAAGAGTGGATGGACTTGCCTGCATTTTAGTATTGGTGGTTGAGAAGTGTGGAACAAGACCACTCAATAGCCAAAGGAGAACAAGTAGTTCCCTCTGGGCCTGATGTTCCTCTCTGGTAGAAGGAATTTCCAATATATCAAAAATTTCATTCGCAAGTACTTTCCACTCGTCAAAGTACTGAGTGACTGGATAATTGCCCTGTCGTAGTTCAGTCAGCTTAGGGAACAGTTCACCAAAGCGAGTTAGATTATTTAATTGAGAGAACATCATATGTGAAATGCCTAATAGCTCCTTTGTGCTACTGCAATTCTTGCACATTTGTTAAACAAATGGATCCATGAAGCCGAGGAGTAAAACAAAGATCAGACTGTCGTCACTATGCCAATCTTCGTACTTGTATTGTCCAATTTATGAACTGGAAGATGAGTGAGATGATGTATATAGTGTATAACAGCACGGGACATGGTGATACCCATCTTCCATAGATGGAAATTGGAAGAGGTTAAGATGGCAGTGACTATCTTAGTATTTGAAGGGAATACATTGCTATAATCGACGTGTGTAGCGAGCGGAAGTGATGGAAGAGAATACTTTAAACATGCTTCAAGATTCCTGAACAACCATTAGTCACGGCAGTCACGACAGAAAGGTTGTAGATGCATACCCTAAATCTCAACAATGAAACTAAAAATCACAGTAGCTCACAACATCAGCAAGGTAGATCTTTCATGAAGCTAGGTCGAGATCCTATGCGCTTTGATACCATGTTATAAGATAATTGGGAGAAAAATAATACTCTCTTACCCAAGCAATGAGAATATGAGAATATATATAGGTAAATCAATATATATATATAATAAATGAGAATATTCAACAAAACCTATGGGATCCATAACATTGAAAGTGGGAATGTCGAAGAAGCGTGTCGGTGGAAGAGCGGTTGAAAAGGCTCAATGGCGGAGCCAAGAGGGACACCAAAGATCGAAGGCGAGCCGATAGTGGAAGTTGGCGAGGTGCTCGGCTGTTCGGCGATGAAATGATCAAATTTTGCATCCAAATATTGGAGTAGGGAATGAAGTGAGGCGATTGACTTCTCATGAGAATCGAGGCAGCAAGAGATGGTCGAATCGATGTGGGAATGAGATGCAAGAGCGTTTGGTTGCACCATGAAATGTAGGCGGGGCATACACTCAACGAGGCAGTTGGTTATGGTGAACAGACAGCGGGGAGTGCAGAGCAGAGGAACCGAAAGAGAAGTTGTAGCAGATGGGTATGTTAAGGGTGGCGTCTGGAGTACACGTGTGACACATGAACTGCGAGTTCTCGATGGCAAATTGGAGATCGCAAATTGTCAAGCAGGTAGGTAGTTTTTAAATCACAAGACGGACTGGCGTATGCAGGATTGAAGAAGATGAAAAAATGGCAGTCAGGGGTAGAATCACATTCGCACAGAATCGCAGTTGGCGCATGGCATTGCACGAGAGGCACGTGGACTGCGACTTGTCGATGGAAACCACAACATACGAACATACGAACATGCGGGTGGTTGTCGAATCATGAGGCGGGGTGGTGGAAGTAAGATGCGTCGAGGCAGAAGAGTTGTAGTCGAGCGTAGATGGACGAAGTAGAGGAAGAATTGTAGGATCATACTTCAGGCGGCGAAAACTGTGGCCGAAAGAGGAAGTAGGGTTTGATGAAAGAAGGGGGAGAATAAAGAAAGAGTTTTTAACCCCTATGTGATGCAGAGCAGAGACGAGGATGACTTTGGGCTCATTCGGGGCTGATTTGGAGACTTACCATGTATGGCGTGCCTGGATCGACGATCTGACTCCGTGGATGCGTCCGGATTCGCGTTGCGAATCAATTTCATATATAGCTTTATACTTTTCAGATTCTATTTCATGTAGTTTTGGCCCCGAGACCAACGTCCAATCATAGTCGTTGATTCCGGGTGCCCTAATATTTATTTCTTATAAATAGATGGTTTAGAGCTGCCGTCATTTCTCATTGCTGAAATTTGGAGACTTCTCTTCCTCATTTCCGGTGATCTCTCCGCGGTGCCGACTCCACGGAACCCCTTGGTGACGACTCCTTGGGTAAGGTTTTGTATCTTGGTATTTTCCTCCTCTCCCACCCTCCTTCTTTCCTTTTTTGTGTTGTCCAGCCACTGATCCCCTCAAGAAAACCCCTACAGGAATTATTTTTCTGCTGCCTAGCCACCTCTTACCCTCAAAAAACCCCTCCCACATCAGGCCGCTGCCAAGCCACTCTCATATTCAGCAGTCTTCCACCTCCAGAACTCCTTCCAGCAACCTCCAACCCAGGCCGCCGGCCCTCCCCTCTACCAGGCTGCTTTTCAGCTCCTCCCAATCAGCCACTTGGCTGTTTCCAGCCGCAAAACAGACCGCAGTCCAGCCCAGATCTAGCCGCCCCGTCTCCTCCAAATTGCTGTCATCATTCCCCTTTCACGTGGAATCACCTTCATACCTCCGCCCACCATTAGATCTACCCAGATCTGAGCATTACAGCCCAGATCCAGCCACTTACCTCTCCGATCCAGCCTTCCTAATCCCCCAACCAGCCTTCCCCTTACCCGATCCAGTCTACCAACCACCGGAACCCCTCTTTGAGCTCTCCAATATTCAGATTTGTTTTATTTACAGCAGCCCTAATATTTGTATTGTGTTTTGTATTGCTTTGTTCGGTTGTAAACATTGTTAGGGTTTCAGATTATTACATGTTTGTTTGGGTGTTCAATTTATTATAGTTATTTGTGCATGGATTAATCTCTAACTGCAGAAAGGATTCATTCGCTCCGCGCTCTTGCATTGACCCTCCACGTGGAGGAAAGCCTAAACTTGCTTTTGCCCTAATAAAAATATTTTGCTCTGTCGTGGATTTATTTTGCGTGGGATGTTGTATTTATTATCCAATTGTGATCTAAACGTCAAATTTACATAGCATGTAGGGTTAGGTCGCATGTTTCTCACCGCCTATAGATTCGTCCTGCGTCAATTGAATAAACACCGCACCCGACCTAACTGAACCGCGGATCAGTTGGTGATGAGAGCGTTGATCAGTTGGTGATGAGAGCGCTGGTGAAGGTCTCTTATCTAGGAGGTATGAGGATCGAGCCCCGGCCTCAACAACCTACCGCATGGTGGTGACTCCATGACGGAGAGCTGGTTGGGGTGTACAGGCAGCGACCCCGATGAAAGCCACCCGGTGCCGACTCCGGGTGGGCCCCCTGGTGGGACTCTGGGGTGGCGGGAAGGTGTTACGTCTATCCCGCATCACTATGTCTCCTTTAATTTGGTCTTACTTTCAAGATAATTAAAATTAGAGTCATACATACACTTATACAGTGTCTAACTTAGAAACACACAAAAGGTCAAATGGTAAATAACTACAAGGCCCGAAATTCATATATACGAAAATATAACTAAAAGTTGTTGGGTACGTGATGCCCGTGCACACTACTGATCAATGTTCGAAGTCACATTAGATTTTGTGTCCTCGTCTCCTCGGTTCCTATATCGATAAACTTGCCACAAAGAAGAGCACCCCTCCTCCTCGTCCATATTCGTAACAAATATGTGAATTACAAGCTCTTGGCTCAGTGTCACCAACCATAAATATTGCACTCTTATTGCAATGATCAACTATTTGTTATCTACAATGATCAATCGTGCATGTATTCTTTCTTTTTGTTCTCAAATCTTTTATCCATCAAGATGCATCTCACAACGTTCAGATAAATTAGGATCTAAACTTGTACAATTATAATATAATGAATCAAATAGTCAATATTTATTAACATTACATCATATTGAAGATGTCAGCAATAGACTGCTGGAATATCATTCCATTTCCTTCACTTTCCCTTAATAAAAAAATATAAAACTGTTGTCAAAAATGGTAAAAAGTGGGTCAAGATACAACAACACTCGAGCCTTTATCCCACTATAGTGGGCCAAGATAATGATAGAAAATATTTAAGAACCAAAGTAAAATGCCTCAAGAAATTATTTAATTAAACAAACTGAAGTATATGTTCCAAAGGTCAAAATTGCTAAGCCCAAAACAAAAACTCCTAGAGTCCATCGTCTGATTATAATGCTCCAGAGCAAAAGAAATTTAAAACTGGAATGCGGTATTGAAGGATGTACCTTCCTTGTCAGCTGATTATAGCGCTCATCAACCTGGTCATATGAAACAATATTGGGCCAAATAGCGGCAGAGATAACAGTTGTAACAGCCATTAACCACAGAAAGGCAGCTGAATAGTCGACAACTGGTTGAATAGGAGAATAGAGGAGAATATACACTGTAACAGAATGAGTTCTTAGAAGCAGATTAGAAGAATGTAACGTACACAAAATAGATGGAAAATTATCGAGACTAGAGTACACTGTTGAGTGTTGACAGATTCTGAATTTTGAAAAATATTAAAACCGCTTTGTAGCTGTATAAAAAGCAAATAATCATTATACTAATTTCCCAAAATAAATTGCAAGAAACAATTAAAAAATTGGTCTAAATCCATCTGTATCAAGATAGAGAAACTGGTCTGGTTGTACCACCTAATTCCATCAATAATAACAAGTGAAAATACAAGGCGATCCAGCAACAACTAGACCCAACAAAATGAACTCCAACCACTATACCGCTCTCATACCTTAGATTTAATTTTAGTGGCATCTAACACAGGGAAGCCTCATTGAAGTACCAAGTGATACCAATAAAACTTCTACGAATATCCCTTCAATAGAACTGATCAGTATGGAACCTTCATTTGCCAACGGATTGCTAGACCATTAACCACTAGCCTCTTACCAAGTGCGAGCAAACATATCTTGTATGTACTAAATATTATTTCTAATTCAGCAAACCACATAAAAAGTTCTACTGACACTGTCTCTTAGTAAGTATTAACTGTTTCAGGATTATCCTATCTCCTTCCATCCAATTTCGTGACCAATGCCTCTAGTTAAGAGAGAAAAATCTATCCCCAAGTAAACATAAAAGGCTAAGCAGTTTCTACCAGGTTCTTTTTTGAACATCCATCAACATTAAGCTTTACTTCTCCAACTATCAATAACTCTAGTTGCAGCATAGTGGCAGCATTCTTCCTAAGGGACAGGTTAGTTGCGGCAGAGTGGCAGCCTTCTACCTAGGGAAGGGTAAGGTCAGCTGCTCGAATCCCCATGGAAGCATACTTTTTTTTTCTAAGATCTGGTTTCAAAGATGAGCCCTTCTTTGGCAGACAAATGGTCCAACCATGGTGTTAACCAGTTGCTAAATGGTTTACAAATGGAACGATTTTTAGCCGAAACTGAACCCCCTATAACACTGATTCAGTCCGGCCAGTTGAATTGGATGGGTCAGCCTAGTTATGAAAATATTGCCTAATAGTCTCTTCAAGTAATTTTAAAATTCCCAAAAACATGGCATAATGAACTTTTTATGCAATCAAGGAAGATTTAAGAAGGCATTCTGCGAAATGTGCAGGAATCTATGCGTTACGGAACTACACGACGACGAGCCCAAATGACAAGTGTACACGCGCAGGCGCGTTCATTGCATGGCCCCATCGAGTCCTCAAAGGAGATCGCGGCATAGCTGCGTCATATCTTTTATTTCAACATTTATATTCGGACATTTGTATTTTTGGCATTTATATTTTATTTCCAGCATTTTTTTTCGGCGAAATGTTTGTCTCTCTGTTCGCACCCCGCTACTATAAAGGGTGAGCGCTTGTACTCGTTTGAAGTATCTTGGATGAATGTATTTTTTCTCTTCCTCTAATCTCTAACCCTAATCCCCTCTCCCGTTCTCTCTTCTTCTCTTTCTCTCTCTCCCTCTCCCGTTTGCATTACCGCCCCCTTCACCCGAAGCAGCATCAAACTGGTCCGACCTGCCCGTCCGCCCACCGGAGTACCGGCGCCAGTCGAAGCCCGAGCCGCATCCGCGACTCGCACCGCGTCTGCGGCCTGCACCACTTCTGCGTCGCAGCCCTGCACCGTCATTCCGTGCAACATCCAAGCCGCTGCCCCGCGTTGCTGCCCCCGCACCGCATCCAGACCGCCGAACCTACGCGCCACCCAGCCCGGCGGCACACCTTGGGCAGCAGTTCCGCCACACTCGCACCACACCATGGCCCCTGCGACCCAATCCACGCCCGAGACGCCATCGGAGAGCGCCGATGAGGCCCTCCTATGTCGTGTCGACGCCTGACAATTCCTCGTGGCCTCCATGCATGCCTCCCTGCTCGCCCTTCAAGCCAAATTCGACGTTCTCCAACTGTCCGCCGCCGTGTCCGCCAGCGGATCCGCATGTCCGACCGACGACACGTCCATCCTAGGAGCAGACCCTCTCCCGCACAACGGGGATACCCCCCACCCCACCCTCGTGTCCATGGTCGTCCAGCCCTTGCTTTGAACCTCCCCACCTTCGCCGGTGTGGACCCGATTGGGTGGATTGCAAAGGAGGAGCAGTACTTTGACCTGCATCACACTCCCGAGCAGGACAAGGTCTCCACCGCCGTCGTTGGACTCGACGGCACCGCTTTACATTGGGCTCGATGGATGCAACAGTCCAACCCAACAATCTCCTGACCGGAGATCAAGCAGAAGATGATTCGCCACTACGACAGCCGTTGTTCCAGCTCCGCCATCAAACGACTATGTGGGATACACCAAACCAGTGCGTTTGATGATTACATTGATGAATTTGTGGCCCTCGTCACCCATATTCTGGGCTTACCGTCGGATCACTACCTCGGCTTCTTCATGCAAGACCTTCTGCCCCACATCCACTCCCGGCTTTGCACCCATCACCCCCGGATGGTGTCCAAGGCCCTTGACATGGCCCGTCTTGTGGAGGCAGATTTATCGCCGCGACACCTACCACCTCCAGGCAGACCCCCGTCAGGGGGTCGACCGTGGCAGTCCGCTACTCCAGAGCCACCGACACCTCGCCCTCCTCGAGCCGCTCGGCCAGCCCGACCGGCCGCCCCTCAGCGAATCTCCACCCGCGAGTTCGACGATCTCCGACGCAAAGGGCTATGTTTTTGCTGTCGGCAACCCTACTCTCTGACCCATGCCTGCACGGTCAAGGAGTTCTGCGCCATCATCGGTGACTTCGAACCAGAGATCACTTTGGCAGATTTTGAGGAACTCGAAATCAGCGAAGACACCACCGAGGGCGCTACTGACATGGCTCTTCACCAGTTGGAGCTTTTGTGCTCCTCCGTGGGAGGCATTTCATGGCCGCAGACCATGAAATTGGCGGGCAAGCTGGGTGCCCACCACATTATCATCATGGTAGACAACATGGCGAGCCATAACTTCCTCTCCTCTCATTTGGCCCAACAGCTCCGTGTTCCGATGGAACCTTCGTCGGACTTCACTGTCGGCATGCGCAATGGCCGCCGATGTTCAATCCAAGGTCGTTGCCCATCCGTCCCAATTTTAGTGGGCCCTTACTCGGTGACGGAAGATTTCTACGCTTTCGGCCTTGGTGGGATCGACGTCATCCTGGGCGTGGCATGGCTCTGCACACTGAGCGACGGGCGTGTCAACTGGGGAACCATGACAATGCGGTTTCTCCAGGACGGACGTGAGTGCTACCTGATGGGAGATGTTGCACTACTATGCTCCCCCGTCTCCTCCCACACGATTCAGAGGACGGCGGACATCGATTTTTTGGCGTGGCTCTGGTCCATCTCTGACGCTGCGCCACCGGCTCCGTCACCACTACCTTGGCGGGATCGACGCCATCCTGGGCGTGGCATGGCTCTGCACGCTGAGCGACGGGTGTGTCAACTGGGGAACCATGACGATGCGGTTTCTTCAGGAAGGACGTGAGTGCTACCTGATGGGAGATGTTGCACTACTCCGCTCCCCCGTCTCCTCCCACATGATTCGGAGGACGGCAGACATCGATTTTTTGGCGTGGCTCTGGTCCATATCGGACGCTGCGCCACCGACCCCGTCACCACCACCGGCTCTGCAGGACCTCCTGCCCGAGTTTGCTCAATTGTTTAGTCTCCTCTTTCCTTCCACTCAACTGTTCTCACTCACGCCTCCCATCTTTGGTTGCACTTATGTTCACTTACTTGATCTGTCCACAAACAAGTTGGATCTTCGGGCAGCCAAACACATGTTTGTCGGATATTACTATACTCAGAAAGACTATGTTTGCTATTTTCCTACTACGCGTGAGGTAACCGTTTTAGCGGATGTTACATTTTGGGAAGATCAACCATACTTCCTCACTCCAAACCCACCGCTTCTACCATAATCCTTGCCAAGACCTGTCATCCCAGTTACCTCTCCTCCACCACCACTCCTCCCTGGCCCGGCTCCTGTTCTCCACAAGCCCCCTCTTATCTGTGTTTATACTCGTCGCCCTTCTTCGCTTGGTCGCCCCGATGCAGTCGGCTTCGACCTCTGACACTCTGCGACCTGATGATCCGACACCGGCCTCCACCGCCCATCCCATGACGAACTATGTATCTTTACATCGTCTGTCCCTGGGGCTTCATACCTTTGTTACTTCATTATCCTCTATTTTTGTCCCTAACTTTGTGCAGGAGGCTCTTCAACATCCAGGCTAGCGGACAGCCATGGATGAGGAAATGACAGCCCTCTGGGCTAACCAAATCTGGGAACTGGTTCCTCTCCCTCCAGGCCAGACTATTGTTGGCTGCAAATTGATCTTTGTCATCAATCATTCTCCTGATAAGACAATTGACTGTCTTAAGGCACGACTGGTGGCTCGTAGATTTACGCAACAACAAGGTCTTGACTACGAGGAAACATTCTCTCCAGTGGTCAATCTCAACACGGTTCGTGTTCTTTCAGTGGATGTGCATCGTCGATGACCCTTACATCAACTGGATATCAAGAATGCTTTTCTAAATGATGATCTACAAGAAACAGTTTACACGCAACAACCTCCGGGGTTTGAGATCACGGAGGAGTCCCGAATTTTTCACCTCGAGAAATCGATATGGTCTCAAACAATCCCCACGGGCATGCTTCGACAAGTTCAGTAGGGATGTGCGAGAGATTGGTTTTACTCAGAACTCGGCAGATTTCACTATGTTTACTCGACATCACACAACGGGCACCGTTCTACTTTTAGTATATGTCGATGACATCCTAATCACAGACGATGACTCAAAGGGGATACAAATGATCAAACAACACCTGAACTGTCTTTCAAACAAAAGATCTGGGGAACCTCTGATACGTCCTCGGCCTTGATATAGCAAGACGTCCTGATGTCCTTGTCCTATCTCAACGGAAGTACTGTCTCGACCTCCTTCAGGATGTCTGCTACTCTGGATGCAAGCCGACCAACACTCCTATGGATGTTAATCATAAGCTGTAGGAGGCTCGGATACAGATTTACTTCTTCCAAATCCAGAATATCATCGACGTCTCATTGGAAAACTGATTTACCTAACGGCCGCGAGACCAGACATATCTTTTGTTGTTGGGGTTGTCAGCCGGTTTATGCATTCTCCTCGGATGTATCATCTACAAGCCGTCGAACGCATCCTGAGATATCTAAAAACTGAATCTGGTCAAGGGCTGGTTTACAAAACCTCTTCTTCTACTCAAACATTGGTTGCGTACTCGGATGCAGATTATGCTGGTTACCTGGATGATCGACATTCTACCAACGGATTTTGTACCTACTCCGGAGGTCACCATGTTACTTGGCGCAGTAAAAAACAAGTTGTGGTTGCTCGATCTTCAGCTGAAGCTGAATACCGTTCGATGGCATCTGTTGTATCCAAGCTTACTTGGTTCAAAAGTCTCCTAGGAGATATGAGAGTAAAACTTTCCACACCTGCTACCTTACTCTGTGACAGTCAGGCTCTATACACATAGCTAAGAATCAGGTCTTCCACGAAAGAACGAAACACATTGAAATTGATTCTCACTTCATTCGGGAAAAAGTTCAAATGAAGAAGTTGGAATTGAGACATGTTCCAGCTACTGACTAAGTTGTTGATCTTCTCACTAAGGCCCTGCCTAGTGCTCTATTCTATAAGTTCTTGTCCAAGCTGGGTGTCTACGACTTGTACGCTCCAGCTTGCGGGGGAGTGTTAGAAAAGACAATGTAAACGAGATTCTTCTTTCTTTCTCCTTCATATATATATATATATATATATATATATATATATATATATATATATATATATATATATATATATATATATATATATATATATATATGTGTACTCATACATTGTATTTAAATACTCACCAAGGATATTCAAGGTTTTTGTTTTGTTTCTTCATTAATCATGTATTTCTCTACAAATAACAAAGCCTAAATTCCAAAAATAAATATAAAAAGGGTAGCCCGACGCACAAGGCATCCCCGCGCAGCGAGGGTCCGGGGAATGGTCCCACCACAAGAATGAAATGTAGGCAAACCCTACCCTGTATTTTGCAAAAGGCTGTATTTAAATTCCAAAAATAATAAAAAAAGAATAAAAAAATACTTGGGCTTTAATCCCACATCGCCAGCCGCTTTTATAGTTTACGCATATATAAGCGTTCATGTGCCAAACGAACTGTTGGTAGACTTGCTTGGGCACATTGTACTGCATAGTGGACTGAGTCGTGTTCACGGGCATGTAAGATGATCGGGTGTGTGATTGGGCTGGGCTTATTGCAAGTAAAAGTAGAAATTCTTCACCACTGGTACGAGTAAAATCATAATTTCACAGAATCGCAGGGAAATTATAGAAATTAAAAAAAATTGAGCGATGAACACACATTCTCATTGTTCATCGCTCATGTTCCCTTTATTATAATTAGTATAAATATTTATGATAAGGGTGTCTGTGATGGATTGGACTCGATAAAATAGGCTGGCAGAGTTGCACAAAGTCCCCATCGGAGTCGCACATAGGATATCAGCTGGTAGAGGTAGGAGTGTGCGTTGTGCGGTTCGGTGCGGTTTTGGCCCAAACCGCAACTGCACCGCAAGTGCGTGGTTTGGATGGTTCTGGTTGAGAGGAATCATCTTGCTAAGATGGATGGTCATCAGGCAGAGGAGATAGAGGTTCTTTAGAGTTGAGTTCCTCTATCATCCTGTTGATGTCTTCTTCTATAGATAGCACTTGATTATGTACTTGATCATCAGTAAGTAGTTAGGAGATTGTCTGGGTGTCAAATTGATTAGTAGTTAGGATCAGTAAAATCGACTGAGTGACTGGCAAAGGAGGTCAGCTGGCATAGGATGAGAAGAATATCGGGAAGAAGGGCCATCATCTTGGTATGGGTGCATCTTCTGTTTCCCTGGATACCTGGACCAATTGGTCGATTTGAGTGCCTGTTGAAGCAGACGAAGGACGGTGATGACGTATGCTGGAAATGTGAAATACGAGTACCACACGAGCTTGGACTACTCCGACGGGCACTTGCGCTTCCAAAGGTTGTCATGTTGATGGGCTTTGCAGGTTAATGACAATGAAGGGAGAGCTGGATTCATCGTGTTAAAGGTATCGACAGTGCAGAGCTCACGAGTTGAGCTTTCTGCCCTTGAAGACATGATGTACTTAGGCATAGTAGGGCTTCACACCGTAAACTGAAACAAAGGTTGCAACTGTGAACAGGGATGTGACTGCTGGAAAAGGGCATCAGTGTCGTTTGGCTCTGATACCAAGTTGTTACAAGTTCGCCGTAGAACGTTTGTGGAGTAACCAAAGGATGACAGAAGGCGAGGATGATGGTGGAGGAGGATGCTATGGGGCCAGAACCGCGGCTGCCTGGACAGGGTGTGCTCGAGAGAGAGAGCTACCAAAACCTCTTGAAGATAAAGAAAGAAACTAATTTATCCAAACCATTACAAGACCCAAGAGGACCTTTAAATAGAGTTACAAGGGAACATAAACGTAAATAAGTCATAACACTTGAACTTACATAAAATACAACATAAATGACAATCAATAATAAAACCTGATGAAAGACAACATAATAAAATCCAACTGACTTAACTAAAGATAACAACATACCATAACAACTTCATAGAGCCTATATATATGCCTCTTAGCTGTAATATTGGGGATGCTAAATTAAAAGGTTTTCCTAACGCTAGTCTCCTTTATCTAGCCCCCAAATTTCTGGAATTCTCTTCTTACTCCAAAAGAGGTCATATCATTTAGTCTTACCTATAGCTCATCTCCCTCATGGTTCACGTCCCTGCTCTTTTAAGACCCGAAACCTCATGTTCACTATTGTTGCTGCTTCTATCTCATCTTTCTTCATAAAATATTTGCTCCTAAGTCCTAACACCATAGCCACCTCTAACCTCAAGTTCTCCACATCCACTAATTAAAACTCCATTTGCTTCAATTCAAAAGCCAACTAGATGCTTTACAACGAATTGCCATGACACTGCCCCTTCTAGCACCACTCCTTCAATCACAACCCTCCTCCAGGTCTACTCCAGCCCTTCCAATTCTGCTCTACCACCCAATAAAAATAATGTATCTACAGCCGGACCCCCGGCGCACATCATCTCCACTTGATGCCCCTTTCTAGATTCATCTCATTGCATTCCCATTTCATTGCCGACTCTAATTTCCTAATCACTGAGGTTACACCGGATGCACCGCTTCCCAAATCTGCCCCACCCAATATGCCCACGTCTTAGTAGAAATATTGTAACGCCCCCGAATTTTTCGGCAATTATTTAAACACTCGTTTGACGTTACGTTGGCGCATTCCCGGCACGTGCCGTTGTTAGAGTACCTCGTTAGGTGTTCTTAGAGGTTATAGCCTGTTGTATGGTTTCCCCAGCTAGCCGGTGTCTGTTTTGGAGGCCCGGCTGAGCCTCTTAGGGAATCCCTGTACTTTGGCTTCGGGCGAGGTTTGCCCAAGTGTGTGGTCGTCGGAGGTTGTGTCCGACTTCGCCGATGTTTTCGTAGCCCGAGTGTTTAGCTACGGTGCGGATTTGTTCGGAATCCGAGAGCGTTAGTTTTCGCGCCTTTTTGACGGTCGCTAGTTAGCGAGTCGTCATTTGTGCGAGCATATTTTTCATGTTTGCGCATTTAGGGCATAGCGCGTGTTGTAGACATGCAAGGTTTTAATAATTTGCATGTGCGTGTCTGCGATCATGTGTTAGTGTGTATGTATAAATATATATATATATATATGTGTGTAGTGTGTATGTATAAATATATATATATGTGTGTTAGTGTGTATGTATAAATATATATATATGTGTGTGTTAGGGTGTATGTATAGATATATATATATGAGTGTTAGTGAGTATATATATAAATATATGTATATAATTAAATAAGTATATATATATATATAACCCGATTAGGTTTAGAAATCCCCCCCCCCCAAAAAGAAAAGCGTCGGCTGCCTGGAACCCGAGCGGAAGAAGGAACCAGGCGGAAGTGCCCCGCAGCGCTCCGGCCGCTCGTTCGCCGCCATTTTCAGCCCGGATCTCCAGTTCGAGGCCGGATTCGGACTCCTCTAGGCTAGATCTGCGTTCCGAGGTAACTAATTTGGGATTTCACCATCTCTTTTGCCCGATTGGTAGATTAGGTTTGCAGTTTTTTCTTGGTTTGATGGTGTTGTTCTTCTCCGGTTGGGTTGTCCAGGAAGTTTTTGTGGCCTAGGTTGCCTAAGGCCGGCGGTTTCGGAGCTTAGGTGCTGCCCGTTTGTTTTGGTGGCCGGTGGTTCGGAGGGGTTGCGTTGGCCGGCCCTTGCTAGCCCGTTTTTTTTGTTTTGTCCAGATTTTTCATCATATATCGCTGCGATCTTGTCCTATTGGGAAGATCATTGCCGCCGAACTCCTTAAGCCGAGGCAAGTAATCCCTTGCCAAAGTAAATCCTTTTTTTTCATGCTAGTTTCGTTGCTTGATTAATGAGAAGTTCTTGGTATGATTTCAGCCCTAAGAATTTCGATATGATTTCAGCATTTGGAATTTTGATGTGATTTCGGCACTAGGAATCTTGGTGTGATTTCATTATTATTAGTTGCAAGGATTTTTTTTCGTAGTTGCCCCATGATTTGCTCCAAATCGGATTGGCGTCAAAATTCACCCGAGCCTCTTGTCATTTTCTTTTTGGTGTCAATTCTCTTGTTTGCATTAGTGTTAAGCCCCTTGCTAATGTAGGTATCGAACCACCCAAGTAAAGTGTTTATGAGATGTATCAAGCTAAATGTGTACGGTGGTAGTAAGTTAACTTTAGGGTTTGGTACCAAGCTAGTCGGATAGGTTTAGTTGGAGGTCAAGCTACTTTGTCGTATTTAATATCACATTATCGGTACGCGTTTAGTATCAAAATACTTACATAAACTAGGTTTCGTGTCACCTTCAATTTAATTGTGTCAACCCTCTTGCTTGGACGAACTCGATGTTTAGTCCCTTGGTATGCATATAAGGTTCTTAGGCGGGTTGCTCTGGTTGGAATTGGGATGTGGTGACTTCATGGTGGTTCATGGAACTACCGGTTAGGGTTTTCCCGAGTCACTTAGTGCTGGAGTAGGATGTGGTTTTTTTTTGAGGTGGGTCGGACCGATGCCGCCACCCTTGTTTTACTTCTTGTCTTATTAAGACAATGTGAGCTGTTTGGTTGAGTTGGACCGATGCCACCACCACAGCACCTTGAGATGTTTTGGCCTGTTAGACGCGGTTGGACCGTTGCCACCAGTCTAAGCCCTTATTTCTGATTTTGTCCATCTCCAGCATTAGGTGACTCTTCCTGCTCTAGCTTTATACTAGGATTTATTTATTTTGCTAATCCTTCCTGCAGAGATTTGTGAGGCTTGACTTCACCCGTGCACTTGGTGCACCCCCTTTTTACTCACTCATGGCGAGTATTAATCCTTCGTTTGTTTACCTTAGCTCTTACCTGTTTCACTTTTTCCTTACTCTATTGTTTCATTTTCCTATTGATATATATATATTGCTTTGCTGAGGTGTTCTCTTCTTTGAATGTCTCAGGTTCAGGAGTATAGCCGACTGTGCGGCTAGGGTTCTTCCGGAGTTTGCTAGTGTTTTAGCTGCTGCTGAGTTTCTTTTCCTCACTCCTGGGAGGTAGTTTCTTTAGATTTGTAGTACAGACATGCCTACTCACCAGTGGGTTCGTGTCAGTTGTTGGCGCCCACTGGTGGTTTCTCTTTTAGATGCTTTGTACTTTGCTTATACTGCTAGATTTCCTGTTTTGGAGTTTATTCAACTTGCTTCTGGGATGATTTATGCTAGGTTGCTAGTTACTTTAAAACCTATAAAAGAAAATAATTATTATATCAAAAACATAGACCGCATGTTTTCCCTTCTAAAAAGCTTAATCACTATTTTCAAACCACGTAAAAAGGGTATTTCCTATATATAATATATAAATTAAATCTAGGGTCTTGCATAGTCTTAGGTGTCCCCTGGGGACGCTTATGCATTCTCTTAGGGTGTTGAAAAGATGAATAAAGTATTTTCCGCTGCGTATAAGTATAATTTTGAAGGGTGGATTAGTTGATCCACAAAGTCGAGGGATACGGCCTCTAATATATAGTTGATTTTCACATCAATATAGCTTTTGAACTTTCATAGTCTTAGTAGTTGGTGGTTGTCTGAGCGTCGGCAGTTATCCCCTGTCCGACGTGGCATCACAACGCGCGTTTCCTTCTACTCTGATACTTCTTAATTTCGGAGAAAATGCGGGTTGTGACAAATATGCTCCACTACAATTGTGCCATTCCAAATTTGATGTTCCAATGTAATGTTATTCTTGACTACTATAATCTTTGCGCCTTCCCTGACTTCATCGACAACCTACACAACATTATTTGTTGCATCGAAAGTTACCGATGCATCTATGAAACCCATAACCCTATGCTGGGAGGGTTGAAGGTGTCAGTAGACTGATGGAGTGTTTGCAGATCTAAGGCGGATTGGTGCAAACATGGTTCCAAGTTAGTTGGTATTAGTTGTGTTGTGTGGGTAGCTAGAAGAATCAAGAGGGCAATGGTGGAATTGTTGAAATGTATGATAGAGAAATAAGAGGTGGTCAGATGAGGTTGATAAGGTAGTTATGAAAGCATGTGCAGATGGTAGAATGGTGTGGGTGATGAGGGCTATGGTTGGTTAATAGGGCTTGAGAAGTTGCTCGGTAGTGAGGGAGGCATGCCCGGATGCTAGTCATCATCAGAGAGGGATGAGTTGTTGGCGATCATCAGTAATGTGGGGGAGGCTGTTGGGCCAGTGATACAAGCCACCATCCACTTGTTTACTCACAAACCATTGGGCCTCTGACAAAGGACTTCAGGGTGCATTAGATCAGAATTGGTGC